>CM054131.1:108720388-109047888 GCA_028751855.1 Ambrosia trifida
TGGATCACCAGCTAAGGCCCCTAAATGACCGCTCCGTGATAAAGGAGGTAGGGGTGCAGAGACATCCAGGAGGTTTGCCTAGAAGCAGCCACCCTTGAAAGAGTGCGTAATAGCTCACTGATCGAGCGCTCTTATGCCGAAGATGAACAGGGCTAAGCGATCTGCCGAAATGAAAGTCTTGGATAATAATCTAAAGTTGCCAACCCGGATTAGAAAATTTGGATATCCAGTTTTTCACACCTCTAGGAGAGAGGATGCCCCCACCTTTAGATAACATGAATTATTCAAAATTCTGCAACATATGCATTAATGACTGTTCTTGCCACAGTCAAATACTTTTCTGCTTCTTTCGATTTTTCACTTTAAACATTTCAATGATTCAAACTGTACATGCTTTGTCTTCAAGACTCAGTCAACAAATTGGCATGTCGATCGTCAGTTTTGTAAGTAATATGTTTTCTTTATGTCTATATATATGTAACTTCTTAGTTCTTACAACAATATGTAATATGGGCTATTATAAGTCTGTTGGAACTGTTTTGATTCTTCCTATATTTATTTTACTTATATCAGTGAACTATGTCATGCCATGCAAAGATCAATTGTCAACCACCTTTTACGATAACACATGCCCTAATGCACTTACAATTATTCAAACTTCTGTTAATGCAGCGGTTTCAAGTAATCGTCGCAATGCAGCCTCTCTCATTCGCCTTCTTTTTCACGATTGTTTCGTTCAGGTTATGACCATGCATAATTCCATGTTGTTTCTTTTTGGCAATTATAAATAAGAGCTACGCAGTTTAATTATTCTGGTTAATAATTCTGCAGGGTTGTGATGCATCTCTTTTGCTAGATGGCGCCAACAGTGAGAAGTTATCAAAAGTGAATCGTGGTGTGTTGGGTTTTGAAATTATAGATGATGCTAAAGCTGCAGTTGAGAGCGTATGTCCTGGAGTTGTTTCGTGTGCTGATATACTTGCGGTTGCAGCTCGTGATGCTTCTGTCACGGTAATAACAAATAGGGCTGTAATCGAGCCGAGTCGAGCCGACCAAGCTTATAAGCTCGAGCTCGAACTTAAACGAGTCAGCTCGGCTCGTAAAATGTTCGAGCCAACTCGAGCCAAATCGAGCCAACTCATTAATGTTATTATATCTTTTATTAATTTTATACAAGTAATAACATAAAAAAAAACAAAAATAGCAATAAAATTACACACATATATAAATATATGTATAATTTTATTTTTAATATTTTAAAGACGAAAAAGATATATTAAAAGTATTTTTAGTGTATAAGTTTTATTCTTTTTCATATGTAAATAATTTAATTAATCTTAGATGTCAACATTTCAAGCCCTTCCCACATATTTTTTTATTTTAAACATTTAAAATTAACATTATTAACATATAAAATAAAAAGGTTGGAGCAGCTCACGGGCTCACGAGCCGAGTCACGCCTAGCTCAAGCTCAGCTCGTTTACAAATCAAGCCGAGCCAAGCTGGCTCGTTTACAATTGACCTTTTATGAGCTGAGCTTTTCTCGAGTTTTTTCCGAGCGAGTTTCGTGCAAACCGTGAGCTTTGACATTTTGAACACCCCTAATAACAAAACTATACAAGTTTCATTGGTAAATTAATTAGGATATTTGGTGTATATATGATAAATCTAGGTGGGCGGTCCGTCATGGACAGTAAGACTTGGAAGAAGAGATTCTACAACTTCAAACAAATCCCAACCCCTTGTTGATCTTCCAATAGCGGTTTTTAATTTAAGTCTACTTATTAGTAGATTTGAACGTAAGGGGCTTAATGCAAGAGAAATGGTCGCTTTATCAGGTAGATCTGCTTCGTTAATATTGTTCTGCCTTAGCATATATGTATACACACAATCACAATGGATTTTTCGAAAGTTTTTCGTTGAATGTGACTTGAAATTGTGGGAATTTTCTTGAGTTCAATGCGTTTCAGCAAATTGTTAAGCATTTTACATTTTTTTACATTTTTATTCTAATAACTTGTAGTATTTAACTTTCTTTATTTAAAAATAAATCTAAATATACGTTTTTTAATTAATAACGCACGTACTTTTATAATTTAATAACAGACAAACTACATTAAGATAACACAAATACGGCCAACAAGCTACGCCACCATTTCTTCCTGGATTGCAAAACCTAGTCTACTAAAAATATACGGTTTCATTAAATTAATTTCTCAATATTAAAGATTTTATTCGTTAAAGCACACTTCATTTGGAAGAACTTGATCAATAAAAATGTATATCGGACACAAAAATTTAAACAAAAGTGTATGTTTTGATTAAAAAATAAAATAGAATTACAAGTTATTAGAGAATAAAAAAAACAAATTAAATGCTAAATGTGTGACTGAAAAGAAAAAAAAAGAAGGGTCTGTCCCCTCTAAAAGCATTGATGTTTTGCAGGATCTCACACACTCGGGCAGGCCAGATGCACTTCGTTTAGGCCAAGGATATACGACAATTCTTCAAACATAGATGCTGATTTTGCTACTTCCCTTAGGAAAAACTGCCCTCCGAATTCGCCTAATGGCAACGGTAACATGCAACCACTTGATTTAGTGACACCAAATGCATTCGACAACAACTACTTCAAGAATCTAGTCAGTGGTAGGGGACTTCTTATATCAGATCAGGCACTCTTTAATGGAGACTCAACCGATAGCATCGTGATGGAGTACGTCGACAATCCCTCAACATTTGAGTCTGATTTTGCTGCAGCCATGGTCAAGATGAGTGAACTTGATGTCCTTACTGGTGCTAATGGGATTATAAGGACTCTTTGCGCTATTGCAAGTTAAGAAAAACAATATGTGAGGTTGATAATTATATATCACTGATAAGTGATGCATATTATGAAGTAAAAAACAAGTACTCTACGTGCTTTAATTATTGGTCACAAGAAGTAAAAAAGTGCCCTTTCAACCAAGTGTTTTATTTTATTTTATCGACTAAGTATGGAAAATAAAAAAATTAATCACAATAAGTGGTGGATCAGACCAAAATTTTAGGGGTAACGTTTAAATAATTTTTTTTACCGCACTTTCATACAATGAACACGAAACAAACGATAATCTTTTTCGTTATTGATGAGCTGTCAACTTATTATTGTTCTTTTCACCCTAATGTATACATTTTGGCTCAATACCCGTATCCGAAACCGTACCTGATTTATACACGAAAATACTCGAGGCCAATTATACCCTATGCCCGAACCCGGTCATACTCTATACCCGATACCAGTTTTTTTTATACCCAAATTTTTAAAGTATATTTTTTATGTTTAGTTTATAACTTTTATATTTAATTTTTTGAAAATGCATATTATAAAGTAAAGTGTTTATAGTTAGGTGAATTTATGTTATTATAATTTATATTAATTATTTTTACAAATTACAAACCCAATATAATTTTTTTAACGAACTTATTTTTATGTAAAATAATAGCAAAATTTACTTTGGAAAACCGGATATTAATACCTATACCTTTACACGGTTATACCCCAACCCAATCATATCCTACTTGGGTACATATGGTATGATTTGTATTCTCAATACACGTACCTAAACCCTACCCGATATGTGCACCTCTACCCTTAACCAACTAATTGGCTTAAGCGTTATGGGCTTCTATCTTGTAATCAACAAATGGAATGTTCAATGGGTTATGGACTTATAGGCTTCTATTTTTTTTTTATAAGTGGGCTAATCATAAACTTGGAGAGTTTTAGGTTTTTAAAAATTTTGAGGAGTAACGTTAATATAATTTCAGGGGTAATATAATATAAAAACATAAAAACTAAATAAAATATCGCACTACGCCGAAAAAGTTGAAGGGTAGCGGGTGTTACTCCTCCTTTCAAACTACCTCCGCCCCTGATCACAATCCTATTAACCGGAGATAAAAACACAAAAGGTTCCAGATAACCCCATATGTAGAGGATAAGATCAAATACACAATGAAAAAAAAAATCTAGAAAGACATAGGAAGGGATATCAAACAAACTTCGATTAAACTCATTCAAGCGGCATTGAAATTCCTTAATTTTTCTCACATTGTGAGAGCCGAATCTTGAACCTTGATCGTTGAATATTAACATAACTAATAGCATATGTTATATTAATACAATGGAAATTTACTAAACATAACATATAAATACAAATTAATACAGAGGTGTTGCGAATGTGGTCGCCGATACCTGCTGGTTACGCAACCTCCTTCTCGAGCTCCATCATCCGCTTTCTCGAGCCACCTTAGTGTATTGTGACAACATTAGTGCTATTTACCTCTCCGGTAACCCTGTTCAACATCAACGCACTAAACACACCGAGCTCGATATTCACTTCGTCCGCGAACAAGTTCAGCGTGGACACATTCGGGTTCTACATGTTCCATCTCGTCACCAGATTGCGGATATATTCACCAAGGGTCTTCCCCGGATTTTATTTGAAGACTTCCGTGCCAGTCTCAATATCGGTCCTCCCGACGTTTCAACTGCGGGGGCGTAATAGCATATGTTATATTAAGTAAATTTATATGTTATGTTTAGTAAATTTCCATTGTATTAATTTGTATTTATGACTCCTCAATTGTAACACCCCAACCGATGGCGGAAACATCGGGGTGCCACGTATTGATGATTGTTTCAGTAGCACATGGTATAATTTAAATTTTAAATAATTTATTCATAACATAAATATCCAAGATAAAGTGATTGTCTAGAAATTCAAATACATGAAATCAAAATAAAGCAACAACTTCTAATAGCTTCAAACAAAAGCTTCATGTTAAATCCTCAAGCATACTCAAGCCTCAACTTCATTGTTACCTGAAACATGTTAATTTTAAAAATATTTTTGGGTCAACAAGAGTTGGTGAGAATTACATAGGTTTTTGATAATTGAATAAAAATGTTGTGCAATTCATGTGTCATGTCAATCTAGTCCATATGTGAGAACATATTAGAAATAAATCGAGTGCATAATAAACCCTGATGACTGTTATAATATGATACATACCATACGCTCATGGTTCACTTGAATATGTTATGCGATAACAAACACCCACGCTACCTTTGTAGGAGGCACGTATCCGGGTGGGATTGTCAGTCCAATAGATCTATCAATGTATACCGTCGGCTTGTACGGAGTTAATGATTATGCTAGAATGATGCTTACTCTAATCATGCTCAAGACATAATGCAACATAGAAAACACATAGACACATTGATGATTGAATTGCAATAATGATGTTATAACATGTTTCACCCCAAAAATGGTGATAGATAAAAGGGGCTATGTAAAACTCACCTTAGCAAATGTTATACTTCTTGAAAAGATGAAATAATAGTGTTGCCCAAATAATGCCAAATATCACCCTATAATAAGGTAATAAATAAGTCTAAGTCTAACTATTTTAACAATATTTTCTAGGGTTTCGATTTGGGGATATCCAATTGTTGAATTTAAAGTAAAATGTTAATTAGATAACGGGAAATTTGGTAATTAAATAAAAGAAAGTCTTTTTATAAAATTTGAATTTAGAATGCTCACAATAATGTGTTTGAAGTATAAAAATAATTTTTATAAAATTATTTCTTTTAAAATAGATTTTTAAATCTATTTATTACAAATTGCCAATATTTAACTTTAATATTCAAAAATACTAAAATTAAAGAATTTCTATTTTAAAAATCATATTTCTGTTCTAAATATTTAAAAATAAATTGTATAAAATTTTGGTGCAAAAATAATAAAAATTGAATTTATTATGATTTAATTATGATTAAATCTAACAAAAATTGATTAAAAATATAAAATAAATGATTTTTCAGAATTAAAAATCATTTCAGTAAAGTTTAACTTTATACAAACTCAGGATAATTTTTGTAGAATTTAATAAAATTTTTTTGATATTTTAATGGATTTTTATAAATATAATAGTATAAAATTGATTTAATTATTATAAATATTAAATCAATTAATTTCAGAAAACTAAAAATTGTAAATAAAACTTTTATCTCAGATTTAATAAATATAATTTTTTTAAAATTTATAAAAAGGTTTTAATATTTAAAAATGAATTTATAAGGTTTAAATGTATAATATATATAATTATAATTTAGTTTGTTTTAGAAATAAAAAGGAAAGGAAAAGAAGGCCACAGCCGGGACTCAAACCCGGGTGCCTTTGGTTATGAACCTCAGTCACAACCACTTGGCCTAGGCCAGTGGTTGTGATGAACTCCGTTTAACAATAATTATATACGCGATGTTAAACTGAGTTTATCCCCAAATCACAATGCACGAACCCTAGCTTCTGCAATTGATCAATTCACACATCAATAGCCTAATTAATCATAGGGCTATTGATGTGTGATTGCCGATGAACATAACCCAATCAAAACATTAAACTCACAGTGTTGATTCGTGTATGATTGCCCGGTCAATGACAAAAGTCAAACAGCGATCAAAATGATAATTATCAGAGTGATTGGAAGAAAATTGAGGATTGAGAAGAGAGTATGAGCGAGTTGTTAAGCTTCGCAGAAGGCCAATTTATAGTGTGGATCGATGGTTGGATTAATTGGAAAGTTTGACTACACAATAAAGTCCATACGCGTATTGATTTGAAATTGGGCAACGATTGATTGTTAATTGACGTGTATACAGGTCATACAAGGCCGAAATACAGGTATCGTTGCCATATATGGATCAATCACAAGTTAATTGTGATTGATCATACATACGCGTCCACAGTTGACTTTCCATAGTCAACTGTGAGGTTTAGAAATCAAGTATAAAATTAATATGCGTCCGGGTTTATTCCAAGTGTGAAGGCCAGCCCAGCTGGTTGAAGGTTGTGTTTAGTTGGGCCGGCTTGGGCACGGGTTCGATTCCCGGCCCAAGCAGTTTATTTTTTTTTTATAATTATCACACACAACCACACACACACACACACACACACACACACACACACATATATATATATATATATATATATATATAGTATTAGGGTTCCAAATATGCGACAAAAATAATAAATGCGAATAATATAGGTAGAACTTGACGTTTTATTGATAATGTCCGTGTAACGTACAAGAATAAATGCGAAATGTTACAGTCTCCCCTACTTTTAGGAACTTCGTCCCGAAGTTGGAGTTGGAGAGTCTGGTGGAAAAAGGTGTGGATACTTCGACTTCATCTGATCTTTACGTTCCCAAGTGAACTCTGGGCCTCGTTTAGATTCCCAACGAACCTTAACGATCGGAATACGACTGCGCTTGAGTTTCTTGACTCCAGTATCAACAATCTCGACGGGTTTCTCGATAATGTGCATGCTTTCATCAATTTGCACATCCTCAAGAGGAACATGAAGGTTCTCATCCGCTAAGCATTTCTTGAGATTCGAAACATGGAAGGTCGGATGAACATTGCTTAGCTCAGGTGGAAGTTCAAGTTTGTAAGCCACTTTTCCAACTCTGTCAAGAATTTTGAAGGGGCCTACGTATCGAGGAGCTAGCTTTCCCTTTCTACCGAAACGAATTACTCCTTTCCAAGGGGATACCTTAAGTAGTACAAGGTCCCTAACTTGAAATTCCAAGGGTTTACGACGTTTATCAGCATAACTCTTCTGACGACTTCTAGCCTTGAGAAGATTATCCTGAATAAGTTGGATTTTGTCTGTGGTTTCCTGGATTAGTTCGGGTCCAGTGATACGGGCTTCACCAACCTCAGTCCAACAGACAGGTGAACGACATTTCCGACCATAGAGTGCCTCGAAAGGAGCCATGTTAATGCTGGCGTGATAACTGTTGTTGTATGAAAACTCAACCAAAGGAAGATGAGAATCCCATGCGCCACCAAAATCAATGACACATGCCCTGAGCATATCCTCAAGTGTCTGGATGGTTCGTTCAGTCTGACCATCAGTTTGAGGGTGATAAGCAGTGCTCAGGTTCAACTTGGTACCCAAAGCATCTTGTAGAGACTCCCAAAAGTGAGAGGTGAAACGACCATCGCGATCAGAAATAATGTCCAAAGGTATACCGTGACGACATACGATTTCACTTACGTACATCTTTGCCAACCTTTCCACAGAATACTTCTCACGAATAGGTAGGAAGTGAGCTGACTTGGTCAAACGCTCGACGATTACCCAAATACTGTCAAAACCTTTGGGTGTACGAGGGAGTTTGGTGATGAAGTCCATAGCTATGCTCTCCCATTTCCAGACAGGAATCTCTGGTTGTTCAAGCATACCAGATGGTCGTTGATGTTCAGCCTTGACCTTGGAACAAGTGAGGCATTTTGCAACGAAAAGAGCAGTGTCTTTCTTCATACCAGGCCACCAATAAGAATAACGGAGATCTTGGTACATCTTGTCAGCTCCAGGATGAATAGAATAACGAGACTTATGAGCCTCGTTCATGAGAAATGTACGAAGATCAACACGGTCGGGAATCCACAGTCGATTAAGGAAATAAAGGAGACCATCGGGTTTGGTTTCAAGTTGAGTTTCAGCACCACAAGACATTTCATCGTACATGTTACCTTGGGTGACTGATGTGTGTTGAGCTTGGAGAATGCGATCTTGAAGATCAGTACGAACTCTCGCACATTGGAGTTTGATACGCTCTTTACGACTAAGTGCGTCAGCCACAACATTCGCCTTGCCAGGATGGTAGCGAATTTCGCAATCATAGTCGTTAAGTAATTCAACCCAACGTCGTTGCCTCATGTTAAGATTCTTTTGGTCGAAGACATGTTGGAGACTTTTGTGGTCCGTGAACACCACACATTTGGTCCCATAAAGATAATGTCTCCAAATCTTGAGTGCAAAGACAACAGCGCCCAATTCAAGATCATGGGTGGTATAATTCTTTTCGTGAGTCTTGAGTTGTCGAGACGCATAAGCAATAACCTTTCCTCGTTGCATGAGAACACAACCAAGACCCTGGTTCGATGCATCGCAGTAGACCACGAAATCATCATTACCATCAGGTAGAGACAAGATCGGAGCTTCACAAAGTTTCAGCTTAAGAGTTTCGAATGCTTCCTCTTGCTTTGGTCCCCACTCATAGGGCTTACCCTTGTGAGTTAAGGTAGTGAGAGGAACAGCGATCTTGGAGAAATTGGCGATGAATCGACGATAATAACCAGCCAAACCAAGGAAAGAACGGACTTCAGTTGGAGTTTGAGGAACACTCCAATTTTTCACAGCTTCGATCTTTGCGGGATCAACATGAATTCCGTTCATATCAATGACATGTCCCAAAAATTGAACTTCCTTAAGCCAAAATTCACATTTTGAGAACTTGGCGTACAGTTGTTCTTTCTTTAGGAGACTCAAGATAGAGTGAAGATGTTGCTCGTGATCGGATTTTGATTTAGAGTAAATCAAAATATCATCGATGAAGACGATCACGAATTTGTCGAGATAGGGTCTACAAACCCGATTCATCAAATCCATAAACACTGCGGGAGCATTGGTCAATCCAAAAGGCATAACCATGAATTCATAGTGACCATAGCGTGTGCGAAAATCTGTCTTGGGAATATCTTCATCGTGGACTCTAAGCTGATGATAACCAGAACGGAGATCAATCTTCGAGAAGTGGGTTGCTCCTTGAAGTTGATCGAAGAGATCGCCAATCCTAGGAAGTGGATAACGATTCTTGATGGTGAGTTTGTTGAGTTCACGGTAGTCAATACACATTCTAAGAGAACCATCCTTCTTTTTAACAAACAAGACAGGGGCTCCCCATGGAGAAGAACTAGGGCGAATGAACCCTTTATCAGAAAGTTCCTGTAATTGACTGGCAAGTTCTTGCATCTCAGAGGGTGCAAGACGATAAGGAGCTTTAGCGACAGGATTAGCACCAGGAACAAGATCAATACGAAATTCAACTTGTCGAGCAGGAGGCAAACCAGGTAAATCCTCTGGGAAAACTTCAGGATAGTCTTGAATAATAGGAATGTCTTGGATACTTTTGCCTTTGTCCTTCTTCTCTATCACGTTAGCTAAGAAGGCTGTATACCCCTTTCGTAAGTACTTTTGGGCAGTAGTACAAGACATAAGCTTAAGCTCGCCACAGGGTTTTTCACCATAGATCTTCAAAATTTCACCAGATTCGAGAGGAATGCGTATGACTTTCTCGAAGCACAGAATTTCGGCACGATGAGTTGACAACCAGTCCATGCCTACTATAACATCAAAACTTCCAAGATGCATGGGGATGAGATCGATAGAGAAGGTATGATCGTCGAGGTTCATCAAGCAGTTACGAATAATAGAGTCGATCGAAATAGACTTCCCGTTAGCTACCTCTACCACTAAAGGTTCCTCTAGATTTGTGTGGGGTAAGTTAAGTAAAGGTTCAAACTTCAGTGACACAAATGACTTATCAGCTCCTGAATCAAATAATATGGATGCATAGTGGTTATTAATGAGGAACGTTCCATTCACCACCTCGTTGTTGTCACGAGCCTGGTTAGCGTTGAGATTGTAGGCGCGACCTCGAGCACCTTGGTTTTGGTTGCGGTTCTGGTTTTGGTTTCGGTTTTGGTTTTGGTTACGATTAGGGCAGTTGTTGATGTAGTGATTAGGGCTGCCACACTCGTAGCATTGACCACGAGCAGGCCTGTTGTTTTGTTGGTTGGGAGCTGGGTTATTGTTGTCTTGGGTAGTAGGAGGGGCTCGACAGACGTTCACCAGGTGACCATATCTTTGACACTTAGTACAAAAACGACATGGCACCTGTGCTGGATGATGGTACTTGCAAGTGTTGCACAAAGGGTGAGGTCCGGTGTATGGTTTCTTGGCTGGGTTCTGGGCAGCAGGTGGAGTAGCAGCAACCATATAGTTTCTAGCCTTGCGCTTTTTGTTGCTTGAGGTCTCAGGCTTGACTTCAATTGCAGGCTGTGGAGTGTCTTTGGCAACCGTCTTCTTAGTGCCCTTGCGGAAGAGAGTACCGTTCTTCACGTGATTATCAGTAAGAGTGGCCGCTAGACGTTTGGCCTCTTCCAAAGTTGCAGGATTTCTACCCCAAACGGTGTCCTGGATTTGCATGGGCAGACCACCGATGTACTTCTCGATGGCTACCGGCAGAGGAGTAACTTTGTGAGGCAACAATAAGCTAAGCTCATGAAAGCGGGTGTTGTAGGCAAGGTTTTCCCCACTATCTTGAGTTAAGGTGTGGAACTCATCCTCAAGCTTCTTAACTTCATTGCGAGGACAAAACTCTTCCTTCATGACCTCCTTGACTTGGTCCCATGTCATAGCAAGAGCAACTTCGGCCCCACGAGTACGCTTTTCTTCATTCCACCAAGTGAGTGCTCGTTTATGGAGAACACTCATGGCGTAACGAACTTTGAAGTTGTCGGGGCATTCACTGTTGATGAAGGTATTCTCAATACCCTCAAACCATTGGAGGAGTCCTGTAGCTCCTTCTTCACCACTAAACTTTGGAGGGTTACAAGAGTTGAAATGCTTAAGGGTGCAGGCTCGGGGTCCATTTCCATTGCCATTACCGTTCCCGTTCCCATTCCCGTTGCCGTGACCATTCCCGTTGCCATTCATTTGGATGACCTGAGCGAGTAAATTGGGAACCAGAGTTGCGATTTGCTGCGCCATTTGTTGAGAAATGATTGCAGCCAGTTGAGCATCGACACCATTGTTGTTGTGGTTAGGAACTTGGTCATGGTTATGGTTGTCACCACCTTCTTCTTGGTTCTCACCATTGTTGTTGTGAGTGCTGCGACGTGGAGGCATGATCTGTAATAGACACAATGAAATGAATGAGATTATATAAGGAATGTAATCATTTATTCATTAATTAAAACGAATAAACGAAAACGTTGACTTATCAAAGATTCTAAATTCTAATAACATATGAAGACATGCTTTAGCCTATAAGTGAACACTCATCCCGAGAATTCCCAGGTAGGCATCCGGGTCCCTCGTCTGATTGGGATATATGCGCAATGCCAGCCGAGACAGAAGACTCAGAATACAGGCGTTCACCCTTCCAGCTTGCACGTGTTCGTTATTAAAATCTAGAACTTCGACGAGATCTCAAGGGGGTTCAGGTTAAACCTGAGGATTTTGTCCTATTAATCTAATGGTGGATCAGGATTGCAGCAGACGAATAAGAGTAGTCACATGTAGGTTTAGGGTTATATAAGGTATAGGATAAGGATAGGATTAGGGAAGCAATTAGGGTTACAAGTAAGAGAAGCAAGTACTGTTTAAGTCCCTAAGGTTATAGTCTAGATTATTTCTAATAACCTAATTCCCTATAACCAAGGCTCTGATACCAATCTGTAACACCCCAACCGATGGCGGAAACATCGGGGTGCCACGTATTGATGATTGTTTCAGTAGCACATGGTATAATTTAAATTTTAAATAATTTATTCATAACATAAATATCCAACATAAAGTGATTGTCTAGAAATTCAAATACATGAAATCAAAATAAAGCAACAACTTCTAATAGCTTCAAACAAAAGCTTCATGTTAAATCCTCAAGCATACTCAAGCCTCAGCTTCATTGTTACCTGAAACATGTTAATTTTAAAAATATTTTTGGGTCAACAAGAGTTGGTGAGAATTACATAGGTTTTTGATAATTGAATAAAAATGTTGTGCAATTCATGTGTCATGTCAATCTAGTCCATATGTGAGAACATACTAGAAATAAATCGAGTGCATAATCAACCCTGATGACTGTTATAATATGATACATACCATACGCTCATGGTTCACTTGAATATGTTATGCGATAACAAACACCCACGCTACCTTTGTAGGAGGCACGTATCCGGGTGGGATTGTCAGTCCAATAGATCTATCAATGTATACCGTCGGCTTGTACGGAGTTAATGATTATGCTAGAATGATGCTTACTCTAATCATGCTCAAGACATAATGCAACATAGAAAACATATAGACACATTGATGATTGAATTGCAATAATGATGTTATAACATGTTTCACCCCAAAAATGGTGATAGATAAAAGGGGCTATGTAAAACTCACCTTAGCAAATGTTATACTTCTTGAAAAGATGAAATAATAGTGTTGCCCAAATAATGCCAAATATCACCCTATAATAAGGTAATAAATAAGTCTAAGTCTAACTATTTTAACAATATTTTCTAGGGTTTCGATTTGGGGATATCCAATTGTTGAATTTAAAGTAAAATGTTAATTAGATAACGGGAAATTTGGTAATTAAATAAAAGAAAGTCTTTTTATAAAATTTGAATTTAGAATGCTCACAATAATGTGTTTGAAGTATAAAAATAATTTTTATAAAATTATTTCTTTTAAAATAGATTTTTAAATCTATTTATTACAAATTGCCAATATTTAACTTTAATATTCAAAAATACTAAAATTAAAGAATTTCTATTTTAAAAATCATATTTCTGTTCTAAATATTTAAAAATAAATTGTATAAAATTTTGGTGCAAAAATAATAAAAATTGAATTTATTATGATTTAATTATGATTAAATCTAACAAAAATTGATTAAAAATATAAAATAAATGATTTTTCAGAATTAAAAATCATTTCAGTAAAGTTTAACTTTATACAAACTCAGGATAATTTTTGTAGAATTTAATAAAATTTTTTTGATATTTTAATGGATTTTTATAAATATAATAGTATAAAATTGATTTAATTATTATAAATATTAAATCAATTAATTTCAGAAAACTAAAAATTGTAAATAAAACTTTTATCTCAGATTTAATAAATATAATTTTTTTAGAATTTATAAAAAGGTTTTAATATTTAAAAATGAATTTATAAGGTTTAAATGTATAATATATATAATTATAATTTAGTTTGTTTTAGAAATAAAAAGGAAAGGAAAAGAAGGCCACAGCCGGGACTCGAACCCGGGTGCCTTTGGTTATGAACCTCAGTCACAACTACTTGGCCTAGGCCAGTGGTTGTGATGAACTCCGTTTAACAATAATTATATACGCGATGTTAAACTGAGTTTATCCCCAAATCACAATGCACGAACCCTAGCTTCTGCAATTGATCAATTCACACATCAATAGCCTAATTAATCATAGGGCTATTGATGTGTGATTGCCGATGAACATAACCCAATCAAAACATTAAACTCACAGTGTTGATTCGTGTATGATTGCCCGGTCAATGACAAAAGTCAAACAACGATCAAAATGATAATTATCAGAGTGATTGGAAGAAAATTGAGGATTGAGAAGAGAGTATGAGCGAGTTGTTAAGCTTCGCAGAAGGCCAATTTATAGTGTGGATCGATGGTTGGATTAATTGGAAAGTTTGACTACACAATAAAGTCCATACGCATATTGATTTGAAATTGGGCAACGATTGATTGTTAATTGACGTGTATACAGGTCATACAAGGCCGAAATACAGGTATCGTTGCCATATATGGATCAATCACAAGTTAATTGTGATTGATCATACATACGCGTCCACAGTTGACTTTTGTGAGCGTTGGATTTTATCTAAAACAGGATATTATGATCATACAAGTCACAAATCTAGGTGCGGAATCCCTAGATCTGAACAAATTGATAAGATGCTAATCACGACACAATCAAGATCATTTTCAACTTCATTTTCATAGATTAACTTTCAATTAATAAGCAATTACAACGTTTATGTTAATCTAGAAACACAAAGACACTTTCTCAAAACACTACTGAACCTGCACAAAACCTGGACACAAAATGATAACTCTCTTTCATAATCAAAAACTCAAAACCTATATATAATGTCTGCACATTCGCCCCTTTCTGTAGGTCGAATGTGAGAATTTCCACATTCGCCCACATAGAGTGGTCGAATGTGGTCTTCTGTCCACATCAAAACTTCATTCGTCCATTCAGGTTCTACCTTCGCCCAGTTTATCTCACCTTCGCCCATATCTATCTTCATTCGCCCATATCAAAGCACCTTCGGCTACCCACTAACATGTGTTAATAATATCATATCCAATCCTTAGTCGCAAATGCATCAACAAACTCCCCCTCGACTATTGATTGGATAGTTTTCTTTGATAATCCATCGTCCTGTTCATCAGCTTGATTCTGAGCTGCTTCTTTTGTTCATCAGTCATTGGCGGCTCGAATGTCTTCTTCACAGGCTTTGAAACATTGGCGATCTTCACAGTCTTGCCAAGTTTCCCCTCCAAGTTGCTTCCAGCGTTTATATCATACGCAAAACAAACTCCCACAACTTGAGTGTACTTCCTCGCCTGAGCAAAGTCGTTCGGTTCATAATAGATCGGATTATAAAACAACATGATGATGTCTTCAAAAGTACAGTTTATCAGCCACATAGGATCAAATACATGAACATGCTTGTATTTGTCCTTTCCATCCCTCAATACAATCACTGCTTCTGCCTTCCTCCAATCGTAATACCAGAATATGAAATCAGCACTGAAATGCTGTGGCATTGGCATCAATGGTATCTTTCTCATCACATTTGGTGCTTTGTAGATCAAAGACACACGCTTCATGTTGGTTTGAGGATCAATATCCCTATGCTGTTTTCTTCTGGGATATTGAGGCTTAAACCTGTTCCATCTAGTGCGACTCTCCCAAACTAGTTTGTCTGCGCACCAACCGACATGTGATCCGTTTACCTCGGCACCTGACATAGGAAACCTGCATAAATCTCTCACCGCCCAATACGGTAGAGTAAGCAAATCACAGAATCTGTTGAAATACAGAATTCCGGTTTCCCATTTCGCTGCAATGCACTTCAATCTGCCAAGATAAGTCCACCCGAGAGCTCTGCCTTTGAACTTGGCATTATGAAAACGATAGAAGTTACCTTGAGCTTCAGGTTTAGGTCGGTTCTCATCCATCTCCTTCAACTTCTTTAGATAATTCTTCAACTCATCAGACTGGTTGGAAGAATCTTTCTTTTCATCACCAAACACCTTCTCAACAAACTCTTCGCTTCTTCTCTTCGCTTTTTGTTTCGCTGACTTGTTTGGTATCTCTGTGAAGTCAGGAAATACTTCGTTCTCATCCTCTTTTCTAAAATACTGGGGAAACTCCTCATGAGTGATATCTTCTATCTCAACCTCATTGTTTTCTGGAGTTTGCACATCATCAGAATGATTTCCCATATCCTTTTCAGGAATATCAGAAATCGATTCATCCATCATGAACTCCTCAAATGTCTTACCTACCCTCTGTGCGAGACCATCTAATATTTCTTTCGCCACAGATGCAGGTAGTTCCCCTTCCTCAAGATCTGGATCTTCATATTCCAGCTCGTATCTCAAATCATCAGTCTGGAATATCTCAGCGAAGCATCCAGTGAACTCAATGGTCCACTCTCTCTTCTCCAACATGTTCTTGTATACCAGCTTAGCATCATCAGAAAGAGATCTCACCTTTTCGTTCCAAAAGATACTTTCATCTACATTCTCACCTTTCTTCTTGGAACTAGATTCTCCAGTATCTTTCTTCTTCTGTGATTTTCTCTTCTCATAACTAAACTTAGAAGTGTCATCTCCTCCTTCATGATCACTTCCACTGCTAAGCTCATCACCCTTCTTTCCTGTACCCTCAGCACCATCATCATCATCATCATTGTCATCATCATCATCATTGTTGTTGTCATCATCACTTTTATCCGAACCCTCATCATCCTCTTCATCATCATCATCTTCTTTCTCTGATTCAGAATACTCATAGTCAACTTTCTGCTCATCTTCTTCTTCATCTTCCTCACCCTCTTTCAACTGGGGTGCTCTGCTATACAGATCTTCAATCAAACCACAAAGCCGTTTGTTTTCCTTCTTCAATTCTTTGTTGTCGGCCTTGATCAGTTTGATTTTGTTCTTATTTCTATCACATCTCCTCTCAAGCTTCTCATTCTTAGCTTCTAACAACTGAATCTTTTCATTAATATCATCCTGATTCGCTTTTGAAGCAACTACAATCTGGAGCATCTTCTCCTCATTCTGCTTGAATTTAGTGATTTCAGCTTGTTGAGCAATCAGCATTTTCATCATATCCTCCATCTTTTTATTGACCTGTTTCATCACATCATCATCAACAGTCATTTTCTTTGACTTTGATCTGGAGGGCTCAACTTCAACAGCTTTCTCCTTCTGAGGCTTCCTGAACATATCGAGCACTTTATCCATATCGATATTAAACTGATCGATTGGTAAAGTCTCTGCCTCCTTTCCTTTCTTCTGCTTCTTAGTAACTGGCGAAGATAACTTGGAAGGTGTTCCAGCATCAGGCAATCTTTTACCTTTCAACAACTGAGCTAATTCCTTCTCTCTCAGTTCTTTCACACTGGACTTCTTTGCCATCGTCTTTTGTTTCTTTGACTTCTTAGGCAAATTCACTACTACAGTGTCACCAACACTCAGTTCAGCCAAATCAACTCCCAAACCTTCATCTTCAACCGATTTCCTTCTCCTCTCAGACTCTTCAATCGACTGATTCAGTAATTCAGACTCACCAACCATAGTGGCCTTACGTTTGGTGGTCCTCACGTTCTCGTCATCCGAATCCCACTGTTCATCAACCTCAGTTTCTTCCGAATCAACAGACTCTTCATCCACCAAACCTGAACCTTTCTTCGCAGTCGATTTCTTTCTTGCAACCTGTTGCTTTGTGCTCACTTGATCAATAGCCTTTCCTTTGCCCTTCCCTTTGACTCCAGGATTGACTACTTGACGCTTCCGCTTAGTGCTTGAATCAGCATACACTAAGGGATCGTCGTTGTCTGAATCACTATCATCATGTCTAGCTTTGTTCTTGCCTGGATCAGTGTAATCCGGACGAGCCAAAGCTCCAAACAATCTCCTGTTTGGTGGTTTCTCATTGTCAGCTACACCCTTATAACCTTTCATCCTCATCAAGGTTCTAATATTCATGTGATCTTGACCTAGAATCATTGTCGGATCCTTCTTCAGCATTGGATACTTGTGGTCAAAGATCATCATTAGAAACCTTGGATACAACATGAATTTCTTAAATTTTATACCCCTCAGCATCTCCAACATGTGGTCAAGTATCATCCCAGACACATTAAATGGTTTGTTGAGTGTCAACGCAACCATTAATGAGCTCAAACTCTTCCTCATCACGTCATAGCCACCACTAACACATCCAAAAACATGGATCAGAACATGTGCAAAGTACTTGTACTGCACTCCCAGCTTCCCTTTATACATCGATCCGTCAGTGATAGGACCTTTGTATTTCATCCTTAAGAAGCACGCCTTCTGTTCAGTCCACGACAACTCCCTGGGATCTTCTCTATCCTCAAATTTAATCTGTAAAGCTTCCCGGATGTCGGCTTCAGTCAAGAACATGTCAATCTCCTGAATCTTGCTCTTGATAATGGTTTGATTATCCCAGTAGTCGTACTTAGCATTCTGGTAGAAATCTTCAATAATGTCCTTGTAAATGATAGTAGGTGTGGCTAGAGCGTGTACAATCCTGCTCCTCTTCAGAAACTCAATGATGCCAGTGAACTCTGTGTTCTTCTCCACGTCTCCTAAATATGCGCAGCAATTGTGCGATCTTTCGAAAGACCAACTGCTCGGTGTAGAAGTTTCAGCTGCGGGAACTGGATCTTGAACAGCTATTTCTGCTGGAGTCTCAACATTTACTGCTGGAGCGTCAATATTCTCTGGTTGTTCAGCCATCTGCACACAAAAATCAATAAAACGCGTCAAAACACAAAAACGACAAACATATAAAAAATTTTGGTCAAAACACATCTGCACATTCGCCCATATCAAAGTGGTCGAATGTGAGTTTTTGTTGGTCGAATGTGAAATTGTTATGGACGAAGGTGAATATGATCTGATAAAAAGTCACATTCGCCCATTATTGTGTACATTCGCCCAAAAATTCTCACCTTCGCCTGGTTTAAGAACCGAAGGTGGAACCTGTTTTACCCCCAAATTTTGAAAATTTGCCATTGTTGTATTTAACTAGTGATTTTGATTCCTATGTGTACTAACAATGCCGAATAACACTCGTTTACAACCAATTTTATCAAAACGTCAATTTACATTGGTTTTCAATTGGAATTAGGGTTATTTGTGTTCAATCGTTCAAAATTATCAACTAGACATGTTTATATACTAATTCCTTCCATCATCTCCCCCTAAAACCTATGTAAATTGCTCGGCAATCAAAATCAGACATTAAAAACATCAAAAATGGCCAGTTATGAAACCCTAGGACCCGGTATAAAACCCGACGATTAAGGGCTGAAAACTTGTCCAATACCTGTAAAAATAGGCTTAAACTGATCAGGAATAGATATAGAATCAAATGCACAATCACAGAGAATAAGATCAACAAGGTCTGGTTATGAGATAAAGTTTGAAAAAATTGCAGAATGAAAACTCGAAGGTGACTGGTATTTATATAGAAGTCCACCTTCGACCGTTACTGATGGACGAAAGTGGGAAATACTTACATTCGCCCGTTTTTATGACACGAATGTGACAGAGGTCCACCTTCGCCCCTAATGAAAGACACGAAAGTGAAACATGGTACCCGGAAGTGGAAATCACACCCGGAAGTGAAAATTCCACCTTCGCCCACAATAAAAACGGTCGAACGTGATAGTTTTTCCACATTCGACCCAATTAAGGGGCGAATGTGAAATGGAAAAACTGAAAATTTCGCCAAATCACGAATTCGAATCCCGTTCAACATTTTTCAATCCGTTAAGCTTCCAAAACTCAAATTTTCACATTTTGAATGTCACAAAGTCCAGATGGTGTTATCAAATCTCAGAAATTGACCATCAAGCATCCCCGGATATCAAAAATAAAGCAGAAATGCAAAATCTTTTGGATTTTCTGAAATTTATATTAAAACACACCTAAAATCTTTTTGGATTTTGTAACTTTTTGACAATAAAAGTAAAATGCAACAAAGTAAAATGCATTAAAGTAAATGAAAGCAGTAAACATTTTGTGATTTCCGGTAAGAGGATCATATCAGTTTTCTGAGAAATCTGAACACAGCGTTGATCTGGTTCAATATTATCATTAGAAACAATATGTGACACGGCAATTGCTGATATTGTTATCCACATAAACTCACATGCAGACAAATACGCAATGCTTTAAAATGATACGAATTAGATGTATTAGACTAACACATTGTGGTTCCCACACACACGACATACTCCCGTATCAAGAAGTAATCTGTACAAAGACTCATTGTAAAGCGTGATTATGCTTTCGTCGTCTGTAATTGTACAAGATACAATGCATAGAGGTATACAGGTCAGCAAATAAATGCAGCAAAGTAACATATGCACCATATCAGGTTGAGGACTGATATTAATCATGATTTGCATCAATGATCAATACGATACTATAGATAATCTTTGATCATCATATAACATGGAAAGTTCCTCAATTCGGTAACTTTAGGTTTTGGCATAAAGCTCTTTTATAAAGACATCCTGTCTGATCTAGGTCCGTAATGACTTACAGCAGAAGATCAGATAGGCTATCCCCAGACAACTAATAACATAACGACCCTAAACCTCCGAGTTTTGTACAAACACCCTATCAAACGAAATTACGGTACTAAGACCATATGCCCATGAGGTGTTCATCCACAAACGCGTAGTTTGTTATGTTTGTATCACTAATGCACGCAATATAAAGTCTACGAAGCCTATCAGCATATCACACGTAATCAACATACGTCTCATTAAAACTATATAATTCTTTAGCCTGTGTCAGATCCCCACTGATGTACTATCATTTCCTCTTTTTATCCAGGAAATCATTTTGGGTTTTTCTAATTTTTTTTTTTTTTTTTTTTTAGGTATTTTGAAAATTTTTCAATGTTTTTGGTTTTTCTGATAAAATGACTCCCCCTAAAATAAAGAACATATTTTTGGGTTTTTAATTTTTCTGAAAAACAAAACAAAATAAAATTTGAAAGAAACAATCCACTTGAAAGCATCAACTTCTTTGAGGATTAAACAACCCCCTCGAAAGCATCAACTTCTTTGAGGATTATGATAGTAAAGAGAAATTCCCAATTAGCAAAGATTTAAAACTAAAACTAAAAACGAAAAATGATAAACCGAGGAGCCGATTAGTCCTGTTTTTCCTTTATATTGTTTACTTTCAAAAGATATTCAAAGCGGGATCTGTCAAAAGCTTTTGTAAACAAATCTGCACGTTGGTAGTCAGTATGGATTTTGACCATGTCAATCAACTCCTTAGCATAACAGTCACGGATAAAATGATATTTAATCCGGATATGTTTAGCTTTAGAATGATTTTCAGTATTTTTAGTTAAAGCAATTGCGGCTTCGTTGTCACAGTGAATAGGGGTTTTAAGAAACTGCAAACCGTAATCGACCATCTGTTGTTGGATCCAGAGCACTTGCGAACAGCAACTCGAGGCTGAAATGTACTCGGCTTCACATGTAGACAGTGCGACGGAAGTCTGTTTCTTGCATTGCCAGGTAATTAACCTGCTCCCTAAAAACTGGCAACCGGCTGTTGTTGATTTGCTGTCTTTGTCACAGCCGCCCCAATCTGCATCACTAAAAGCAATAAAATCAAAATCATCGTCATTAGGGTACCAAAGTCCTTTTGATGGACAACCCTTCAGATATCGAAGGATACGCTTGACCGCCGTCAGATGACTTTGTTTCGGCTTCGATTGATATCGCGCACAGAGACACGTTGCATACATAATATCTGGTCGAGACGCTGTCAAATACATCAGAGATCCGATGATTGCTCTGTATGTAAATGGGTCTGTCAGCTCCCCCTTAGCGTCGACTCCAATCCCGTGATTGGGTTGTATCGGGGTATCCATCGGCTTAGAGTCCTCCATCTGGAATCGGCTCAAGATGTCGGCAACATATTTTGTCTGGTGAATGAAGATCCCGTCGGGTCTTTGATCCACCTGTAAGCCGAGGAAAAACTGCATTTCTCCCATAGCGCTCATTTCGAACTTCTCCTGCATAACAGTTTCAAATTCCCTGCACAAGAGTTCGTTAGTTGAACCAAATATAATATCATCAACGTAAATCTGTACTAGAAGCAAGTCATCTCCCGTCTTCTTCGTAAAGAGGGTACAATCGACGAGGCCGCGCTTGAATCCTTTGGAGATGAGGTATGTACTTAGCTCCTCGTACCACTGTCTTGGAGCCTGGTGCAAACCATATAAAGCTTTGTTCAGCACGTAGACCTTGTCCCGGTGGATTGGGTCCTCAAAGCCCGGTGGTTGCCCGACATAAACCTCCTCTTTGACTTTACCATACAGAAATGCGCTCTTGACGTCCATTTGATAGACTTTAAATTTCTTGTACGAAGCAAACGCAAGGAACATCCGAATAGCTTCCATTCGTGCTACTGGTGCATAGATTTCGTTGTAGTCAATTCCTTCAATCTGATGGAAACCCTGCACAACCAATCTGGCTTTGTTCCTTACAATAACTCCACGGTCATCTTTCTTGCACTTAAACACCCACTTAGTGCCAATTTTCTTTCGTCCCTGCGGCAAATCTGTGAGCGTCCAGACTCCTAATTTCTGGAATTGCAATAACTCCTCTTGCATCGCCTCAACCCAGGCATCTTCTTGCAAAGCGTCTTTGTATGTCCTTGGCTCTACTTGGGACACGTAACATGCAAACGACCAATCATTTTGGTCACCAGATTTCTGAATTTTGGCATACAATGCTAAAGCACCAAAACTCTCTGGCGTATTAACGCTTTTAAGCTGCCCTCTGGTCATCACTCCACTACCAGGGTCACCAATCACTTGCTCCAGCGGGTGAATACGATGAATCCGAGATTCTGGATTAACAGGTACAATCACTCCCGTCTGAGCAGTTAAGTTCTCTGTAGCATCCTGATCATTACCCGTGTTAGATGATGAAGCAACATCTGGATTTGGAGTTGGGTTCACAGTTTGCTCTTCTAAATCTTCAGCATTTTCAAGAACAGCTTCTTCAAATTGTTCATCTTCAGATTCTGAAGTGTCTAACGAAGTTGAAGCTTCTTGAAACAACTCTTCTTCTTGTGTAGGAGCACTGGTATCACTAGAAGCTGGTGGGGGGTTTACGGTAATTGGACGCATCAACGGTGAAGTTGCCGCGTTTTCACATTCGTAAAGTAATCTGATCACAGCTTCTTCAACCAGGCTATCTAGATTGAATGACTCAAAGAAATCTTTGTAATCAAACATCCAATCAGGGCCCGTGCCTTGCAAATTTTGAGTGTAACGTTGAACTTCCACGTTTGCCCAATCCTCCACTTGACGAGTTCGCTTGTTGAATACCCGTTTGAGCGGGGTTGCATATCCAACAAAATATCCCTCCTCAGCTTTAGGACTAAACTTCTCGCTTGGATTCAACATCGTACATGGCGCCCCAAATGGTTCTAGATACTCTAGATTGGGCTTTCGTCGGTGTAACAGTTCATAAGATGTTTTTCCAAACTTCTTCACTGTTATAACCCGATTTAATGTATAGTTTGCTGCATAAATCGCCTCGTTCCAGAACATTACTGGAAGATTTGAGTCAGCGAGCATTGTTCTTGCAGCCTCAATCAGAGTCCTATTCTTTCTCTCAGCAACACCGTTCTGTTGCGGGGTATACGGAGCTGAATATTCATGATGTATCCCTTTGCTTTCACAAAGTTCATCCATCTTTGCATTTTTAAACTCCGTCCCATTGTCACTCCTGATCCTTTTGATCTTCAAGTTGTAGATATTCTCCAGCCGAGTGAACAGAACTTGTAAGTTGGTAAAGGTGTCGCTTTTGTTCTTCAAACACATCACCCATGAAAATCGTGAATAGTCATCTGTGACGACTAAACAATAAAGCTCCCCAAGATGACTTTTGCGCTTGACCGGTCCAAAAAGGTCCATGTGCAATCGCTCAAGCGGCATCTCAACAGAGTTAACCTTCTTCAATTTATGGGATTGTCTGTGTTGTTTTCCTTTCATGCAGCTTACACACTTGTCGTTCAGATGGAAATGTTTCACGTTAACTCCATCGACAAGTCCATTTCTCACTAACTGATTCATCTTTCTCAAATGAATGTGCCCCATCCTGCGGTGCCACATTATAGATTCTTTTTCGGTCGCCTTGAAAAGAAAGCATGTTATCTGTCCCTGTGGTGTCATTGCCTTAGACATATCAAGAATGTAAAGATTGTTGACTCGAGGTGCCATCAACATAACCCACTCCTTTGGAATCTTGAAGCCCGGTTTGAGGATGTAGCAGGATTTGTCATCAAAATGCACAGAAAATTGTTTGTCGCATATTTGACTGACACTCAACAGATTATAGTCTATCTGTTTGACATAAGATATCCGCTCGAAAGTCACAATCCCGTTACTCACGCTTCCTTCCATCGTGATATAACCTCCTTTATTGCCCGCGAACGCAACATATCCACCATTAATATTCTTCACATCAAACAGCAACGCCAAATCCCCCGTCATGTGGCCTGAAGCTCCACTATCAACAATCCAGAGACTGCTAATAGGGCCAACTGAAGCTCCCTGCACACAAAAAATAGACAATTAGTTCTTTCGGGGGACCCAAGCCTGAGTCTTGGGCCTTTGAACTTTGGCTTTCAAAGAATCATTCTCAATGACTTTATCAACAACTTTCTGTTTTGAATCAACCGTTTTCTGATTTTTCAAAACAGATTCATTCTTATCACTCACCTTTGATGTAGAGGCTCCTGGAGAACCATTAGGTGTCCAAGATTGTTCAGACCTTTTGAGAATACGGATTTGAGGTTTTGGTTTCTCAATAGGTTTCTGAACATTGTTACTGAAAGTAACTTTCTTAGCAACCTTATCTGAATGAACAGACTTAGGTCCAACATTTGACTTGACAATTGGTTTTTGTGGAACCTTTTGTCTATCAACTGTTGTGTTCACCATTGGTTTTCTCCAAGATTGTTCCATTGCCATCCGATTCCTCCGATCATAATGAAATGGACGGTTGTTCCTCATTTGAAAATTGTTTTGATTTTGAAAATGTTGTTGTTGAGGAACAGTCCGTCTATGCGGTGGAATATAATGATCAATCGGCTTTTTGATGGAATTCTTAACCTCAACTTCATGTCTCTTGTGCCTTACATATGGACACTGAGCAAGTAAATGCCCGCGTTCTCCACATTTAAAGCACTTTCTATATTCCTCAAACACATAATGAGCATTCGGTGAAGCAAATGTTTTTACAGGAAATTGATCATTATATTGTTGATTTCTTAAACTCTCAGGAAGTGGTCCTTTCGAGTAAGAAGGTTCATGAAAACCATTTGCTTTATCATCAGGTCGAATAAACTCAGTGACATGTATTTTTGGCTCTTGAGGAGTTTCTGAAAACAGTTTCTTTAAGATTTCTGGTGGAATTTCATTGGTTCTTTCATGTTTTGGAAACCAAATTGTGCTTTCTTGCCAGATTTTATCAAGTTTAGAATAGTTAACGTTTTTAATCGGAAACTCCTCATCAGCAATGATTTTATCGGATCCTTCCATCCGATAAAATACCTTTACAGGTTTGTCACTGGTTTCATTCAGCTCATTCTTTTCAATCACATTCTTAACAACATTCTTAACATCATTCTTAACATCATTCTTTTTCTTAACATCAAGCTTTTTAGACTTCTTGTCATGAATAGCTTTTGCCATCGGATGAATATGATCAGATGGTGATACTGGTTCGGTAGTAATGATGTGATTTTCTTTTGGAATCTCACACTCATTATCAGATTTATCACTACCAGTATCATCATTATCATCATTATCCGAATCTGAACTATCACTCTCAGCATAAACACCCTCATTGTTCAAGCCCAAAATCGGTCTCACATCTTCAGGATATGGTTCACCAATACTCGAGGTATTAGATTCCATATCTGATGATGAGTCTGATTTCACCGAACTCTCCGGTATAACTTGATGATAGTTATGGTTCTCAAAAAGAACCGGAGATGGTACAGACTTATAATTGGTGGTGTTATCATCAATTATATGATCCACGACATAAGCAACATTCTTATAGCTTTCTAACTTCTTGTTAACCTTTTCTGCAAAGCATTTAATGGCAGCCATTTCTAACTTGGTGTTTTCAATTTCATTGATGTAGTTATTTATGGCCAGTTGTTTCAATGACAAAGTGGTTTTCAAGTCAGAAATGTCCTTTTTATAGCCATCTAATACTTTGTTAAAAGCATTTAACTCTTTGCGAGTAGATTGACAGTTTTGGATAGCACTATCACGTGAAATTCGGAGTTGTTTATTCTCCTCTGTCAACCTATCACAAGTCCCACAATATTTATCACTCATGACATCAGTGCTAGATTCAGAAGAACTTACAGGTTTTGGCGGTTCGGTCATGGCCATCAAAGCAAAATGAGCTTCCTTTCCAGTGAAAAACTTTGAGTAGTCGATCTTGGTGAAAGCATCATCAGCTATGCACGACTTCCTTGTCATCAAGAAATCAGCTTCTGCCAGCAACTGGTCAATATCATCATCCAAAGAATCAACACTTCCCTCTGTGTCTGATTCGCTCTCAGAGTCTGAATAGACTGATTTACACTCCTCGGGAACATCAGAGACTGAATCAATCACCATCCCGGATCTCTTCTCCTCAGCCTTAACCTCAACAGGTTCACTCTCCACTTCCATCTCTGTCTCAGAATCATCACTCTCACTCTCCTCAGTTTCTTTCTTCTCATCAACTACCACTGATTCTTCCAAATCAACCTGATAGGCAACACAAGCCACATTCCCACCAGTAGTTACTTCTTCAACCCCTATTTGCATACCCGACCAGTCAAACCTCTCATCCTGCTGAGTAACCAAAGCTTGGTTTTGACCAGCATTCTGTTGAGTCTCAGTAGATGTAGTGATCGGTACAACTGTTCGGTTTGGGTGATTAGGAGATTGGTTTTGAATCTGGTTTTGTGTGTTTGGTTGTCTGTTTTGGTTGTTAAAGTTTCGGTTTTGATAGTTGTTGTTGGTTTGGTAAGAAACTTGGTTTTGTTGACGGTTCTGGTAGTTTGCATTGAAAGGGTTTCGGTTACCTTGTTTAGGTGGCTGGGTGCATTCCCGTTTGAAGTGTCCTTTCTCTCCACAATTAAAACATGTGACCTTCTCCTTATTGAAACCATAGGTCGTGTTGGGAGAAGTTGCCAGGTCAGTCCTTCCAGTTTTCTCTATGAACTCTGTTGCTCTCCTCATTATACTCGCAAAAGCCCATTGAATGTCTATGAGTTCCATCTCTTCTTTATCGATCTGTGCGTAGTCCTCGTTGGTCAAATTGTTGTTCCCAATCTGACTAGCAACCAAGCCATTGTAGGAAGAAACCATAGCAGAGACTAATGCAATGTGTTGCTGAGCAACCTCCACAGTCACGTTTCCTAAGTTGGATGTATCCAAAACCACCGGTTGTTTATGTTGAGTAATTTGGTTTGATGGTTGTTGTGATTGGTTAGCAGTGTAAAAACTAGCTTGTTGCATTGGAGAGACTGGTGAAATGTAGGAAGTATATTGTGGTGGTGTGTATGATGGTTGTTGTGTGTAGGAATTGTATTGTGGTGGTGTATAGTTTATGGTTGGTTTTGATGAATCCATGACGTTGGAAATGCATGCAACATGTGGTGCAACACTTCCAGAGCTCGAGTTTCCAGCTGAAACTGAGGTACCTCCAAAATACAGACTTGGATTCTGAGGAATCTGCGACCTCCTAGCTTTCCTCCTATCCTTCAGCTCTTTGTTCTCCAACTTCTCAATAAACTCTGAAATGGTCCAAAATTGATAAGCATCTTTCTCTCTAAGTACCTCCACATGCTGATCCCACTGTGGTGGCAAAGCATCTGCAAACTTATCAACCTGCTTTGTCATGGGAATCTGTACACCATAGCTAGACAATTCAGACAATAAATGCATATATCTTGGTGTTAGTTCTTTCAAAGTTTCATTATTAATAAACGAAAAATTATCAAACTCCTTAACCAACTCCTCCATTCTCAAACTCCTGGTCTTTTCATTTCCATCATGCTTCCTCTTCAGCTTATCCCAAAGCTGCTTCGACGTTGTACATGTCCCGAACTGATGCAACAAGTCACTTGTGATCGCCTGTGTCAGTTGAGAGAACGCCTTCTTCTCCACCACATATTTCTTCTTTTCATCCTCTGCCAAGCTCTCAAGAGGAATCAACTCACCGGTATTCTCCAGAATCGGTGCTGTATATCCTTTGACGATCATGCTCCACGCCTCAGCTCCTTCAACTCCCATGCCCTCCAGATGGATCTTGAACATGGTGTGCCACTGGTTGTACTCTTGCATATCCATTAGCTTAGGTGGCCGAGTTCCACTACCTGTAGACAAATCCTTAATCAAGGTAGAGATAGCGTTAGTGGTTTGAGTATTTACCGCCGCTGCAGCTACTCCCCAATAATCTGATTGTAAAGCCGGATGTGCTACATTCTGAGGCATCGTGCTTGATGTAGTCATGTAGTTCAGTGGTTGTGAGGACTGCGTATTCGTCTTTTGAGCTGCAACAGTCCATGGGTCCATTGTCTGCTGTTGTGGTTGTGTTGGTGCTGATCCCTGAGTAGTCTGATAACGCCACATGATTAAAATCTGAAAATCACAACACTTAGAAAAATTTTTCAGAAAAAAATATCCTAGATTCGCCCGAAAATTGGTTCTTTCGTCCAAATTTTCTACGTTCGTCCAATTCTGTCACACTCTCGTCCCTTTTCGTTCACCTTCGTCCAAATAGTGATACCCGAAGGTGAGTCTGACCAGAATGTAAATCAAACAAACACAATAAACGACGTCTAAATGTAAAAACATACGTAAACAAAACCATGCATAAGTTTAAAACCAACATTCAATAGTGCGGAAGCATTTTAAAGTTTACAAAAGACGTGCATAAATAAACATAAGTTCAAAAGTTCATAATCCCAAAACGTGCAGATGAAACCCTAGACACGAGACGACTCCAGTGCGACCACGTGCGCCTATCCATATGCTGCTACCTTAGCGACCTGAGAAAACATGCTAAAAGAGTCAACATATAATGCTGGTGAGTTCACAGGTTTTAATTAAACGTTTACAGTGATCCTTCAAAAATGTTACCATCACAATTACTACTATGCTTTATGAGAACGCCAACTACCGGCGCAGAATGAGAACGCCAACCTGGGCGCAGAATGAGATACTCATACGGGTGAAACCATTACTGACTAAGCCGTGTGTTACCCTTAGTTCCTATGGGCTACCGTCATCGCCGGTAGACCTTGTTTTGTTAGAGACAATATGCACCCGCACGGTCCGACCGTCGAGTGGGGTTTGTCAGTTCCCAATAGCGCTATCCATATTTCCCCGCCATATACCCATGTTAGTGGTTTCAAGGGATTTTCGATGAACCGTATAGTAAGATAAGTAAGCCATAGTATAACGTGATAACAAGTCATAAGTCATAAGAGTTTAACAAGTCATAAGTCATAAAAGAGTTTGTAAGCATGTTTCTCACCCCGAAAGTAAAAACTGTAAAATGTGGGGCCGTGAACTCACCTTAGATAACGTTCCTCGAATATGTGTAAAGATGTTTAGCCCGTGACAATCCCTCTACCGAAGATCTATCAAAATGTTCACATAAGTATTCCGACTAATAACCATAAGGTTATCTAGTCCCCGATTGTCCAGATCATAACCAAGTATGTTTTAAAACGTGTTTAAATGTTTAACCGACACACTAGACCGACCCGACATCCCGTTGGTGACCCATTACCCTAACTAATCAAGTACACATAGGTTACATGCAAGGTTCAAGCATAAAACACTTAGTTTGTATCAAAAATCTCATTTTTGTTAACACAGGGTCGAATGTAGTTGTAAGTGGTCGAAGGTGACTTGAACTGGTCGAATGTGGGTTCGAACTTCCACCTTCGCCCCTTTTTCTTCCACCTTCGCCCCCTTGTGGTACCTTCGCCCCTTTTTCTTCCAGGTTCGACCCCTGGATTCCACCTTCGCCCGTTCGACTGGCCGAAGGTGTTCCAGGTTCGACCCTGTTGTGTTGTTTACTCAAAAACGCATCCAAAAACATCCGAAAACATCACGAAACATCATGAGTTACAGCAGTCAAGCATCATTAACATATTCCTACGAAACCCTACCAATTTTACCCCAAAATTTATCCGTTTTACAAGTTTCCTAAAATAGCAAATTATGGAGATGTCACATCATCATGCATGCAAATATTACCCAATTAGGAAACTTTCTGAAATCGATTAATAATCAGTTTATCATACTCGGATCATCATGAACAAGAAACCCCTATCATAACCTTATCATAATCATCCCAAAAACAACCCTAAATCTAACTAAAAACTCCTTTAATCATCAAAACACCATCAACAATCAAAGGTAACACGTTTCAATCATAACCCATCATTAATAACAGCCCTAGGTTGTTGTTATCTCATCTATATAACAAATAATCATCAAACAATGCTTAATACCACATAAACACATGTTAAATTGTATGAAAACTCATTGTTTATGAATAGGTTTTATTTAGAAAGATATTAGGAAGGTTTTTTACCCATAAAACATGTTGATATCAGATCTGGACCCTTGGGGTTTAGATTAAAACAAGTCAAAATTGTTTAAAAAGGATTTGTAATGAAGAACACACCTTAGATTTTCACTTGTAATGATTTAGAGAGTTAGGTTATGAAAAACAAGCTCAAAAACTCCTTCCCCAATGATAATAGCTGATAGAGAGTGTTTGGAGGCGTTTAGGGTTTGTGAAATGGTGAAAAATGGCTAAGGATGGTATTTATACTGTCTGCACGTTCGCCCAGTTGAAGTGGTCGAATGTGGAATTTTTCCACGTTCGCCCCTTTTTAGTGGTCGAATGTGGAATTTTTCCACGTTCGCCCCTTTTTAGTGGTCGAATGTGGAACTTTTCCACATTCGCCCACTTTGTTTCCACGTTCGCCCATTTTTCAAACCCCATTTCCACATTCGCCCAAAAGTTCCACATTCAGGTCATCAGCACATTTTTAACACATGTTAACAGCACTTTTAACACATGTTAACCTTTTTCCAGTTTGTCGTGTTTAACGCATTCTAACATATCTTAACACATAAGCATGCATCCATAGTCTATACTTAGCATGTTTAGGCACGTATAATCATTCGTACATCATTTAAGCAAGTATAAGCATACAATCCACCACACGACCCATAATCTACACATATACTAAATTAATTCATGTAATGTCACCAACAACGGGACCCGGTACTAATGTATTCTCAAAACGACTCCCAATGATCCTCCAGATCATTGGACCCTTGACAATCCTAATCTGACCCGACTCAACTAACCCAGTTAAGTTTGTTTATAAACGTTTCTTGCTAAGGTAGACTTACTAGATTTTTTAAAAAAGTTAGTTACCGAAAGTTGCCGGGTGTCACATCATCCCCCTGTTGAAAGAATTTTCGTCCCGAAAATTTCCCAAAGTCGAGGAGGAAAAATAAATAAGAAGAAAAATTTTTCCGGGTCGTCACATCATCCCCCTGTTGAAAGGAATCTCGTCCCGAGATTCTTTCGGCTTCAACAGTAATGTGTGTCGACCTATGTGCCCAAGTAACGTCTCCCCAAAATACGACAAGTGAAGGTCATGAATCAAACGTGCCAGTAACAACCGGGAAACCACTTTCCCCAAAATACGAGTATGAGACAAGAGACCCCCGATGAAAGCCTACTGGAGCCTACTATGATCGGTATAACTAATCCACTGGTACCGTCCAAGTAGCATCCCCAAAGGACCCTCATCAACCCAAAGAATGAGAAACAGCGACCAAACCAAAAAGAAAACACCCGAAACACGAACGCACAACAATGCGGATAAAAGTATGGCCAAAGCGTAACAAGAGATAAAAGAGGATACGTACGGGTAACAGTGTCTGGGTCCACCCGGTTCTCCCTAGTACCAATGACATCGTCACGAGCAGCTTGACCGCCACCTTCATTGTTTCCACTTCCGCCTACGGCCCTAGCTTCAGCTTGATTCAACTCTGGGCAGTCCTTCTTATGATGTCCCGGTTGACCACAATGAAAACACCAACCACCCTGCTCTGACTTAGGGCAGGTACGCTTGACATGTCCCAACTTGCCACAATTAAAGCAACCCTGATTTCCCCGTCGAACGGGAGCAGCAATGATAGTCCGAACCGGCCGAAGAGTCGTCCTACAATCCTTAGCTAGATGACCATTCCGGTGGCAACGATTACAACGAAACGTATCACAATTCCCAACATGATGGTACCCACACTGGTTGCACTTGGGGTTCTTCCCCACATACCTACTCCGCTTCTGCCCTGAATCTGACCCTGAAGCTTCAAGCCTCCTCACCTGTTGAGGCTGAACTGATGCTGACCTCTCTCCATCATTATCCCATTTCCTTTTGTTGTTCTCACTCGCACCGAAGATATGGGGATCGCGTTCCATGAACACCTTGAAAGTACACACCTGCTGACCGAGAGGGGGCGGCGGTGACATACCAATGAAACCCTACCAATTTTACCCCAAAATTTATCCGTTTTACAAGTTTCCTAAAATAGCAAATTATGGAGATGTCACATCATCATGCATGCAAATATTACCCAATTAGGAAACTTTCTGAAATCGATTAATAATCAGTTTATCATACTCGGATCATCATGAACAAGAAACCCCTATCATAACCTTATCATAATCATCCCAAAAACAACCCTAAATCTAACTAAAAACTCCTTTAATCATCAAAACACCATCAACAATCAAAGGTAACACGTTTCAATCATAACCCATCATTAATAACAGCCCTAGGTTGTTGTTATCTCATCTATATAACAAATAATCATCAAACAATGCTTAATACCACATAAACACATGTTAAATTGTATGAAAACTCATTGTTTATGAATAGGTTTTATTTAGAAAGATATTAGGAAGGTTTTTTACCCATAAAACATGTTGATATCAGATCTGGACCCTTGGGGTTTAGATTAAAACAAGTCAAAATTGTTTAAAAAGGATTTGTAATGAAGAACACACCTTAGATTTTCACTTGTAATGATTTAGAGAGTTAGGTTATGAAAAACAAGCTCAAAACATACGTAAACAAAACCATCTGATACCACTTTGTGATACCACATAAAAAGGATAGTTTTCTTATGTTTCTAGATTAACATAAACGTTTATTCGCGTTCTCTGATACCACTTTGTGAGCGTTGGATTTTATCTAAAACAGGATATTATGATCATACAAGTCACAAATCTAGGTGCGGAATCCCTAGATCTGAACAAATTGATAAGATGCTAATCACGACACAATCAAGATCATTTTCAACTTCATTTTCATAGATTAACTTTCAATTAATAAGCAATTACAACGTTTATGTTAATCTAGAAACACAAAGACACTTTCTCAAAACACTACTGAACCTGCACAAAACCTGGACACAAAATGATAACTCTCTTTCATAATCAAAAACTCAAAACCTATATATAATGTCTGCACATTCGCCCCTTTCTGTAGGTCGAATGTGAGAATTTCCACATTCGCCCACATAGAGTGGTCGAATGTGGTCTTCTGTCCACATCAAAACTTCATTCGTCCATTCAGGTTCTACCTTCGCCCAGTTTATCTCACCTTCGCCCATATCTATCTTCATTCGCCCATATCAAAGCACCTTCGGCTACCCACTAACATGTGTTAATAATATCATATCCAATCCTTAGTCGCAAATGCATCAACAACTTTCCATAGTCAACTGTGAGGTTTAGAAATCAAGTATAAAATTAATATGCGTCCGGGTTTATTCCAAGTGTGAAGGCCAGCCCAGCTGGTTGAAGGTTGTGTTTAGTTGGGCCGGCTTGGGCGCGGGTTCGATTCCCGGCCCAAGCAGTTTATTTATTTTTTTATAATTATCACACACAACCACATATATATATATATATATATATATATATATATAGTATTAGGGTTCCAAATATGCGACAAAAATAATAAATGCGAATAATATAGGTAGAACTTGACGTTTTATTGATAATGTCCGTGTAACGTACAAGAATAAATGCGAAATGTTACATCAATTATAGGAGATCACAATTGCATTATATAAGGGATCTCTATCAATGTAATGAGACAAGTTGAATACATTCTTTCAATAACTCTAACTAATCTATAAATATAATAAACCAAAGCCATTTTAATGACATGTCATAATATTATGCAATCTCTCTTTTGAGAGATGCCACATAGGATGTGATGTGGCAACTCTAGACCAATTAAAAAAAAGGAATAAATATGATTTAAATATAATTTAACATAATCTATTAAATACCTAATCTACTAAATTTAAATATTAAAACTTTATTATTTTCCCTCTCATGTTTCCTCTCATAACTTTTAAACTTTAATATCTTTTATATACGAGATTTTTTAAAGAAAAAAATTACACCAAATTAACGAGCGTTTTATTATCTTTCCAACGAGTACCATATTGCTATATAAAAACGGAGAAAAAAAACGACTATTTTTTGTAACCCGACAGGTATTGTGTCATGTTTGGAATTAATTTTAAAAAAAAAATTGTGGGTTTGGGTCGGGCCTGGGATTAGATGATATCTGACCCAATTACCTTTTTTTATATTGGAATATGATAACTTATGGCAGAGATTTGTTTAAAATAATAATAATAATATTCATTAATCATATATTAGCAGGTCATTAATTATGTTTTCATATTATATATTTTATTATGTCATATTAGATATTTCAATCTGGGACGCTCTCCAACAGGTAATTGCTATATAGATGTCATTTTTATAGTTTAGATACTTCTAATTTTATTCACTTTACTTAGATTTTCTCAACCCGGGACGCTCCCGGGGTATAAGCTAGTAAGTAATGACAAATAAACACGATGAATAAACTAATCGCATGACAGACTAAGGGAAAGTCAACACAGGGTAAACTAATCCATGTGTGATGTCTCTAACTCTCCATTGCACCTCACACGAAAAAGGTTTACTTTTTTGGTGAGATTATATAGGTATAGTTTTGAATCACGTATTACGTCTTTAATTATGAGAATGCGGTTTTACGAGAATAATATTGAATTGATTGGTGTTATGTGCACTTGGAGATTCATTCTATCCATGTTTGAGAATAAAACCCCAAGGCAATGCGAACAATGACGTGTACCAATGCATGCGTAAGGTGGGTTTTAGTTTATTTAGTCTATTTGTGTTTTAATTAAAATAAAGATGAGTAATGCTGTAATGGGTAGTTTGTCCACATGACCAACCATGTTCTATCTTTACTTCTTCGGTTTTGACAAGATCTCTACTTAATCCCTTATGTGTTTGCTTTTTCCATAGTATACGGGATCTTTAGCTAAATTGATAGTAGATTTGTTGTCACATATTAAGATAATTGGTTCTTCAGTATTAAGGTTTAATTCTTCAAGAATTCCTTTAATCCAAAGAGCTTGACATCCTGTTAGAAATAAGGTTATGTATTCGACTTCAGTAGATGAAAGTGCTACAAATTTTTGTTTCTTTGATTGCCAAGATATAGCTTCCGAACCCATATTAAATATATACCCAAATGTACTTTTACTGTCATTTAGATCACCTGCATAATCACTATCATTGTATCCTCTGAGTGTTGACTTTTCTTTTGAGAATGCTAACCCATAATCCAAGGTGTCTTTAATATATCTTGATATTCGCATTCCCGCTTCCCAATGTGATTTCTTTGATTGATCCATATATCTACTAATTTTACATACTGCATACATTATGCCTGGCCTGGTGTTGGTCAAATACATCAAACTTCCCACTAGACTTCTATAAATTGTTGAATTCACATCTTCTTCTACTTTATCTTTGTGCAGTTTTAAACCAAATTCTATAGGTGTTGAAGTTTGTATGCAATCATTCATTCGAAATTTCTCTAACAAAGTTTTTGTATACTTTAGTTGAGAAATTTGAATGCTATCATTTTTGTAGTTGATTTCCATACCTAGAAAATAACGTAAGATCCCCATATCCGTCATTTCAAATTATCTTTTCATGGATTCTTTAAAGTTTGTTGTTTTATGAATTGAATCAATTGCTATGATTAGGTCATCAACATAGAGGCAAACTATCAATCTTGAGGCCTCCATTCTTTTGTGGAACAAAGTTTGTTCAAGTGTACACTTCCTAAACCCATTTGATTGAAAGTAGTAATTTATGCGTCTGTACCATGGTTTAGGAGCTTGTTCTCATGACCTTGTTTTATATATCCTTCTTGTTGTTCAATGTAAACATGTTGTTTTAATTCACCATTTAAGAATGCAGTTTTCACATCCATTTGATGTAGATATCATCCTTGTTGTGCAGCTAATGCAATCACTAATCTCACAGTTTCAAAACATATATCAGGTGCAAATACATCTTGATAGTCAATCCCTTATTTTTGCTTGTAGCCTTTGACCACCAATCTAGCTTTCTACTTGTCTACATTTCCATGTTCAACATACTTTGTTTTGTACACCCATTTGACTCCAATAACTTTTTGTTTTTCTGGTAAGTCTACTAGTTCCCATGTTTTATTTTTGTTTATGGATTCTATTCTTGTATCCATTGCTTCCCTCCATTTTTCTTATTTGCTTGCTTCCTTGTAAGTAATGGGATCAACGTTAGCATAGAACACAAAACTAGTCATGTGTTCTTAGTTTCTATATGAATCGTTTACTTCATGAACACTCAATGGTTGTGTTTCATTGTAGATGTTATTTATACTTCTGGTTTTCTTGGGGGATTTTGAGATAATGCAGTGGCATCCAATTTTCATTTGCTATTTCTGAAACATGCTTTTCTTGATTTTCTATCTCTAAATCATGTTGTTCTTAATGTTCCATTTTGATGCATCATGATTCTGTGTTTGTTCACTAGTCTGTATTATGTTGTGTTGCAAAACACATCTCTTTTCTTGTGTATTTTGTATATCATTTAGTCAGGTGTTTACTCGTTTTGAGTCGTTTTTATTACTTATTTATTTGTTTATTATTTTGATAGGTGTTCGTAGAAAAGGAGCATTAAACGAAGAAAACTGATCGAGATTCAAACACTTGAGAGCGGGCATGTAATAATAATAATAACAATCATTTATAAAGCCACATAAAGCTAACACACCACTACACACCTATTTTCTCATAAAGCCCCATGGAGCCCCTCTTAATATTTTATAATATTTTATTCCCCACAAAGCCCCATGAATCCCTATGGAGCCCCCCACTACACATGCCCTAAATACAATTTGAATTCGAATAGGATTACAAGCAATCTAAGTATGTAAAAAAATTCATAAAATATATCACACTTCTTTACTCTAGGTATACTTTTAAAACAGGCAGCAGGCGCTATTCATGGAAGTTGCAATATTAACACATAGGATAATTATACTCGTGGCCTTTCCCGAGGCCCAAATCTTGGCCCAAAAAAGCAAAAGAAAAGAAGATATAATATACTGAAGGGGGCCGCAAATTAAAACCGGAAGCACATTATAAATTTTGGACGGACATTATTTCAAAGAGGAGTTTGGATGGATGCACAAGGAAACGAGGAAAAGAATAATAGCCGCCAGGGAGGGACAAAAAGCAGCCTTGGAAATCTAGAGGAAAAATAAAGGAGAGGATAAAGCTTCGAACCAAGATTGATGCTACGAGTTCGATCAGTATAAGTTCTAGTTTTTATATTTATTTACTTTGTGTATATGAATATTGGTACCATGACTTTGCATATTTTTGAACCTTTGTTTTTATTGTTTTTCATTATTACGAGTAGCTAAATCTTGAACCACTACATAGGTCTTGTATGATGATCACATGTTAATTTTATAGTTCTCGGTTTATGGATATTTTTGAATGGTTAATGTTTTGGTAACGGTTTGGTTAGTGTTTATTATGATGTGTGTGCATGAATAAGTCTAATTTATTATTTTTAAGAGTTCCATAAATGTCTTAGTGAATGTCTGTCATGTTTGGATGTTTATTACAGTTCCATGCTTGGTGTATGTAGCTTAGTTTATGATTTTGAATCCAAAAACCATAGGAACTTGATTAGAGAATTTAGAGGACTTTTGTAATCTTTCATTTTTGAGACTGGGATGTTATGGAATATTGGGTTGTCTAGAGCTTTAGGTGTTATGTGGTGACACCCGCCAGATTTCCAGGTTAAGATCCGTACACACCATCACCATTTTTGTCAATTCCAATAGTGTGTTGTGCATTTTATTACAGTACATGTGTCACCCCGAGTCTAGCAAAACCCATAATAGTTCAGGAATCCATTACAGAGTCCCATTTACCCATGCAAACCTAGACATTCATGAGACATTTTATGAATACTCGTCACATGGAATCATGAAATTTCACCATTCGTTGATTTAACTCTCTAGACATAAATACCATGAGTTAACAAGACAAATCAACATATGTTCAAACATAAATTGACACAAGGCATTGTATGGATTTAACACCACGATGTTATCAATCAACAATCCATGCACATATTGCCACTTATTTAACACAATATTCAGGAACATCATATCCTCATGAATTTATTCATCACTTAATCACTAGATTTTTGTACATGTGTGTGAGGTTTAACCATAATCAACATAACTTAACTCTCATACCAATCGACGCATGAATGTATATATATGTACACACATGGGCAAGCATGTTAATCAAATTCCAAGACCACAAGTGTGTGTGTGTGTGTATATATATGCGACCCATATAGACATGCATGCGTATTAGAATCAAACAAATACATTTCCACTCACCTATACATATCTACGACCACACATACATATCCACACATAAACCTAACTTCCAAGACAAAGCTTATTACTTAAAATGGTACATGAGCCACCCTATATCCCTAACTTACACAAGTCAACTAGTCAAAACATACAAGTTTTCTTTCCCCATGTTTTCGGCCCATTGCTTTCCCAAGAAAGGTTTGTGAGTTTGATTTTGTACACTTCCTAGATTACACTAAATAGACACACATACACATGATTGTATTTTGTTAGACAATTCACCTATACATACATACATACAATCGAATACATCCACATACACACTCACAAACTATTCACCAATCTTATCCAATATTCACCCAAATCAAGATGATTCACCAACATGGGTTATGGACTTTTCTACAATGCATTCCTATACACTTTTATCCATGCACCTTCCCAAGGATTGGCTACATGTCACCCTACATAAACAATCAAAAACCAAGTCAACCCTTAGATGGAAATGGAGGAACACCTTTTTAGAGATCTAGAAAAAAACACGTGTTGACTTACCCTCTATAACAACCAATCCAATTCCATCCTTCCTATCCCTCTCTCGTATATATATATATATATATATATATATGTATGTATGAGTGCACAACACAAGTGATCACCCCACAATCTAAAGACTTGTACAACCATAACACACCACCATCTCACTTCCTTTTCCCTTGTTTTTCCTTTGGCCGAGCACAAACAGGCCCGAGAGGGTTGTGTCCGATCGATTATCATCATCATACACTAGTTACAATCCATAATCGAGCACTTGGGAGTCACATTGTGGAGGAACAGTAGCATATATCTCATCTTTCCTTCAGATATAACTAAGGTTAGTTAGATCGAACCAAGCTCTCTTTCCCCTTGAATATTTCGATCGCATATATATGAGGATCACCTGAACCCACACCATTGAACACATTTCACACACAAGTAGAACACATAAATATTGATTAAACACTCGAGTTTTACTTAAATAATTCGGATACATGCATTCATACATACGATACATACACATACACTAGAAGGCACCTTTGAATATTTTGTATGTACACACACATACGAGTTTATGTGTGTATGTATAGGGCCGAAAACAAGCTACACAACCATGGTTTTCAAAATAAATCATAACTTGTTTAATAAAGACAACTTGGGAAACATGTGTTAAGGTAACCGAAAACAGATGTTAATGAGCTTTAACACTAGAGTTTTCTTTGAAACATATGTTAATGACCAAATGGTATGTGTTAACAAAGGCAAAATGCTTGTAGGTGTTAATTAATACAAAGTGGCCAAAATGTAAGTTAATATGTCACTATTGGATACAAACAACCAACACACATGATAACACATAGGAATCCAGTACAATTATTTTGCCACTACTGGCTAACCCTGATTTCAATAACGTCAAAAATGACCTTTTTCAACACATACAGTGCGTGACATATATGGACAGTGGTACAGAAACACCTAGTCCATAAGTGTTCAAGTCGGGTGAACAAATGCATGGTAAATAGTACAACCATACAATTAAGTTGCCTTTAATGAATTTAGGGCATCCCAGTCCAGACATTTCCACGTCATACACAGTCCAGTTTAGAAGTCAGACATTAGGTGATTTCTCATGGCCCCATTTTCACTGTTTTCATACTTTTTGGGGAAAAAACATGCGTACAAGTTCAATTACATTTTTGACTATTATGTGATCATGAGACATAAAGGTTCAGAGTACTCATAAGCCCTCGTGTCATACATTTTACTGTAACCATTAGCTATGGACTTAGCCATGAAACACCGGAATAGATCTATTGGGTTGACACCCTCACTCTTGGTTAGTCGCTATATCCGGACGACAGATATCAAAAGAGTGCTTGTATTTCACTTTACATTCATTGTCTTAAGTGTACAATGGGTGAGGCATAACATTCGTCAAGGTTTGGTTACGGGCTCATGGCAGTCACATGATGATTATTGTCCTAGCTAGACAATGATCTAGTCACCCATGGTTTACATAGAACTCAAAACCCGTGACCTCACCAACTTAATTGTTGACATATTTTAATTGCATGTACTCAGGCAATTAGTTGAGCAACATGGAACTTGGAGTCGCGCACGAACATCACGGGGATTTTTTGAACCTTGTTTTGGGAATGGTTTTAAACATGTCATTTTAAACAATGGTTTTTATGACAATGTTTTGTTTATTTATGTTAAACACTACCGTCTTTTAATATATCTCTTAAATTATGAATTTGATGCTTGCGTGACTTGTGTGCTTGAAAACCTTTCGAAGTTACATCTCGGGTTTCCGCCTTGGCGGGGTGTGACATAGGTTTTGGGTGAGACCGGGTGGTGAACCTATCCTAGTTGTCTTTAATTTCTTGCAATTCCAAGTCATAGTTAACCCAATTAAATTACTCATTTACATCTTCGGGTGTATTGTGATTAGAGAAACCGGGAGGAGATATAGTCATTAGAGTACCTTTACAGTCTTAGTGAGTTGAGTCCGGAAGGTGGTCCGAGTTCGATAGCTAGTGTTTTATTCCTTAGGATTCTTTGGGGTGTGTTGGTGAGACCGGGAGGAGATCTAGCACGTCTTAGGGATTCTTGAGTTATCTTTAGAATATGGTAGCCATTCAGCTTTCCATTACTGAGAGTTGTGAGTTTGCATGTAGGATTTGCATAGACCACTTCTATGACATATGTCACCTTCAATTTTATCATTTATACAATTTTAGTCCTTATAAACCGAATTTTTTATTTAATAATAAAAGTTCATCATTTAATCATCACATTTATTTATTTATTTATTTACCATTTTGTTTAACCCGAAGACTCGTTCTCAGAAATATATATATATATATATATATATATATTATATTAATATATAAATATATTTTATTTCAGATTAAAAAAGACAAATTTATAAAGTTTTGTTTGCATAAAACTTTTAATACCCATTTAATAACTCATTGTTATCAATCCAAACCAATACATCAAGCCCAAGGAAAGAGTCTGAAGGTTACCAAAGTCATTTCTATGATCAAGTCATGGTCGTTTTTGTGGTTTTAAAAACAGATCTAGGTTTTATTCAATTGTGTGGAAGGATTGGGTGATTAATCCATTGTATATGTTGTAACGTTTTGGGTAGCGGTCCTTACTTTGAGGACTCACTCGTTTTTTTTATTGAAGTTCACTGTTCAAAAAAAAAAAAAAAAACCATCAAGCCCACATAACCAGGCCCAACCTACAACCCATGACCAACTCCTACTTGTGAACTGGATCCCAAATCTGACCCAGTTTGAACCCATGCAAACATCACCCTTTCAAAGCTACGATTGACCATCCAAACTTCAATCAAATCTCAATTAAATCCCATTAATAATGCACCTCAATCACCTCTCCCTTCCTAATTCAATTTAAAACGTAACGGTATTGAATTCAAGATCAATTGGGTCAAAAAATCAAAACCCCATTTAAACCTTTCCAAAACCAAATCCAATTTACCATTAAATCGTGCTGAAATACGAATTTGATCATGCTTAAAACTCAGGACACTTTGTCATCCTCTTCTGTGCAAAAAACCCCATTAAATCCAAGGAAAATCAAGCCTCTATTGACACATTTTTGTTCTTGAAGTTGTGAGCCTTAAAATGATCGATTATCATCGATTTCGATCAAGTAAGTTGGATGACTTTATATGTTTAGGTTCGGAATTTCATCTAGATTAATAGCCCTATGCTTTCGTTCATAGTCGTGGCTTCTAGATCATTAATTTGATTTAGGTTTGGCGTCAGGGTTTCGCTAATTACTGATTTGGGAACCAGGTTGTTTGTATTTTATGTTTTATAAAAACAGTTTCAATATTGAACAAATAAACAATGCAGTTCAGGTGGTCTTTGTTGGTGTCTTAAGTCACAGACCGGCCAAGGTCACGGGTTCGACTCGGTCGGCCCTTAACCCTTTTTATATATTTTTTTCTTTGTAACACCCCAACCGATGGCGGAATCATCGAGGTGTCACGTAGTGACGATTGTTCAAAAGCACATGGTACTAAAATGTAAATATATTATTGAATAATTTAAATTGTCTTACATGGATGAAATGGGAAAAATACAAAAGTCTGAACAAAACATGAAATTTGAAATAAATTATTAAAAAGCAAGCACTAAAATCCAATGCTATGGAACTAAGATCAAACTGCACCTGAAACATGTACAAAATAAGTTTTGTCAACATATGAAATGTTGGTAAGCATTCCTAGTTTTAATACATATGGTAAGTTGGAAAAATGGTATACAATTCAAGTGCAAAGCTACAGTGCAATTATGTAAACTATGTATCATACAAATGAGCGAAATCAATCCTGTGACTGTATAATGTACTAATTGAACGGCGGTGTACTTATCCAAATAATTGGATAATAACTTAACAATGACCACGGATTCTCCGATGAAAAAGGGGGAGAATCAACCTAGGCGGGTTGTCAATCCAATAGCACTATCCAATGTTAAGGTCGGCTTGTACAATGTTAATGATTTCACTAAGTACAAATGTATTCTACATGTAATGTCTAAGCATAAAGCACGTTTGTAAGCAAATGCACATAGTACTAGAATTGTATTGTAAAAATGTGAACTTGTATTTGTATAAGTGTACATGTAACACCCCAAAAGTGAATAAAGACAAAAAGGGGATAGGAAATACTCACTTTCGCCAAATGACTAGATGACTAAGCGAGCGTGAAAATGCGAGCAATCCAACGATTCAACAACGAAACTAGTCCAATTTAGAAGAAAAGAAACCGAATAGGGAAAATATCAAGCTTCCAATTCGCCAATTACAAGAGCTTATAATCAAAGCTTCAAATGTAGAAGTAATATACTCTAGAAGAAAGGTATGAGGGAGAGTTTAATCGAATTGAAACAATCGATTTAGAGGTGCAAAGTGTAATGGGTCATAGGTGGGGTTTTATACTAGTTTTGGATTCAACTAGGCTTTAAATTTGGTCAACACAATAAAGTAAGGTTTTAAGATGAATTGAATATTTGACTAGGACTTTGACTAGGATTTTGACTAAGACTTTGACTAAGACTTTGACTGGGACTTTGACTATTTGACTGTCTTAGCGGACCGCGAGAGCTAAAAAATCAATTTTTCTAATTTAATCAATTTTAAGTTCTGGATTAGTTTCCTTCGATTTGTAAGTTGTTTTAGGACCGAAAATTAAGGGCTTTGAGTATCAAGGTCTGAAACATACGTGCTCGGGTGTAGATGTGAGTATAAAACGTGCATACTTTTACTTATAAATTATAAGCTTTATTAAATTGTGAATTTTGGTCCTATTAAAATACGAGGGTTAAAAATGAAAATTTTGAAATAGTTGAAGAACCAATTATGCACATTTATGAAAAGTGAAGGGTGCAGGTTGTCACAGTCTCCCCTACTTTAGAAAATTTCGTCCCGAAATTACTTTCAAGTGAAGGTTTCCATGAAACAAAAGACATTTGTAAAAATACAAGTAGATTTTAAGAAATGCATCAGCCATGATTTGACAAAGTTTGAAGTAGTTGTTTAATACCGAAAATAAGAGTTTGAAAATCCTTAAAGTTTGACCCAAGGTTAGAGAATTAAGAGTTTATAATGAGCAAGGTTTGTAACTGGTGAGGGCAGGGCAGTGTTGTAGTAGCTTCCCTTACTTTAGAGAAGTTTCTGACCGAACATTATTAAGGACATGCAACAGGATTTTGACTAATAGAGAGTGTAAGAGTATACAAAGTTTGTGTTTTCTGTGTGGATGGTTCAAAGAAAGACTCTAGGAAGTCGAATTGAAGCTCGTGTAAGAACATTCTTATCGAAAATGCTAGCTATTAGTCAACGATCTAATAAAGAGATAGTAATGGGTAGGTTCTTGGTCAGACTCCTAGTCCGCTCCCGTAGTATCGCTCGTGCTTATATATAGGGTGTACCGCAGCTAACCCACCACACTATTGATACTTTGGACTCGTACTGATTGTCTACCAATAGCCTAAGTAGAATCACACACCACCCCCATGTACCTGTAAATCCATGATTGCGTTCCGGACCGTAATTATCGATTTACCTTACACTAGGGTGTTATGCTTTTCCATAACACTAACATAAGTAATACAAGAAACAATGCGTGCAGCCAAAATGTGTTAAGTAGTAGATACTGCTCAAGTATAAGATGCAGTTAGATGTTCTTCCCCTTTCAGGTTCACCCTTTAACCGGTAAATTTCTGTTCACATCATTGGGCTCTAAACAACCATATTGATAAACTCTGAGGATTACACCGTTCCCCTCGGGTTAGAGGAATACTCTGAACCGAGTCGTACATGGGAACTGTCTTAGATCTCATACGAGCTATCAATTAGTATGTTCGTTGGCCATGATGATGAACAAAATAATGTAAAGTATAACAGGGTTTTGCTCACAACAAAAAAAAATATGCATACCAAATATGCGTTCATGTAAGTATATAAGTATAGCATAAAATTTTGATTGAAATAATAGCATAATGTAAATCGAGTAAATCGCACAATTTGCACAAAATGAAAGTAAACGAGTTAAATTAATGCTCAAAACTAGTGTTGTAAGAATAACTACTAATAACTAGTGCGAGAATAGTTGCGAATAACGCGTGAAAATAACTACCAACAAAAGAATAATACAAAAATAATAAGATAATGTACGAACGTAACTATAAATAGAATGGTGTAAAAAAAATAATGAAATTTACTGTAAATGAAAGTGCGCACGTATAGTCTACTGGTATGAGGATAACTTTTTGGAAACCGAAGAATGTTTTAAGTTCAAAACAAGTTCACTTGAAAAGATTTCGTAGGTACACATTTTCATGTGTTTACGAGAAGTCGAGTTTGAAAAGTGTTATAAGGTATATTATTAGTTGCAAATTCCTCCCGAAAACATATATTGGATACATTATATGAAAACATGCAGATTTACATTTGATTTGTAAAATATGCAATGCAAGTTTATAAAATGCAAGATGAAACCATTTCATGAAGTGTGTGTAAATCTAATGTGTTTCGAAAGACCAAGATTTAAAATGATGTGAAGGTTGTGAATGATCCTAGATGCCTTGACGAATTATGGAAAATAAAATTTTCTGTATTTAAACATTTCTTTAACTTGTGGGTTGAAAAGTCGGAAATTTTTAATTGTTATGAAATGTTGAGAAAATCGAAGTGTTACCCCGTTAAGACCGGGTAAACTTGAACCTTTTAAATTTTCAAACTTTTACGAAATTTATACATTGAAAGATCATTTATTTGCAGGATTGTTAAGGCATCTCTTTGGGCTCATAGCGGGCTATTTGTTTCAAGGCACAAGGTGTATGAAAAGTGTGTTCTAATTTGGCAAATAGGCTTTGTGAAAAGACTTATAGAATAAGTTTTCAAATTAATCGTTTTAGAGAGTAGTGTACTAGTGCGTATCGTGTAGGTAGGCTTTTATGTATGAGTTTAGTCTGACTAAGAAGTTCTAACTAATGGTAGTTGTCTATGGCTTAGGAGACTGGGTGCAGCAATATTAGTATTAGGCATATGAGGATATACTGTGACTTCGATCAAGTAAGTTTGTAAACATGAAGCTATAAAACAGGTTGAAATAATAAGTTTGGAAAAACCATATTCATTTTTAACTGTAGGATGACGCAACATTCCTAAAATCAGGATGTGATCAAAGTTAAACACAGAGTTTAAAACTTAAGTCGTGGGTAAAAATGTTTTAACGCAAAACGAGTAATACTTTATAGTGTAAGAATCATGAGCATAAGTGAAATAGTGTAAGCTTTAATGCGATAATATATTGAACAAAAGTTTTAGTAATGATGATAAGGGATTCAAAAGCGAACGATCAATGAATAATGGCATATGAAACATCAAGTGATTAAATGGAATATTCAAATGATAAACAAACATAAATATCAATGATATAAAACATTGGATTTGTTTCCATAGGAAACTTTGACTAACTAAAGTAATTGAAATGTTATTAGTGACTTGTGGGGGCGTACTTTAGCCTATAAGTGAATGCTTATCCCGAGAGTTCCCAGGTCGGCATACGGGTCCCTCGTCTGATTGGGATTTATGCGAAATGCCAGGCCTAGACAGAAAACTCAGGATACAGGCGCTCACCCTTCCAGATTGCATGTGCCCCCATCACTAGTAAATTCCAAAACTTTAGCGGGATTAAAAACGAGATGCAAAAATAGATCCTTGAGATTTGGATTTCACTTCTAACTCAAAGATGTATTTCAAAATTGAAAATGATTGTGGAATGAAACCAATCACTAAGTTAAGGATATCACTCCCAGCTTAGTGGTTAAGTTCCTTTTTGAAAGAAATACTCTTTGAGGTGTGGATGTCACTCCCATCTCAAAGATATATTCCTAAGATAAATAACATATAGAGGAGTGAAACTAATCACCAAGGTATGGATGCCACTCCTATCTTGGTGATATCGTTTCGTTTGTGAAATACGAGTATCTTCTTCTTTAAATAAACAACACACCGAAAGAATAACGAGAAAGAATCATAGCGAAAATATCATGAAAGAAAATAATAGGATAAAGAGAAATAAACACGAGAGGACTCGTGAATGTAAGCTTGGTTATAGACTAGGCTAAAAGGCATTCTAATAACCTAATTCCCTATAACCATGGCTCTGATACCAATCTGTAACACCCCAACCGATGGCGGAATCATCGAGGTGTCACGTAGTGACGATTGTTCAAAAGCACATGGTACTAAAATGTAAATATATTATTGAATAATTTAAATTGTCTTACATGGATGAAATGGGAAAAATACAAAAGTCTGAACAAAACATGAAATTTGAAATAAATTATTAAAAAGCAAGCACTAAAATCCAATGCTATGGAACTAAGATCAAACTGCACCTGAAACATGTACAAAATAAGTTTTGTCAACATATAAAATGTTGGTAAGCATTCCTAGTTTTAATACATATGGTAAGTTGGAAAAATGGTATACAATTCAAGTGCAAAGCTACAGTGCAATTATGTAAACTATGTATCATACAAATGAGCGAAATCAATCCTGTGACTGTATAATGTACTAATTGAACGGCGGTGTACTTATCCAAATAATTGGATAATAACTTAACAATGACCACGGATTCTCCGATGAAAAAGGGGGAGAATCAACCTAGGCGGGTTGTCAATCCAATAGCACTATCCAATGTTAAGGTCGGCTTGTACAATGTTAATGATTTCACTAAGTACAAATGTATTCTACATGTAATGTCTAAGCATAAAGCACGTTTGTAAGCAAATGCACATAGTACTAGAATTGTATTGTAAAAATGTGAACTTGTATTTGTATAAGTGTACATGTAACACCCCAAAAGTGAATAAAGACAAAAAGGGGATAGGAAATACTCACTTTCGCCAAATGACTAGATGACTAAGCGAGCGTGAAAATGCGAGCAATCCAACGATTCAACAACGAAACTAGTCCAATTTAGAAGAAAAGAAACCGAATAGGGAAAATATCAAGCTTCCAATTCGCCAATTACAAGAGCTTATAATCAAAGCTTCAAATGTAGAAGTAATATACTCTAGAAGAAAGGTATGAGGGGGAGTTTAATCGAATTGAAACAATCGATTTAGAGGTGCAAAGTGTAATGGGTCATAGGTGGGTTTTTATACTAGTTTTGGATTCAATTAGGCTTTAAAATTGGTCAACACAATAAAGTAAGGTTTTAAGATGAATTGACTATTTGACTAGGACTTTGACTAAGATTTTGACTGAGACTTTGACTAAGACTTTGACTGAGACTTTGACTAGGATTTTGACTCAGACTTTGACTAAGACTTTGACTAGGACTTTGATTGTTTGACTGTCTCAGCGGACCGCGAGAGCTAAAAAATCAATTTTTCTAATTTAATCAATTTTAAGTTCTGGATTTGTTTCCTTTGATTTGTAAGTTGTTTTAGGACCGAAAATTAAGAGCTTTTAGTATCAAGGTCTGAAACATATGTGCTCGGGTGTAGATGTGAGTATAAAACGTGCATACTTTTACTTATAAATTATAAGTTTTATTAAATTGTGAATTTTGGTCCTATTAAAATACGAGGGTTAAAAATGAAAATTTTGAAATAGTTGAGGAACCAATTATGCACATTTATGAAAAGTGAAGGGTGCAGGTTGTCACATTCTTCTTTGTTAAGTTATATATAAACTCAATTTAAGTTTTGTTATTTATATAAAATACTTATATTAGCTCAAAATTTTTCTAAATTTTACAGGAGCTCATTTATACCTCAAATATTATTATTCATATTTTTAATCACAAAAATTTTATTTTTTAATTTTTAATAAATTCATTATAAATCCAATTTGAATGATTTAAAAGCCCAAAAATTTTATATAGATTCTTTTATCATCACATGACTCTGTAAAAAATATTATGTTTTAATATTATTTTGGTATTTAAATCAAGTTATTCGTCACTAAGGAAAATAAATATGTTTTAATTGAAATAAAAATAGAAAATACTTAAAAAATTATTTTCTAACTTTATACTTCAGTAGAAATTTGTTTCTATAAAAATTATTATTTTTTATAATTTTTATACTAATTAAATCGAAATTATTACATTTACGACACTTATATTTAGTTAAAAATACAAAATAAATATTTTGGAGCTTTATGAATTTATTATAAATACTACAGAATATTGTGCAAGCAAAAACCTATTTTTTATGTATTGTTCACTTATATTTTCATATCTTACATTTTATATATCATTAAAACACTTTATATCAAATTAATTTAAAAAGAAATTAATAACCAAATTGTTATTCCAAATCCTTCAACATTTGATTGTATAGTTTTCAGATATATGAAATACCAATTATCACTAATTTATTTTCATGCATTTTATGGAATACTCAAAATCTATTTAAATCAATCTCTTTCAAATCAATATCATTTCAAAAGCCCAAGTTCCCAATTCTAATCTATGAAACCCTAAGTGCCCAAATCTTCGATACCTTAGACTTTAAGATTCATTCCCTTACAAATTATTTATTCCTTTAGGTTAACCCTTTGAGATAACTCTAATTCAAATCTCGTTGTTCGGTATATTCAAGTTATTACGCAAACGGTGAGTATTACCTATCCCCTTTTTGTCTTTATTCACTTTCGGGGTGTTACATGTACACTTATACAAAATGCACATACAAGTTCACATTTTTACAATACAATTCTAGTACACTGTGCATTTGCTTACACACGTGCTTTGTGCTTAGACAATACATGTTGAATACATTTGTACTTAGTGAAATCATTAACCATGTATAAGCCGACTTTAACATTGGATAGCGCTATTGGATTGACAATACGCCTAGGTTGATCCTCCCCCCTTTTCATTGGAGAATCCGTGGTCATTATTAAGTTAATATCCAATTATTTGGATAAGTACACCACCGTTCATTTTAGTACAGTTATACAGTCACATGATTGATTTCGCTCATTTGTATGCTACATAGTTTACATAAAACCACTATAGCTATGCACTTGAATTGTATAACGTTTTCCAACTTGCTATATGTATTAAAACTAGGAATGCTCACCAACATTTAATGTGTTGGCTAACTTATTTTATACATGTTTCAGGTGCAGTTTGAACCTAGTTGCATGACATTGGATTTTAGTATTTTGCTTTTCAATAAATTATTTCGATTTCATGTTTTGTTGACTCTAGTATTTTCCATTTCATCCATGTACGACAATTGAATCATTTAAATAAAATATTTACATTTTAGTACCATGAGCTTTTGAACAATCGTCACTATGTGAAACCTCGATGATTCCACCATCGGTTGGCGTGTTACAACTTCTGCTTTATAGAATTCGCAAATGGTTTAGAAACAAAACTGTTGCTGCAATGAGTGTATTAATCAAGTCGATTAATGTCAATTAATTGTAGCTTAATGTTTCGTTTAATTACAGCGGAAGACCAGGAGACTCGCTTAATGTCATTCTGGAAACTTCTTCTTGTTACAGAAATTAAAAACTAAAAACTGGGTAGCAAAACCCAACATCGCGGACCCTTATTTCTGGAGTGACATTCGGATCCGCATGTCATGCGGCGTTGCGTTGGTTCAGAAATTTTCCTGAACCAAACTGGTTTTGCACCCCCCTGCGTGAGGGTAGGTTCCCAAGTAAAATGTAACAAGAAGAATTCAATACCTTCCATTTGATTTCCATACATATATAAACCAAATCATTTTTTATTCCTACACCATTAATGTTGAACAAGAAGTCTAAGTGACTCTCATTAACACACTAAAAATTCAAAACAAAATTAATCTTCTAGAACCTTTTTCAAAATAAATGCTAGCTCATTAGTTTATCTATGACGATTTGTATGTTCATAATGAAGAGAAATATGCCAAGAATGAGAAGCTTGGAAAAGCTTGAACTTCTCATTTTGATTTTTTTTTTTTTGAATGGCCAATGAAACTTTTATTCAAAGCTAGCACACCAAAAACCGGGGACAACCCCACAACAACAATCCGACAAACCAAAAAAACAGAAACTGCCCAAGAAAAACATACAAGAAAACCCCGACTATCCCATATGAAAACTATCGAATCTACCCCAAGTATCCCATGACATATTTTACATCTTTGCTCGACTTGTAATCCACAGGTACGACATAACCTTTACCTCATCCAAAATTCTGCTCACCGAAATGTGTTTTGCATTAAAAACAAGGTCGTTTATATCCTGCCAAATGCTCCAAAACGTTGTAAGAACAACCCCATGGAGCGTTTTATTTTGTCGATGCCCAGACTTGGCCGAAAGGTGCAGAAGTAGAATATCCTTTATGTGAAAAGCAAAAAAACTCGGTGTATTGACCCATACGAAAACAGCCTGCCACACATCGAACAAGACCGAACAACTTGTGAAAAAGTGATTGGCCGTCTCCTCCGCTAACCCACACAACTTGCACTGCAGCGAATCCACCTGAATATGTCTCCTAAATAACGCCGCTGCAGTAGGAAGGCGATCAAAATAAACGCGCCATGCCACGATACCTGCCTTCTTTGGAACCCAATTACACCAAACAAAATCCGAATTCTGCAGCTGGTTTGTAACATTAAAAATGCTGCGTTTGACCTGTTTAACCGAGAAGCCAACTTCGTCACCAGTTGAACAGGTCCAACTATGCACTCCAACTGAAAGCCGAGCCCCATTCAGTGCCGCAATCAGCTTTGCAAGCTGCTCCTGTTTAGCAACATTTAAGGAGGATCGTCTGCACTCCCACGTCCACTGCAGCTGGTTGGAGTCACATATGAGTCGATCCGCTACACAGCAAAGCCGATTCCTATCCAGTGCATAGAGTAGAGGGAACTGTTTTAAAAGAATATCTTCAACAATCCACCAATCATGCCAAAATAATATAGATTCACCGCTTTTCAGATTTCCTTTTAAGAATTGAGAAGCCCCAATATTTAACCGATCAAAAGTATCCGGGATGCTCACAATCTGCTTCCAAATACCGGTAATAAAGAGCTTCATAGGAATAAAACTCCATCCCCTACCCGAAGCGTGAATCGACCAAACAACTTTTCGCCACAAAGCATTTTGATTGTTTTTAAATCTCCACCACCACTTATAGAGCAAACTCAAGTTTGCATCTCTAAGCGAACCCAAACCCAGTCCCCCATATTTAACCGGCGCCATAACTTTATCCCACACCACCCAACTCATCTTATCCCCTTCTTTAGTGCCTCTCCAAAAGAATCTACGCCTTGACCTCTCCAAATTATTAATTACCTGCACAGGGGCACGAAAGATAGAGAAAAAAAATATAAAGGAATAGAACTAAGAACCGACTTCAGCATTGTTACTCGACCCCCATAGGATAAATTTTTCGCCTTCCACACCGATAACCTCTTCTGCATTTTTTCAACCACTACCTCCCGATTCCGAACCAAATTCATGTTAGAAGCAATAGAAACCCCCAAATGATTGAAAGGAAATTGACCCGGAGCACAGTTAATAGCTGTGGCGATCTGTAAAATCTCATTATCATCCACCCCAACCCCAAAAACTTAGCTCTTTGTAGAACTTATTTTCAGCCTCGACACCATGTAGAAACCACTCAAGAGACGTCTCAGATTTAAAGCATTCACTATCGACCATTCCCCGTAGAATACAACATCATCAGCATACATAAAGTGAGATAGCAAAGGACCCGAATCAGCCACACGAATACCATGAAAAACACCTAAAAAACATGCCTGCTTCATTACCCGAGTGAGGCCTTTCATTGCAATAATAAATAAAAACGGGGATAACGGATCCCCTTGGCGGAGTCCACACTGACAAGAAAACTCATACGTGGGCGAGTCGTTTACCAAAACCAAAGCCCGAGAATTACGAACAATCAACATTACCCACTATCTCCACTTTTGCGAAAACTGCATCTGGCCCATAATATCATCCAAATAATCCCAACGCAGAGAGTCGTAAGCTTTAGCAATATCAATTTTTAAGAATAAACCTTTCCTCTTGACCTTTTTCAACCACGCAATGGTCTCATTTAAAATTAATGGGCCATCAAGAATATTCCGGTCGCTCAAAAATGCCGTTTGTTCTTCTGAAATAATTCATGGCATAACACTTTTTAACCTAAGGACCAACACTTTTGAAAGAACTTTATTCAACACCCCAACTAAACTAATAGGACGATAATCCGCCAAAGTTGATTGCTCCCGGCCTTTTGGGATTAAAGCAATAAACGCCGAAAAACAACCATCACTAACACAACCTTTCTCATAAAACTCCATGAACATTTTCAAAAAAATCATGTTTCAACAAAGGCCACTATATTTTTTTTTTATAAAAACAAAGTTCAAACCATCAGGCCCCGACGCTTTATCGCCATCATAATCCCAAACAACACTAGTAATCTCCTCTATAGAAAATTGTGCATCCAAATACAACTCCTCCTCAGTTAACTAATAAAGACCTGGGCATATGAAAGGCGGACTATATGAGCATTTAAGGCTGAATTTTTCTTCAAAAAAAGCGGCTACCTTGTCTTTAACAATATCCGGGTTCGACACCCAACCCCATCATGACTAATCCCATGAATCCGGTTATTAACCGAATTTAAACGTATAATGCCGTGAACATATTTCGAGTTCTCATCACCATTAATTGCCCACTTTACCCGCGACTTCTGTTTAGCATCTAGAGCCTTCAATCTCCCTTCCTCGAACAACACTTTCTTTGCGTTTGCTCGCTGCTCCAACTCGATATCGCTTAGAAGACGATTATCAGCTAAGACCTCCAAATCCTCCACCGTCTTCTTTGCAATTAAATACTTCAAGTCTCTTTTTATCCTCTCCACATTTATCCATAATTTAATACGACCTTTTAACCACTTGAGTTTGGAAGCCAATGCAATATCCACTGGGCTTGAAAAAACAAAACTATCCGATATAGATTTAACAAAGTATATTATAGAATCAGTTTAAATTTGTGATCGTAGACATAAATAATCTCTAATATTTAAAATTTCTCAAATCATAAAAAAAGAAGAGATGCACACTTTATTTAACAGATTTTAGTTGACTGACTAGTTATCGGAACTTCAAAAAAGAAATCTTATCATATTAACAAGTGTTAAAAATTAAGATAATAATTTTTCTTTTTTTCTTATTTAATGAAAGACCCCGGTTTTGGGATTCATCTTAGGTCCTCGAAAGACCCGGTGGATGAGGTGGAACAATATATTATTGGGTGTGATGGATATGATAAAATGTAAACACCACCTTATGGTTTTAGTGATAAATGTGATGGAGTGTGATGAAAATGAAATGACACAATAGTATTGGGTGTGATAGTATGATGGTATCACCAATAACCCTATCCACCCTAAGAATGCAAGGTGTAGTCATGCCTTTGAGGAAGGCATAAATTGACATTTGGATTCATCTCACTAATCCTCCAATACAAAATATGCACGGAGTGGTGGTGGCATAAACAGTGGTTGGGTGGCCTCCACGTCACCTCAGTTTTATTATTATTTTTGTTTTAAATTTTAACTAAAGTAGTTAAAACAACACATAATATTTTTATACAATAAACATTACATTAAACAAAAACATTACATTAAAATTAATCTAACCTAACTTAAACATAAAAACATAATAAGCCTAATTAAGTTAGGTTAGGTTAATTTGCCACATCACTAGAAAATAAAATGCCCAATCAAAGCCCTCCACATCACCGTTATATGTTGCCATGGTGAAACCGTTCATATCGTGGGCCCAATCAAAGCCCTCCACATCACCGTTATTTGTTGTCCCACGCCGGTAAAAATCTCTACTGAATATGTCCCACGTCAAGATACAGGGCATCGGGTAATAAGTTGACGTCAAAGAGCTTCACACTCAATTTTCACGCTCCCACACAGTGTATTCTAAAAGTTTCACAAACTACAATTCTGAGATCTTTTTGGCGCTTTTATCAATTTGATTTCATGTAATACTTTTATTTTCAATATGTATGGTTTTACTTTTCTAAAAAGAAATTATATTGACATAACCGAAATCCTCATGAAACAATGAAAAACTTTAATCACAGAATCAATAACTAGCTAGCATCTGTAAACAAAAGGTGATCCAATGATTCCCCCTTGAATGTTTTATATCATGAATAAAATTACAGATTCATGTCAATACCAACATAAATACGGCAAACATAATTTGACTCAAAGTTGCCGGGGCTACCCCGGTAGGGTTTCATAATAAATAGCCGATATTGTAGAAATTTTCAAAAAAAATACATGATATTATATAACTAGAAATTTAAATCCTACATCTACGTCTACACTTTAATTAAATTAGGAATACGTGTTGACCTAAGCACGACCGTGCATATCAGTGGGCACGCCCGTGCACCCCTGTGAACTTGACTTTTTGCTTCCTGCTAACTTGGAAATGTTGACGTGTTGACCCGGGACAGGTGCACGGCCGTGCTGCATCTGAAAGTCTTCAAATTCCTTCCCATTGTGCCCGTTTCCGCTTCTTTTCGCCTGTTTGTCTCTAAATACGTGCAATTAAGTCAAAGGAACGATTTAGCCATGTTTTGCAAGGATAAAGGCATAATTTCATACGAAAAGAGTGGGAAATACGTGTATAAAACATGTAAAACTACTGACACATCATAGTTGGTTCGGGCTTGTGACAACTGTTACCCGTTCTACTAGGGCTGGTGTTTTGACCTTTGATGGGATCCGGGATTATGTGCTAGGTGAAGACATTCACTAGAAAAACATGAGTGGCGTATCATCTTCTGAGTTGTTTCATGTTGGTAAGGGAAGGGGTAATATCATAACAATGGAAGTCAGGAAAAAGCTCAGAAGGTTATGACGTGCTCGAGCTGTAATGAAGTTGGACATGTTAAGAGTCAGTCTAAACAAGAAAAAGGAAATAGGCCCAGATGTTGGGAATGCCTCTAATAATGATGATGATGTGTTGTTACTCAACATGTAAAACCGTGTGGACTCTTGGGACATGGATTCTGGTGCTTCATTTCGCACCATGCACAATGGGGAGACGATGGTGAATCTGAAAAGGATGAATGTGAAAAGGTACAATTAGCTAATGATCAAGTTCTTGATATTATGGGTATGGGAAATGTTAATTTGATAACTCCATTGGGAACCACATGGACCTTGAAGAACGTCAGGGTGATTCCAGGTTTGAAGACGAATCTTATTTCGGTCAGTTAATTGGATGAACATGGACTACAAGTAGTGTTTGAGGGTGGTAAATGGAAGAAGATTAACGGTAATACGGTTATTGCTTGTGGAAAGAAGTGTGGATCATTATATATTGTTAATTTACTCGCGGAGGGAGTGACCATCCCGGTTAAGCAAGATAAAGTCTGGTTCGCTGAATCAAAGGGGCACAGAGGGTTTGCATTTCAAGGGCGAAGCCTTGTGCTAGTGTAATAAAAGCTAAACGGGATCGAAGGTGAACTTGGTCAGGAGTTTGTGATAGAGGCGTGTTCTTGGTACAATTAGAAAACTCTGTTGGGTTTTGAAGACCTCTCAGGGAAAACACGTGTTGAAGTTGGAGAGTGGTAATAATTCTTGATGTAACTCTGGATCCGGTGGTGTGTGCAAGCCGGCTGAGAAAGAAAATTGGTCAATGGCAGTTTCATTCATGGCTGGGTCTTGCAAGAATGTTGGGTTGGAGCTCGGGAGAGCTTCAACTGCCCTTTCTGGTACTTGATGAGAGAAGCTGTTGCATCTAGGAGGATATGACTAGAGTCTTAGCTTGTTCTTGGGAACTGGTGGCTTGGAGGACTTGGATATGAAGTCTTAGCTTGTTCTTGGAACTGGAGGCTTGGCGGACTTGACTGAAAAGTACTAGAGTTACTGGTGATGGATTACTTGGATGGTTTATGTGGTCTATGCAAAGCCTCAGAGTGGGAGATTATTGGGTCTGTAGGCTTTGGTAGCCGACCCTAATTAGGTTATTAGGCCAACTTAGTTAACTTGTTGATTAAGTTGTTAACCCTAATCTTGTTCTATATATAACTATGATGTAATCGTATTATGTGATCACCTAATGAAGGGGCAGGGTACTATTCACCTGCGCTTTCAGGCGCACCCTACCCAAAGCCCCCGCAGAAAGTAACACAATCAGATGCACAGCAGCGCCTGGCGCTGCTGCTAGCCTGCGCAGAGGTACAAGTTGACAACACCCGGGAACATCCCCCTTGGAGCCCCAACTTGCTACCACCCGTCAGGTGTCAGCTGACAAGTGGTCAGCCACCTGACGTCTGACTCCCCTGCAGACCCAGCCACAATACGCCACGTGTGTGGAGGACAAAGCACCGCCCAGCCGACCAACCACGAGGCGACATGTGGCCCAATCGAAGAGGCCCTCCTCAACTTGGATCACTTTATCCAACTAAGGATTGGAATTCAACTAGTGGGACCTACACAAGCAACCGGCTTGGGCCTCTAACCCAAGCCCGTTAATAACCAGAATGGGCCCGATGACCTTGGGCCCATGCCTCTCCTATAAAAGGAGGACTTGGCCCCCTTTCTTAGGGATCGAATTTAGCCAATTAGAACAAAGACACTTGTTCCACCACTTGTACAATTACTTATATCTTTTATCAATAAAGATTGTTGTTTCCAGTGGACGTAGATCCTACGTGATCGAACCACTTATACCTTTGCCTATTGTGTCTCTTTGCTTATTATCCGTGCATATAACCATAGATCAACCATCGTTGTGAGCCAAGGATTATACCCTGCAGCGAACACGATTCGTTATTCCATATACTATCCCGTCCTACCCCCCCTCAGTTATACTCGTTGTTTCTTCACCTAATAAAAGACAAACCCTAGTTGCAACCCGTAGACGTAGGTCAGTTTGACCGAGCAAAGTTATATTCTCGTGTTCTTTATTTTCTGCTAGTATGTGTGTGTGTTTGTTTCGCTTTCGCTTGAACCTACTCTAATCTGATACCTAAGATCTGTTCATCTCCGTGATATTCATACGATTTCTAGTTCATCTTCATATGCTTTCTTCTTCGTCCAAATCTTCATCAATCATTGACTAGGTGTAATCAGTATATCACACTTTGAGACATGAAGAAATCAAGGAACTGAAGAATTCAACCCAAGTGATGAGAAAAACATAGGCAATTTATTGAAATTTGAAGAAATAATGAAATTGTCCAATGTAGAATTGGTAGCGTATTTGATTTGGTTTTAATAAACTTGAACTGGAAAAAAAAATGGAGACACTCCAAAAAAGAGATAACTAGCATATTTGATTGCTTTTGTAATTTACAGTTGGTGGTCCATTATCTATGTTTAAAGGTATTGGATGCAGGTATCACATACAACGAGATTAAAGAAATTTTCCTTTAAGAAAAGGCTCAGGCTATCTGCACATTAGGGTTTCCAATTCAGACACCCCCTCCACGGGCCGTGGAGGCCTCCACTGGCCGTGGAGAGCAAAAAACATAAAACCATGGGCCGTGGAGATCTCCACTGACCGTGGTGGCCCCTGCAATGATTAGTAATCATTAGCAATGATTACAAACATTTCCACTGGCCGTGGAGGTCTCCACTGGTCGTGGAGACCCATTCTGCCACATTTCCACTGGCCGTGGAGACCCATTTTTTTTTAATTTTTTAAGTGTGTTTTATGTATTTTAACCATGATATTTGTGTTTTTTATATAAAAAAAAGATTCATTTCTTATTAACAATATAAATTAGCGTACAAAACAATTTTTTTCCACTTAGTAATTCGGTATACATGATAAAACAGATATATACGATAAGCTATAACAAGTCAATATAGGTTCTCAGGTAATGCTTGCTTGAGATTGGTCATTCCTTATGATACATGAATAATATGATTATAATACGTAAAACACACTTAAAAAAATGGGTCTCCACGGCCAGTGGAAATGTGGCAGAATGAGTCTCCACAGCCTATGGAAATGTTTCCCCCACGGCCAGTGGAGACCTCCACGGCCAGTGGAAATGTGGCAAAATGGGTCTCCACGACCCATGGAGGCCTCCACGACCTATGGAAATGTTTCCTCCACGGCCAGTGGAGTCCTCCACGACTAGTGGAGACCCATTTTTTTATATTTTAACTGTGTTTTATGTATTTTAACAATGATATTTGTATTTTTTATATAAAAAAAGATTCATTTCTTATTATAAATATAAATTAGGGTACATAACAATTTTTTTCCACTTAGTAATTCGGTATACATGATAAAACAGATATATACGATAAGCTATAACAAGTCAATATAGGTTTTCAGGTAATGTTTGCATGAGATTGGTCATTCCTTATGATACATGAACATTGGATTCTTGTCTCTTGGAAGCTTTAGGCAAAGTGGTATAAAGAGTTATTTGGAATGTTCTCATCGTCTGTTAACCTCCATCTCGTCCATCTCTCTTAAAAAAAGGTAGTGAGTGGGGGTTGTGAAAAATAGATGTGCGTGTTTAAGATGGGTTAAATAGGTGAAATAGAATCCAATGTTCATGTATCACAAGGAATGACCAATCTCAAGCAAACATTACCTTAGAACCTATATTGACTTGTTATAGTTTATCGTATATATCTGTTTTATCATGTACACCGAATTACTAAGTGGAAAAAATTTGTTATGTACGCTAATTTATATTTATAAATGGATCTTTTTTTTTTTATAAAAAAACACAAATATCATGGTTAAAATACATAAAACACACTTAAAAATTGAAAAAATAGGTCTCCACGGCCAGTGGAAATGTGGCAGAATGGGTCTCCACGGCATGTGGAAATGTTTCCAATCATTGCCAATGATTACTAATCATTGCAGGGGCCACCACGGCCAGTGGAGGCCTTCACGGCCCGTGGTTTTATGTTTTTTTCTCTCCACGGCCAGTGGTTTTAAGGTTTTTTTTTGCTCTCTACGGCTAGTAGAGGCCTCCACGGCCCGTCTGGGGGGTGTCTAGGGTTTTGAAGAAATGTCTAGATAGCATCACCTTTAAGAAAAATTAAATTACATAAGTCTTAAAGTAAGAAAAAAAAAATCAAATTATTTGATTGGATGATAGAGTTCCTTAAGTTTAAAAAGATAAAAGTTCATACTTGATCTAACACATGTTCGTTGTCTGTAATATCATGTGTTTTTAAATCGTCCACAATAACACTGATGTGTTTCATTGACATATCACAGTCACATTACACCATTTTAGTTTCATTTTGTGAGTAATTAATTTTAGGTCGGTAGTAGTTTCCATCATTCTATAGTATGAGAAACTGGATCAAACTGTAGTTTCTAGTTGTGAGTTTTCTTGAGTAGGCCGGGTCATAATGTTATATTTTTCAAACGAAAGGGTGTTTCATTTATAAGGTGATCCCAGATCTTTTAGCCATTGCTGTTAAAAATACTATGTAAAAATACTCTTTTTCTATTTATAGAAAATAATATACTAAATATTCTTTAGAGCGTTCACAACCCATCCACCAAATCTCCTCCATCAAATTAGACTAAAAATCACTATTTCAATCTCTAAATATTCTCCCTCCTAATTAAAATAATCATACTTTTATCATTACATTTTGTCTCTCTTCACTCACAACTACTTACAAAAATATTAAATATATATAGGAGTGAACAGTAGTTTTTCATATTTAGGGTGGAAAAGTGCTTCCACCAAATATTTTCTCTCTCCTCCACTCACAACCACTTAGAGCATTCACATCCCCTCCATCAAACTTCCCCCTATCTCTAAAATTTAAAAAAACCTTACTAAAAACACCCTACATCTCAGAGCATTCACATCCCTTCCATCAAACCTTCCCCCATATCTAAAATTTAAAAAAACTTACTAAAAACATCCTACATCCCCTCCACTATTTTATACCCCATCTTTATATTATGAAAAAACCATCTTCTAACTTTTTATATATAAAAAGCTACTATTCACTTCCATTAAATTATTGTGAGTGTATTTTAACGAGAAATATTATAAAATAAGTGTTTGTGAGTAACATAAAGGTAAATATGGTGGAGGGGATGTGGAAGGTTTTTTAAAATGAGAGATAAATTTTAAAAGGTATGATTTTTTGTTATATTATAGAGTATAAAATGGTGAAGGGGATGTGAATGCTCTCATCCACCATTTTATACCCCATCTTTATATTTTGAAAAATTCATCTTATAGCTTTTTATATATAAAAAGCTACTATTCACCTCCATCAAATTATTGTGAGTGTATTTTAACGAGAAATATAATAAAATAAGTGTTTGTGAGTATGATAAAGGTAAATATGGTGGAGGGGATGTGGAAGGTTTTTTAAAATGAGAGATAAATTTTGAAAAGTATGATTTTTTGTTATATTATAGGGTATAAAATGGTGGAGGGGATGTGAATGCTCTTACTCTCAGAGCATTCTTATCCCATTCACTAAATCTCATCCATCAAATTACACTAAAAATCACTACTCCACCTCTAAATCTTCTCTCTCCTAATTAAAATAATAATACTTTTTCATACTTTTATCATTATATTTTCTCTCTCCCCACTCACAACCACTTCTAAAAATATTAAAATATGTTTAGGGGTGAACAGAAACTTTTCATATTTAGGGGTAAAAGTGCTTCCACCAAATATTCTCTATATCCTCCACTCACAACCACTTCCACTCACCCCATATAATTTGATGGACACACTCACATATATTTGATGCCCGGGATGTGAATGCTCTCACCTCATATAATTTGGTGGACACACTCACATACATTTGATGGATGGGATGTGAGCGCTCTTACAAAATAAATAACAGTAAATACGAAACTCATATTCAATGATGGCGCAAGACTTAAACTAATGTCGTCAATGTTGTATACAACGATATTTTTAGCTGCAAGATGTAAAACAAGGTCTACGAGGCTGAGTACTCGTTGAATAGTCGCTACAAATGATGCCGAGATGACTTTCTTAAACTCCGCATAATTACTTGAAATCGATCAAGCGCGGTTAACCTCGACTATAATGGGATCTAGTCGGTCAACTCGGGTCAAGTTTGACTTAAGACAAAAAAAAAGACATAATTACCTTGTCTATAATATTAAAGGAAAAATATTATTTTTAAAGCAATAATTGACGTGATGAATAATCCCTTTTAACTTATTATTCCTATAAGGTGTAAATGATAATTTTGTACGTCATATCTGTTATGATTTATTCCGTCATGAGTATGCTTACATGTGTATTTTGGATTACACTTTTTTATATGAGTACTAGGTTATTGCCCGCGTGTACACGCGGTTTAACAATTAATAATTATTTGGAGCGTAAAACTTATAAAGAAAATATAGTAGAAATACACATACAATTCAAATATCATTAAATATTTCTTTATACACAACATTTTTTGTTTTATTTATGACCTTCCAATCAGGATCAAGTAACTTAACCCCTACCATGCTATTAACTCTTAACAATACCACATAAAGATGGCCATGTGTGAATCCTGGATTCGTTTCTGTGTTTGCATCTTAGTCCGAAAATATATAAATACATGTCATCCATAATTAGAAAATATATAAATATTTTAGGATATCTCTAATTTAAAGGTAATAAGTAGGTTTAATCGTTATAATTATTAACTTAAATTCACAAGTTTGAAAAATTTTAAAATATTCCATTCATTCAAAATTTCAAATTGAATGCATTAATTAAGTTTAAATGCTAACATTATTATCTTAAATTCAAAATTTAGAAATTTTACAATATTAACCAAAATTTAAAAATTAGTTATAAATATTAAAGTTCGAAATTATATACTTAAATAGAACATTTAATATTCAAATATTTTCAAAGTTTAACTGAAAACTAATTTTGAAATTATATTATTCAAAATTTGAATTTAAACTTGTAACTAATTTAAGAAATTTATAACCAATATTACTATTTGTTAAAATTAAATATATTAGAAAATCTATAATTTAAAGGTAATAAGTAGGTGTAATTGTTACAATTATTATCTTAAATTAACAAATTTGGATTTTTTAAATATTTAAATCATTCACAGTTATGAAACTAACGTAGTAGTTAATTCTAAATGTTACCATAACTATTCTAAATTCTAAATTTTTAATTTTTATAATATTAACCAAAATTTAAAAATTAAAATTATGAATATTAAAATTTGAAGTTAAATATCTAAATAGAACATTTAGTATTCGAATATTTTTAGAGTTTAACAGAAATGTATAATTTCAAATTGTAGTATTTAAATTTTAATATTGACTTATAACTAATTTGAAAAATTTGTAACCGAAATTATTAATTGTTATCTTTAAAATATGATAGAAATCTATAAAAAAACATATGATTAATAATCAAAATCTATTAAAATATAAAAATATGAATCAATAGAACAATAGGGATCGATATTACCTTGGAGAAATTGAATGGTTATGGATTATGGAACCCGAGTCGTGGATGTATACAAGATGCAGAACTATGTTGGCTTTTAAAGATATTGATGTATTAGGGTTTATAAGAATTGGGGGAAGATGAAAAGGTTATTGGTTTTGGAATAAGGATATTTGATATAATAATTTCTTTAAATAATACCTCAGAGTACATTTTCAAAAAAAAAAGTGTTGACAATGTATATTGATTTTATTTTTTTTATCGGCTATAATTAATTAAATTATTTTCTTTGAACAAAAATTCAATATTGTCATTAATCATATACGAAAAAATAAAGTGGCATGTTAATACACAATTGATAAATGTTTGCTTTGACCGAAAATTCAAATTAAAATAATCATAATGATTTACCTAATTTAATTTAATCAATGAATTACCTAATTTAATTTAATTAATGATTTTTTATTTTTAAAAAAAACTAAAAATGTTATAAATTACATGTAAAGTGTTTAATATTTGACCGATGTTGACCATTGCCTTTAATGGCTAGATTTTTGATTTAAAAAAAATTAATAAAGACATTGTATTAATAGACGAAATCATACCTTGAAGACGAAGATGATAATCGGATTCACAGATAACTAAATAGATCGTATTCGAAGATGATAATCCAATTAAAAACAATAACCAAAAGCAAAAAAAAAAAAAAGTATTAGTTACCAAATGATATTTGTGCTTAAAATGAGAATAAACCTTTAATAAATAAATATTCTATGTTTTTAGGTAAGTAATAAAAGCTTATGAAACCAGTTTAATTTATATTATTATAATAAATTACAAATCAATTTCATATTTAACTATGTGAACTTTTAGAAATAGAAATATTAATAATTAAAAGGTATGTATTAAGTTTTTAAATTACCAAAATTAGTGTGACAATTTGAATTTGAATTTAAAATTCAATTAAACATTTAAAATTGAAAATTCAAATTTACATATAAAATCTGGAAAACGTTTACGGATTTGATAAGGAAACTTCTTAATATTGATTAAGTTTCCGTAAAAAAATATATAAAGTCAAAACAAAATTTTAAACTTTCAAACAAATAAATCAATTTTAAATTCAGATTTTTTATAAAAAAAATTTGGTCAAACCAAATCAATCAGAATTAATGCCACAATCTTGGAAACCAATTAAAATATTCCTACAAACATGCAATCCATTGTTGACCAACAAAAGTAAGATCAAACATTAAATTCAAACGGGCATTCAAAAAACAATATCATAATCCGTATGAACATGATGAACACCAACAACATACACATAAAAACCTCCAAAATCCTACAAAACAATTAATGCATCATCATACAATAATCTTCCTTCAACACCTAACACAATCATACAATAATCCTCCTTCAAATTAAATGAACTACAATACAATAACCAATAGAAGTATTTTAAAATAAATAACATCTTAAGCATCTAGGAAAAACAAATTCTAAAAAATAACCCATAATACCTTGACATCATTCATCGAAGAGTTTCATGGACTTTGTAGTGCAATCACAAGCAGCCAATGCAATGAACATAAAACTAAAAACATAACTTACTGTAACAACTTCTTTTCATCATCTGTCTTATTAACATAAAAAACAATAAAAAAGAAAAAAGAAAAAAGAAAAATCAAATCATCATCTACCATTCTACGTGACACCCAAGATCTAAAAACCAAAAAACCCAAATCAATAATCCATAAATCACCACACACCAATTAAAAATAAGATCATAACATAATCACCCAGCAAAAAAAAAAAAAAACAATAAATGTTTAAAATTTTACCTTGAACCCCACATGGTCATCGGTCTTATTTGTTAACTGAAGCGATGAATTGATCTGTTCATCGAACAAAAGCAAAAACAAAAAAAAAAAAAAAAAAAAACAGAAGGGAAATTGTTTAGATTAAATAATAATGAATAATTGAATAAGAAGATTTCATGACTTACACGGTGGTGCTCCGTTGTGTGCTCTTTCTTTCTCTGAACAAACATACAATCATCAAAAGATATCAACGAACAACCAAATAGAGAACAAATTAACAAAAAAAAAGAGCAGATTAGAATGAAAAAAAGAAAATATAATTCAGATCTAAAATCGATGATGATGTATCACGTTTCATAACAAAAAGAAAATACAACTCTTGACCAATTTTGAACAAAACTCATTTAAAGGATTTGATTGTGTGTTTAGGAATGGTGGTAATGATGATCAATGTGATTTAGGAAAGTCAATAAAACTCTTGACTAATTTTGAACAAAAGAAATAAATGACTTTTGCTTTTAAAAAAAAAATAGGAAAATTTTATAATTCCTCACATATTGCCATGTGACACAATGTGGGTGTAGAAGAAATGGAGGTGCAATGTGAGAGTGTCATGTGTCCCACATTGCTTTCTTTTATTATATGTATAGATTATATGTTGAAGCTTTAAAAGTATTCCACTTGCTTAAGCTCTAATTGACCATCAAGTTTCATTTTCACCGGCCTTCTGTATTACGTACATACATAATTAAACAACTTATAACATCAATTATGCTAATTACATAATAATAACACAACCTACTTATAATTAGACATATACATAATTAAACATGATATATGCACAATACATCGAATTTAAAAAATAAGCAAGTTTATCTATCTATATCTATATATATATATAAAAGAAAACGTATATGCTGACGTGGCGTGCAATGGAGGCCTCAACCTTCCCTTGAGAGTGCCACGTGGCATCATAATGAAGAGTTTTTGGTGTTTTTGAATTGTTTCCTTTTTTAATTAAATTGAGTTATTTTAGGAAAAAAGAATTTAAAAATAAATTTAAAATTTTCTCTCTCATATTTCTTCCCATAATTTTTAAACGTTTATATCTTTTATATACGAGATTTTTTAAAGAAAAAAATTACACCAAATTAACAAGCGTTTTATTATCTTTCCAACGATTACCATAGTGCTATATAAAAAACGGAGAAAAAATCGACTATTTTTTATGGGGTTTCATTCATACAGGAAAAAAAACACACAAAGTGTTCATGTTATCACGTAAAATTAGATTTTGTGGGGAATATGAGCTATTACTGATTAGAATACTATGAACATGCAATGATTGAGAGATTTTGTGGTTAGTTAACTTGAGGCATTTGCAATAGGTTATCACGTAAAATTAGATTTTTCAACCCCGGGACTCTCCAGGGGTAATCAGCTAGTTTAAAGTATAGTAAAATTATACTTAAATTAAAGAGAATAAAGTGTTCGATTTTGATGATTTCTTTTTAACTAATGTCATCATTAATAATTGTAAAATGAATTTCAAAGATTACTATTGGTAAGTGAAAAGAATGAGAATAAATATCAATAATTGTATAAGAAGCTTTAAACATGCTAATTTTTTTTTTTTTAATATAATGGTATAGATATGTGACGTTTTTCTTTAAAAAATCCCGTATATAAAAGATATAAACGTTTAAAAATTGTGAGAGGAAATATGAGAGAGAAAAATTTAAATTTATTTTTAAATTATTTTTTTTCCTAAAATAACTCAATTTAATTTAGGGTTTTATGTTTATCTTTTTTTTTAATTAAAAAATGAAATAGTTCAAAAACACTAAAATCTTTCAATTATGATGTCACATGGCACTCTCAAGAGAAGGTTGAGGCCTCCATTACACGCCACGTCAGCATATACGTTTTCTTTTATATACATAGATAGATTTCTAACTAAAATCACTTTTTTTTTATAAACTTGGTTCATTTGATCATTAAAAAAAAGTCAAGTTTACATCTAGATAATGGGTAAGCGAGCAATAACCTGCACCGCTATCCCCTTTTGAATTGCAACACCTACTCTACTAAAAACAAACCCTTGGTTCCTTGGGCTCTGCGAGTCGTTGTGAACCACATTCTGAACCCAGTTCGTACAAACCATTGTGTCATCTTCCTCTTCTTACGTTGCTGAATTTCCATTTGTGTGTGTGTGTAGAGGGAAATCAGAGAAGTGTGGAGGTGGAGGGAAAAAATGGAGGGAAAAAGCTTATGAAAGAGAAGGGAAGAAGAAATGGGGCTGGTTATAATTTTTTAGACGATTGGACGAAAATGCCCCTGACTTAACTGAGAAAATCTAACTGGGTTAAGTGGTCGGACTGAATTGCCTTATTTTCTTGAAGATCAGAGAGTGTTCAAGCAATTTTTAAAAGATTGGACTGGACATGCATATTGGCCCAAAAGTCAGGGACTGTTTTGGTAATTTACTCTTTTTTTTAAAGGCAAACTTTATTAAAACACAAACACCGGGGAATCTCTAAGGCGGAGATACACTAAAAACATCACTTACATTACATCAAAATTAATTTTTTGCCAATCCTTCCAAACCACTTCACTCTTTCTATACCTGCTAGAATACAACAAAAAAACCCAAAGCTTTAATATCGGAAACAATCTCGACCACATTTCGGCTAGAATTTTTGAAGATCTTCTCGTTCCTAGCTTTCCAAATGCGCCAACACGTCAACGTGACAATACCTTGAAAAGCCTCTTTCTTACCTGTCGACCAACCAGAATTCTTCGCCAATTCTATTATATCCTTAATTGAGAAAAAATAAAAAGGAGGTAATTGTACCCACCGCGCAACGGCATACCAAACTCCATTCACCGTTCTACAACCTGTGAAAATATGCTCCGCACTTTCATCGTGATCTTCACAAAACGAACACAAACAATCTCCGCTAATAATGTTCCGCCTATTTAACGCAACTTTCGTGGGGATCCTATCCAATAACACACGCCCCATGAACACATTACACTTAATTGGTAACCATTTGCACCACCAAAATTCTATAACCTGTTGTTGTAGCCGTGCACTATCCAACCATTCCTTAACATTCTGTACCGAAAATCCCAACTCATTACTGTGCTCCCAACCCCAAAAATCTCTAGCAGCCACCAAAGTTTGGTTCGACCATCCTTAGCTAGGTCGCTGCAGCCTTCATTTGGTGTTTTGTGCTTTAAAGAAAGCTGATTATTAATATAAAATATTTAAAGTGTTTATGTTTGTTTTTCCAGATAAAATCCATGAGTTGTGGCCCAGTGGTAGGAGGCTTTTGTTCTCATTTATGAGACATGGGTTCGATCCTCATAAGTCACAATTTGATGGATATTAGGCAATGAAGAGGAAAAACCTGTAAGCCATTAGTTGCGCAGGTTAGAATTTGAGCTAACCTGGTTTTCATTCGGCTGTTACTCCAGCGAGGAAACTCGTGTGCAGGCAATGCGGTTTCCGGGCGAACGCCGTAGTCCCCACCGTACCAGCGTGGACCCGGTTTAGACAACATAGTCTGGACGCGTGGGTGATTAGGGCCTGCCAAGAGGCGGGTGTGATGATCTCTGCCACACAGTTAAAGAAAGTCACCGTTCAAAAAAAGATAAAAGAAAATACTAGTTTCCAGTTTTTCAAATATGATCCTGATCCCCGTAAAAGGTTTTTTTGTTTTTGTTTTCCCAAAGTTTGATAATGTTCGCATGAAGTTCGCCTGAAGTTTTTTCCCAAGGGCTGTTGAATCGATGAGAACATTTGTTTTGGAAGAAGCAGAAAAGGCAGTAGCCGCAACAGTGGATGCACAACTAGATTGAGGACGATAAAGATTTATGATTTACTTTTCAGATACATTTTGAGAAGGGGAAGGGAAAAATTCTTAATTTGGATGGATCTAGCAATATTGACCAAACCCAATTACCCAAAGAATGAATTTGGCCATTTACTCATTTATTATTAACATTGAACTATACTGAATTTGCTGTGAACGGCTTTGGTCTAATCCTGTTCGATATGGCAATAAACTACTTAGGAAAAACTAACATGTCAATTACTTGATCTCTGTTACATGAACTTGCTCAACACGGTATAGGAATATAATTCCGGTATGTTTTAATTACTAGTTGTCCAACTCAACCTATCGATTTTGTCACATCTACTAAACCATTAGTTTTGATATATGTGATAGGGATAAGTTTACTTTCAAACAACTAGCGTGATTATGAAATAAGGGTTAGGATCAAATACACAAGACACTTTTTCAGGGCCGGCCCTGAAAAATCAAGTGCCCGGGCCGAGCTGCAAAAATTGTGCCCCTTAGCCTTAGCTTTAGGCCTTAACGAAATAAATAATGTAAACTATTTTTTAAGCTACGATTAAAGTAATATCAAATTTTATTTCCCACTTAAGTTATAGTCTAACGGTAGAGGGAACAAACCCTCTTGGTGGAGGTTGGGAGTTCGAATCCCACAAAGGGTAAAAATATCAATGGGTGAAAGTTTGACCCATTAAAAAAATTTGTTTCATAACAAAAATAAAAGTAAAAAGAAATCAAAACCAACCGGTAAAAAACAAAAACAACTAAGTGTGAGCTATCTTAATTTCATCTTCTTCATCCTCTCTAGTCATAGTAAGCCTGCAATTTTTTTTTTCTCAAACAATTTCATTTTCTTCTTTAATTCTTAACCTCTCTCAAAATTTCTTTACTTTCTGTTTTATATAAAATACCATTCACTTTGATTAATAATTGATTAACAATTTTGGGGCTCAAACATAGAAAAATCAGTCGAATTAAGGACATCACTATTAAGAAAACTTGGATTGCCGGAGGGTCAATGTGCCCCTGAGAAATTGGGCCCGGGCCGGGAGTCCTCCCCGCACCCCTTAAGGGCCGGCCATGCACTTTTTCTAGGAAGGGTGAGAAAGGATTGTGATCCATTGATCATATATTTGAAGGGTTGAGATTAGTTTGTTTGAAAAAAATAAATAATAAATTAGAGAAATGGCATTAAAGGAAAACCACATTTGTTGACTTTCTCTCTCCACATGCAATGCACATGTCAATTCCCCCATCATTTTAAAACGTCTATAACTTTTTCATACGACATTTTTTTTTCAAAAAAATTTCACCATATTAACGAGCGTTTTTTATCTTTAATATGAGTACCACATTGCTACATTAAACTTGAAAAAAAAATTCGTGCTAAATGGATTTTTTTTCTCCGTTGTGTCTTCTGCACGTTCATTGTGTTATAGTATGCATGTGTGCTTTATAAATATGTTATTTGTGTTTTTTTAGTCTACATATGATTTAACTTTGTCCATTGTGTTTTTAGTATCCTTTTAATTGTGTTTTACGCAAATGAGTTTTGTATTTAGGCGTACATTGTGTTTATTATGTTGTTCATTGTGTTTAAGTCTATTATTCATTGTGTTTTAGTATTATGTTAATTGTGTCTGTTATATGTCGTCAATTGTGTTTTATTAGACTGTTCATTGTGTTTTATACCATATTATTCATTGCATATTTAATTGGTACTCATTGTGTTTTACGTTGTCTCCATTGTGTCTTACGCAACTGAGTTTTCAACTTTTTTTCCAAAAGTATTCATTGTGTCTTTATTATGTCGTCAATTGTGTTTTACACAATTGGGTTTTTAACTTTTTTTTTCAAAAGTATTCATTGTATTTTAGAGGGTGTTTGGGATTGCGTTTTGAATTTGATTATTAGATTATTGCGTTTTGAAAACGCAGATAATCAGTTTTTAGTGTTTGGATTGCGTTTTGAAAACGTAGATAATCAGTTTTTTAGGCTACCAAAACGCAATAATCTATAAGCAGCTCCACCCCTGCTTTTCCAAAACGCATAATCTGTTTTGAATAATCAATCCCAAACACCCCCTTAGTCTTTTGTTCATTGTGTCTTTCGTATGTCATCCATTGTGTCTTACGTAACTGGGTTTTCAACTTTTTTTTCAAAAGTATTCATTGTGTTTTAGTCTTCTATTCATTGTGTCTTTAGTATGTCGTCCATTGTGTTTTACTAGACTCTTGATTATGTTTTATACCCTATATTTAATTGGTGTTTATTGTGTTTTACATTCCATTGTGTCTTATGCAAGTGGGTTTTGAATTTTTTTTCAAAAGTATAGCAATATGGTACTCATATTAAAGATAAAACGACGCTCAATTTTATGGTATAATTTTTTTTTTTAAAAACGGATGACGTATAAAAAAGTTACGGGCATTTAAAAATGAAGGTGGAAATGGCATGTGACTTGCATGTGCATATGTTTTTGACAAAATTATCCCTCCCACTTGTTAATCCTTTGGACACATGTCATTTTCTAGTGGCTTCTCACCCTTCTTATTTTTTATAGCCTTTGTAAAATAACCCAACCCTATGAAATAATTAATTAATAATCTAAATTCATAATTAGATGATATAATTTATAGATTTTTGAACGACACCCAAATGCAAATGACTATAAACAATATATCATTAAATTCTATAGTACTCTTGGTGTGCACGGTAAATTTATCTAATCATTGAATCTGATATTTTCTAAGATAATAGAAAAAAAAATATTATATGTATCAATTAAAACAAGTACACTTGAAAAGTGTCTTTGTTTTAATATATATATTGGCTACCAAATTTTAAGTTAAATTTATTTTCTGTCACTAACTTTTAGGTTAACTTTATTTTCTTTTAATTTGACCATTAAACTTTTAGCTTTTAGAATTTAAAACTTTAGCCATTAACTTTTTGCTTAACTTTATTTTCTTCTAACTTGATCACCAAACTGTGACCATCAAACTTTTAGTTTTTAGGATTTAAAACTTTGACCATCCAACTTTGGCTACTAACTTTCTTACTAACTTATGTGTACTTTATTTTCTTACAATTTGACCACCGAACTTTGACCGCCAAACTTTTAGCTTTTAGGATTTATAACTTTGACCACCAACCTTTTAACTTTTAGGATTCAAAACTTTGACCACCCAACTTTGGCCACTAACTTTCTTACTAACTTATGTACTTTATTTTCTTACAATTTGACCACCGAACTTTGACCGCCAAACTTTTAGCTTTTATGATTTATAACTTTGACCACCAAACTTTTAGCTTTTATGATTTCAAACTTTGACAACCAAACTTTGGCCACTAACTTTCTTACCAACTTATGTACTTTCTTTTCTTTTAATTTGACCAATAAACTTTTAGCTTTTGTCCGCGAGTATTTTTTTGAAGCCCACGCGAGAATAGCAGTCACTTAATATTATATTTTATGTCCACGAAACCATCCACGCAACAGGAGCTCCCACAGCGACGCGCGATCTTTAACATCCACCAAACCCTCAACGCAACAGGAGCTCCCGCTGCGAAGCGCGGGGTAATAGAATCCTAGTTTTATATTACATTTAACAATTTAGTTATTTTTTTCCAAGGAAAAGTATAAGTGCTCATGAGTCAACCAGACGCCTAGGGCTGCAAACAAACTGAACTTTCAACGAAAAGTTCATGAACCGCTTGGCGGGAAGTTCGTTTCTGTTCGTTTGTTTAATAAAGGAACGAACATGAACAAAAAATTTCGTTCGTTTAGTTAAACAAACGAACATGAACAAATGTCGCGTTCGTTCATTTATGTTCGTGAACGTTCGGTAATGTGTTCATGAACGTTCAGTAACGTGTTCGTTTATGTTCATTTGTGTTCGATAGCTTATTAAGGTTTTTAATTTTTATACTTTTTTATATTCTTTTATTTTTATTTATTTTACCCAATAAATAATATTTATGAGGTAACTATATGACTATATGAGATTAATAAACCTACTTTTTGTATCCAAGCTCATTATATGTTTTCACATTCCAGCGTTGATACACCCCACCTCCAACGCCCTCTGTCATCCACCTCCAACGCCCTTCTCCCGTCCTAAGTATGTTTGGACAAGTGGGTTATATTTTGGGTGGATTTAGCTAATGTCTTAACGTATGTGAATTCGATGTTATTCAAAAGTTAATATATGTTCATTTTTGTTTGTTTCCGTTCATGAACGCTTGTTTGTGTTCATTAATGTCCGTTTGTGTTCGTGTGCGCTCATGAACAAAAATAACAAACGAACACAAACGAAAACGAACAGAAAATCTCGTTCGGTAAGTGTTCATGAACTGGTCGTGAACACATAATTTTCTTAACAAACGAACACGAACAAGGCCTTGTTCGTGTTCGTTCGGTTCATTTGCAGCCCTACGTGAGACGCCATTTAAAAAACATTTGTATTTATCTTAAGAGAAAATATTTTGTATTTATCTTAAGAGAAAATATTATGTAAAAAGTATCTTAACACAAAATATGATAAGAAAGATTTTGAACCTTTGAATATAATAGATCAACGGACGAGATTGAAAGATAAAACTTAGGGGATTTAGAAGTGAGGAGGGTAAAATAGGTATAACTTACAATTATTAACTTTTTTTAACTTTTATTTCCATTTTTAAACGTCCATAACTTTTTCATACTAAATTATTATTTTTTCTTTAAAATACACAATAAAAACAAGCATTTTACCCTCTTTCATTTGCATGCTCTATTGCTATAGTTTTTTTAAAATATTTTTTTTTGTGCTGGGTTGATAATTTGCATGATTATCTGATATAACGTGTGTGATTATCAGGTATAACATGCGTGATTATTTGGTTTTGGTGGTGGACAGAATTTTCCTTTTGGCTAGTGTCACGTATCACGCTATGAGCCCTTCTTATCCTATATATGTGAAGGTCGTTTGTACATTTTTAATACTTTTTTACTTGTTTACATATAAAATAGTACAATAACACACATGCAATTGACTATAAGACTCTCCGGAGTGTGGGGGGGGGGGGGGAACACCGCCGCAGAGGGGCGTGGAAGGGGGCGGGAGAGGGGGGGGGGGGGGGGGGGTTTCACCGGCGTGGGGGGATTGGCTTGGACACGTGGCACAACGCGATTGGTCAGTTTTTTTTAACTTTAACACAATATAATATTATTTCCTTCCCCCCCCTCTTCCCCCCTTCCACTTCCCACAATTATTTCCCCCCCCCCCCACAAGGATCCCACAAGTGCCACATGACGCTTCATCCCCCTCTTTCCCTCCACCACTCCTTATAGTCTAATTATTTTGTATGGTGGCAATTCGCCGTCATATCATTGCATTAAATCATTTAGTTGAGCAAAACCATTTGAAGAAACACTAATATATATAAAGTATAATAAAGAGTACAAAGAAGAGATGATTTTATTGATAATGTCAGGACAATTACAAGAACTCTATTACAATTGTTATAATGTTTTGACTATAATCAAACTTTCTCAACTATCACCGAATTCTCTAAGTATGTGTTTGTATGTGTAACAGAATGATCATTCTGCTCAGGGGAGAAGGGCATTTATAGACCCATGGGCCGTCCTGTGATTGGCTAATTCGGGAATGACAATTGTCCTGCGCGGGTCCTACACGATTGTCAACTCAGGCGGTGTCTTCTTCTGATAGGTCCATGTGTTTTGCAAGCGTCCTTTCTGTTATTTCTCTGTACCTCGTACCTGCAGGTGATTGTGGAGCAGGGAATAATGGCCTCTGATTGACTGCATGTCCCTTTCATTGTCGGGTCACAACTGACATATCCTAGCTAGGTATCGTGCGCAGGCTTATAGAAGTTTTAGTAAGCGTCCCTGCTGACGTGCTGTGGAGATATGGGGCCGTATGCACACGCCGTTACATATCTTTTCACCATTCATATTTTTGAACGTAGAGTCTCAAGAAACATAGCTACTGTGTTCATTAATAATGACAGGCATCACTTACTTTTAACATATGATTTGATTTAAAAGACACGGACATTTGGTCGTAAAAGTCTGTTATGTATTTAATTAAAAGTACGATTAGTTGCAAGGAATAATAATTGATCGTCGGCCAAAACAAACACAACTATAAGAGTATCCACAATACACACATTGTGGACGGTCCATTACTAGTGGACGGACCAAGAGATTGGTTTCATGTATAGGAGGAGTTGGGTGAGAGATGGTCCGTCCAGTCTAGCAGAAGGTTTGCTAGAGTGGTATGTGAGGCCCTCCGGTACTATTATTGATTAAACATAAAGAAAAGGTTTTTATGTGTTGGGTATAAATTAAATTGTAGGAAAATTAAATAATGAGGTGAAGGTTTGATATAGTTTATGATTAGAGGATTAAAGTGGGTTCAAAAGGGTTTAGAATGATCTGGCATAGTGATCACGTGCCTGTTTAGAGTGGTTTGTTTGGCTAGCATTGTGGATGCTATAATATAAAATCAAGCAAGTAGTCTTTTTGTATCGGTTATGTAAACATAAGTTACGAGAACGTTTTCTTTTTTCTTATACCAATTATGAGGTGGCGGTGCAGCTAGTTGCCCGCTTGTAAATTTTCCATTAATGATATGTTATAATAATAATAATAAAATATCCATTGTTTGCCAAAGTATTTTTTGTTTACTTGTGAATTTTCTATTAATGATATTTAATTTAATTACTATACTCATAATTGTTTTTTTCCCTTTTTGTAATCTAGTTTTTTGAATTCCATTAATTCATGTTCTATATTACAAAAAAAGTTTGATGGATGAACGTCATGGAGGAGATGAATAATATACGCGCTTCCATAACCTGAGATAGGATGTGGATAGAGAGAAAAAGTTGACATGACGCTAATATACAGAGAAGAAGACTAAAATGAATGCAAAACATGACACTTCACATGGTTAGCTAAGGCATCAAAGATTAGGCATGCAAGACTAAAATGTTAGTTGATATATGGACCCAAGAAACATTAACTAAGAACCAAGAATCAATGAATGCAAAATTACTAATTTGTGGGGTTTTCAGTTTCTCATATTTTAATGTACAAAGAAAAAGAGATTTATTTATGTATATATAGAGGTACTGATCACTCTTCTTACTCAAATTAAGCTACTTACTCTTGTAACACAAGAAGGTCAAGCTTTTTTCTAAATAATAATATGGGCAATATTTACAAGTTTATCGAAACTATCTTTGTTCCTATATTTATTTTACTTCTATCATTGAACTATGTTATGCCATGCAACTTAACAACCAATTTTTACGATAAAACATGCCCTAATGCACTTGCAACCATTAGACGTTCTGTTCTGGCCTCGGTGTCTAGTAATCCTCGGAATGCAGCCTTGCTCGTTCGCCTTCATTTTCACGATTGCTTCGTTCGGGTTATGTTGCATCATCTAGATCTCTTTACTCCTTTCTTCAGTACTTTGTATGAAAACATGCAAAATTCTGATATAATATATTTTGCAGGGTTGTGATGCATCTCTTTTGTTAAATGGTACTGGTAGTGAGCAGCTAGCAGCAGCGAATAACGGTGTGTTGGGCTATGAACTTATAGATGCTGCAAAAGCTGCGGTTGAGTGTGTATGTCCAGGAGTTGTTTCGTGTGCTGATATACTTGCGGTTGCAGCTCGTGATGCTACTGTGGCGGTAATGAAAAAAACTAAATCAGTTACATGTAAATATATATAGGTTCACATAATATATAACGTACTATTGTGTATTATGTTGTGTAGTTGGGTGGTAAGTCATGGCCAGTAAGACTTGGAAGAAGAGACTCTACAAGGTCGTACCCGGATGAAGCTAATAGGGATCTTCCAAGAGGGAATTTTATTCTAAATCAACTCATTGATAACTTTCGTCGTAAGGGACTCAACGCAAGAGAAATGGTCGCCTTATCAGGTTAAATATGTATATGCTTCAGTCATATGCTTCCTTTATGTTATATATATAGAGGAAAATCACATGTTTACAGAAAAAAAAAAGTACTCCAATGGTAAAATGACAGTGTCTAAAAAGTAAAATGACCGTGCAGCCTAACGAAATTAGATATCTAAAATAGTAAATTGAACTAAAGAGCTTTTAATGACACGTCAGCGCAAGATGATTGGGATTATTGTGATAAAGTATACTTAACAAAAAGTTAGTAAAAAAGTCACATGTTTATGTGCCCAATAATTTCAAAATAAGACAAAAGTTAAAAAATTAAATAAAAATGAAAAATTTAGAAAAATGTAATCTTTGATATCTTGCCTCCAATTTAATTAGAAACAAACAAAAAATCAAAAGACACTAAACCTACCCCCACTACTATAGATCATGACTTAATTTTTTTAAATATATGAAAACATCTAATCATACACATCAAAAAAAAAAAAAAGGAAATTAGAGACTGAAAAGTCTTATGTTTGAATTTGATTTTGCTCGGGTTTAATCGTTGTTGGCCTTTGGATAGGCGGATTTTCCTTGAAATTGGGGACTTTTTGGTGGGCTCGGGCTACTTAGCACTTCATCTGGCGTATGAGGTGCCTTTTGCATGTGGGACAGGTGACCCTAGGTAGCCGGGGCGTCATGTAATTAATTATAAGTTGGCTGTTCAAAAAAAAAAGTAGAACTACTAACGCTTTATTTATTTTTTTATATGTATTAATAGACTTAAAATTATTACAACTTTTTTTTATTAAAATAAAATTAGAAATTTGATCTTTTAAAATATTTAAAAAGTTGGTTAAACATGTACGATAACTAGAAAGGTGTGACTAGAATTGTTGGTTAAACATGTACGATAACTATTTTCTTGCAGGTTCTCACACAATTGGGCAGGCCAGATGTTTTACATTTAGCGGCAGGATATACAACAGTACTTTAAATATAGATCCTGCTTTCAATAGTTCCCTTAGTGCAATCTGCCCACCTAATGGAAATGGTAACTTACGACCACTTGACTTACAGACACCAAATAGATTCGACAACAACTACTTCAAGAACCTAGTGAGTAATAGGGGTCTTCTTATATCAGACCAGGTGCTCTTTAATGGAGACTCAACTGATAGCATTGTGACCGAGTATGTCAACAATCCTTCGGCGTTTGATAAGGATTTTGCTTCAGCCATGATTAAGATGGGTGAAATTGATGTGCTTACTGGTGATGCTGGAATTATAAGGAGTCTTTGCAGTCGTGCAAGTTAAGAAAAATTAAGGAGATGTAGTTAATAAAGTTGATAATATATCTGTTTGGATGTTATGCATTCACAAACAAGTATTCTGCATGCTTTGTTGATCTCGTATAATAAATAAAAGTCTCCTGAATTTCAATCAAGTTTTTTTATTTGTTTTTGTTTTCTTTTTTAATTTCATTGACGATGAAAATACTATCAAGGTTATGGGCCATGTGATCCTGACATCTAGGCTGCCGCGGTTTGCCATGTGATCCGGCTCGTCGGGACCTATCAGTCGCATGCTTATGGGCCTCGTAACTCTAATAGTAGCCCAAGTTATGTTCGTTTTAAGTTTGGACATTTTCTGCCTTATTTGCCCTTATCTAACTAGGTCATGTAAGAATTTATTAGTTCTTAGACCCGCTCCTCATAAGTAGGAAATCTGTCATTTCCGATATATGATATAATTGATATGTTGGTTTAGGCCCTTAGTTTACACACACCAACTCACTACAACTTGTGCCCTATATTTGCAAGTGTGCGAGAAAGAAATAAACTAGAAAATACTGTCGCACGTTGCTGACACTTGCTACAGTAACCGAAAAGGAAAACTTAAAAGGAGAAATGGAAATAAATAATCCCAACTATTCACTGTTGGCAATAACAGTCCCAACTACGAAAATCACCAATATTGGTCCCAACTTTCAAAAATTTGAAATATAACCTCGCTGACGGAAGGTTAACACCGTTAACCCCTTGCTTATGTGGCATGCCGAGGTGTTAAAAAACTTGATTACGTGGCAAAAAACTTATTTTAATATAATATATATGCTTAGATGTAAAAAAAAAACCTGCATTTAACACCCTTCACCACCACCATCACCACCTATGAACCACCATAACCACCACAATCAAAACCTGCATTTAACACCCTTCACCACCACCATCACCACCTCTGAACCACCATAACCACCACAATCAACACCTACCACAACCTGGTAACCAACCCATCGGCCATAATAACCATCACCACAATCAACCGCCTTTATTCGTGGGTCTGTAACCATCACGCCGCCACCACCATGTAGGGTGGTGGTCGGCCGTCGCCTGAAGAGAGTGAGGCAGGAGAGAGAGAGACAGAGTCGTGAGGAGTGAGAGTAGAAAGAGAGAGCAAATCAATTTGGGGATTTAGGGTTTTCAACATCCTCAAGTTTGATTTGGGGATTTCTAGTGGTGGGTTGCAGATTTGAGAGAGAAAGAGAGAGATGGTGGCTATGGTGAATGAGGAGGAAGAATGGTGAATGAGGAAGAAGATGGTGAATGAGGAGGAAGAAGGTTAACTGCAGTTTTTTTTTTTTTTTTAACACCTCAGCATGCCACGTCAGCAGGGGTTAACGGTGTTAACCTTCCATCAGCGAGGGTCCATTATATTCCAATTTTTTGAAAGTTGGGACCAATATTGGTGATTTTCATAGTTGGGACTATTATTGGCCAATAGTGAATAGTTGGGATTATTTATTTCCATTTTTCCAACTTAAAACCTAAAGTCATCATCTGTCTAAAAAGATATTGAAACTTGTTTTACATTGAACGAAATCTATAATATCGATATTGATACAGTACCAATACTCGTATAGATTAAACCCTCATCACCATACATCGATTAACCCTAACATACCCTCATCGATTAACCCTAACATACCGTCATTTAGAAACCTCGCTCTTCTTCTTTTTTTGTTAAAGAAGTGCTCCGAACCTTAACCTCAACAACAAATCCAATCAACAAATCCTAACCTCGTATTGTGAAAAAGGGCTCCGAACCCTAACCTCCTGCTCCTTTCCTTCCTGCTTAGAACCCTAACCTCCTCTCCAATCAACAAATCCAACCCCCTCCTACTCCTTTCTCTCCTGGACATTTAGGGTATAGATGGTGATGATAGTCAATGATGATGATGTTGGTTTCAATGTTGTGGGTCGCTGATGATGATGATGGTCTATGATGATGATGCTGGTTTCAATGTTGTGGGTCGCTGATGATGATGATGGTAGAGGACAGAGAGATTGTTTTGAAGATGTGGGTATAGATAGATGAAGATGATGATGATGTTGTTGTGTTTATGTTTTGTAATGAATGGGCCCCACTAGTTGACGAGGAATTAAAAAAACAAGTCAGCTGCCACGTCATCAATGGTGTACACATCAACGTGCCACATCAACAGTCACGTCAGCTTTCACTAACCCAGTTAGTTCAGAGTTAACGGAGGTTCATTTTTGACACCCGCATGTCCACTTAGGATTATACTGGGCCAACGTTAAAGTTCGGATTATTATCGGCCAATAGTCCAAACTTTGGATTAATAAAATCCAATACCCCTAATAAAAATCATAACACTAAATATGAGTACTGACTTGATGATTTTGCATGATCCACCACTAGATGCATTTGTAAACAGGTGTTTAGTTATCACTGTCTATCTGAATACTTAATAGGGAATGACAAAAAAATCCGAGATCTGTAATCACAGTTGTCACACCCTCAAATTCCACGTGCGGTGTTTTACCGCGAGGCGCATGACAAACCAAGATTTAAGTCAATGGTCACAATAAACGACACTATATGATACGTAAAAATGACATAAACAAACCATCAAGTTTTCATAATTCATCGTTGCGGAAGCGTAAAACTTTATTACAAACCAAAATGCAAAAGTACGTAAGTCTGAAAAAGCTAAGTAAGATACATGTGAATCCTAGACGCCATGAGACTCCGTGCGCCTATGATAAGCTGCTACCTCAACGACCCGAGACAAACATGCTAAAAACGTCAGCAAATAATGCTGGTAAGTTCACAGGTTTTATATTAAACGTTTAAGTAATAAAAGCCATCATGTTATCACTATGTTAGAAATGATAGCGTTAGCTAGACGCATGAGTAATACTACTATGACCGGAAACCATTACAGACAACGATATATGATTTTGCCCGAAACGATTATGCTTATGACCAAGACAATATGCACCCGCCCGGCTTCCAGCCGACGGGTGGGGTCTATCAGTCTTAATAGATCTATCCACATTTCCCCCGTTATGCTATCCAGCATATTCATGGTTTCCCCGGGACTTTACGTATCGTATAGCACAAATGAATTTAACACTAGTATAACATGATAATTTATGAAATATGTATAAGCATGTGTCTCCCCCGAAATGTAAAACGTAAAGTGAGGCCATGAAACTCACCTGATGCTGCTTCCCACTCTAACACAAGTAAACCTGTTCAATAGACGGCACCAAATACCGGTGACCTATCATGACGAGCGTATAAGGTGTTAGACTAACAACCCGTAGGTTGATTAGTCCCTAACAGTCCAGACCATAACTGTGTACATATGAAATGATGTTTAAACGTTTAACCGACCACACCAGACAAGACCCGACATCCTATTGGTGACCCGACATCCCACGTGTTAGCCGAAAGCAAGATATCATGCAACATATGCAATTAAACACTTCATACGCGCAAGAGTTCTCCTAGTCTAACATATCGGTCAATTAACGCATAACTAAGTCCGAACACGTGTTACCAAGTCATTGGACATGTCACGGGGTTCCTAACATGTTCCTAGGCGTCAATCCGTGTTTCGGGATGTTAAAATATACATATAGCAGCTGTACACGCGATTAGGAAGCAAACATGTGATTAGGAAAACTCAACTGGTGATTAGGAGGGTCAAAATGGCGAGTAGGGTTGTAATCACCAGTAATAATGGCGACTGGGCTCCTAATCGCCTATAGTTCAGGCGATTGGGAGCCAATCGCCTATAATAAAGGCGATTAGGACCCCTATTCGCTAGTACTGATCTGTTCCGTCCTTTTTGCGCGTTTAACCCTCCAAATCAGATCCGAAACATGTGTAAACACCCAATATCCAACCCAAAACTTTAACCCAACTATTTCAAGCAAAAACCCCTAATTTATCATCACCCTAGCCGTCCCGAATGCATGTGTTTTCCCAAAATAGCAATATGATCATGTAAACATCACATCCTCATGCAAAACTTACCCTAAATAGCATATATTCAGATTTCATCACATAATGACGTTGTCCAACAATATCCTACTATTCTCGTATAATCCTAGAGTAAACCCTAACCTCAAACAATCAACAAAACACAACATATCATCATCAATCCACCATAATCACTCAAACGGGTCAAAACGCCTAATATCAATATTACACATCTATGAACCTTCAAACTCCTAGGTTATCATCATATTAACTCATTTAGATCAGAAACACAATAATAATACAAGAACAATCATGTTTAAACGATAAAAATCATATCTTGCATGAATACATCACATATAACAAGTATAGAGGTTTGGGTTTGTTTTGAAACTGATTTTAATGAGTTTTCAAAGACACAAATGTTTATAAATCAGATCTGGACCTTTAGGGATCAAAACAATATCATTATAAAGGTTTGGGATGAAGAACACACCTTGAAATGGTGAGATTATGAGGTGTAAGGCTTGGAAATGTGATTTCTTGCTTAAAAACGTGTTGCAGAGGTTGGATAAGGTGTGGGGTGGCTTTGGGGTGTATTAGGGTTTCACAAATGATGTTTTAAAACATAAGGGTGGTATTTATAGGCGTTTTTAGTCGTCACATGCAGTATAGGCGAGTACAGGGATGTTACAGGCGATTAGGATTCTATAAGACATTTATAACTGGCGATTGGGAGCTATACCACATGTAATTATAGGCGATTAGGCCCTAATCGCGTGAACAGTACACGTGATTAGGATGCTATAAGACATGTTTCTATAGGACATGTTGCTATAGGACATGTTGCTATAGGACATGTTGCTATAGGACATGTTGCTATAAGACATGTTGCTATAAGACATGTTGCTATAGGCGATTAGGATCCTAATTGCCTATACTATTAGTGATTACGCGTAATCACCTATAATGTCATGCAATTACGCGAAATCACTATTTTAACACATATAAACACGTATTCACATACCGGCAAGTCACATAATGATTACAAACATATAATGCACGATAACTAACACGTTCCCGTCCGATCACCAATTCCCGGGACTCAAGACTTGCATGTGTGCAATAAGCCCGGCGATTCTACAAATCGCCAATCCTTGTACACATAGTTATGGACCGACACCCAATGATCCCTCGGACCATCGTAACGACTCCTGATGATTCCCGAATCATCGACACGACACAACCTACCCGGTCAAGTATGATATTAAGTAGTTGTTTTCAATGTTTTTGTTGAGGTGGACTCGTATGTATGCAAAGTATGAAACGTATGTATGTAAAGTACGAAACGTATGTATGTAAAGTATGAAAAGTATTAACTTGAATATGTCGGATGTCACATCATCCCCCAGTTGAAAGAATTTTCGTCCCGAAAATTAAATGAAGTCCGGAGATGAAGAGACGAAAGGAAGAAAGAAAAGAAAAATTTTCCCGTTGTTACATCATCCCCCAGTTGAAAGGAATCTCGACCCGAGATTCATTTAGTTTTGGAAGCAACATAGTTCGATTCAAAAGCACGTTTCGGAAATAGATGAGGGTACTTGGCCTTCATCTGATCTTCCCGTTCCCATGTGAACTCCGGTCCACGATTTGAATTCCAACGAACCTTGACGATGCGGATTTTACTCCGACGAAGGCTACGAATCTTATAATCAAGGATTTCGACCGGTTCCTCCACAATACGTAAACGATCATCAACTTTGATTTCTTCGAGATGAACTACGAGAGATTCGTCAGCCAAGCATTTCTTAAGATTCTAGACATGGAAGACATTATAAACGCTACTAAGCTCGGCTGGTAAGTCGAGTCTGTATGCCACCGGCCCAATACGTTCCAGGTTTGGGAACGGTCCGACATAACGAGGGTTAAGTTTTCCGCGCTTCCCGAAGCGTATAATGCCCTTCCATGGAGATACCTTCAATAAGACCCTGTCGCCAACCTGAAACTCCAAAGGTTTGCGACGACGATCGGCGTAGCTCTTTTGGCGATCACGAGCTGCCGCCATACGATTACGAATTTGTACGATCTTTTTGGAAGTTTCGTACACCATTTCTGGACCAGTGAGTTGGCTCTCGCCCACCTCGGCCCAACAAAGAGGAGACCGGCACTTCCGTCCATACAAAGCCTCGAACGGTGCCGCCTTAATGCTAGAGTGGTAACTATTGTTGTAAGAGAACTCCACCAGCGGCAGGTGAACCTCCCAACTCTTACCGAAATCGATGACACATGCTCGAAGCATGTCTTCAAGCGTCTGAATCATCCGCTCACTCTGACCATCAGTTTGCGGATGATATGTTGCGCTCATGTCCAGTTGAGTACCTAACGCTTTATGCAGTTGCTTCCAGAAACAGGAAGCGAAACGGGAATCACGATCGGAGATGATAGAGACGGGTACCCCGAGCTTGGATACCACTTCCTTAATATAGATACGAGACAACCGCTCCAAACTTTCGGTTTCCTTAATAGCGAGGAAGTGTGCGGACTTTGTCAACCGGTCGACAATCACCCAGATCATGTCATAACCACTGGGCGACTTCGGAAGTTTGGTCACAAAATCCATTGTAATCCGTTCCCATTTCCATTCTGGAATTTCTGGTTGCTGTAGAAGACCAGACGGCTTCTGGTACTCCACCTTGACCTTAGCACAGGTCAGACATTTGCTGACATACGAAGCTAAGTCAGCCTTCATGTTGGGCCACCAATAGAGTATCTTTAGGTCCTGATACATCTTATAGGAACCCGGATGAATAGAATACCGGGATTGGTGAGCTTCGTCCATGACAAGCTCTCGCAAACCCCCAAATAATGGAACCCAAATTCGTTCGGAAAAATAATGCAGGCCATCAGACCCGAGCTCGAGGTGCTTATCGGCACCGTGCATGGTTTCAGCTTTAAGGTTTTCCTCCTTCAAAGCTTCCAATTGTGCAGAACGGATTTGGTCAGGCAACGAGGAATGAATGGTGAGCTGTAAGGCTCGAACACGACGAGGTTTCACAGATTCCTTCCTGCTCAAGGCGTCCGCCACAACGTTCGCCTTGCCAGGATGGTACTTGATAGCACAGTCATAATCGTTCAGGAGTTCAACCCAGCGACGCTGCCGCATGTTTAACACCCTCTGGTCGAAAATATGCTGGAGACTCTTGTGATCGGTGTATACTTCGCACTTGGTACCGTACAAGTAATGTCTCCAGATTTTCAACGCAAAGATCACTGCACCCAACTCCAAATCATGAGTAGTGTAGTTCTTCTCATGGACCTTAAGTTGACGAGAAGCATAGGCAATAACCTTCCCGCGTTGCATTAACACACAACCAAGACCACGAATAGAAGTGTCGCAGTACACAACGAAATCATCCGTACCCTCTGGTAAGGATAAGATAGGTGCAGAACAAAGTTTAAGTTTCAGCATCTGAAATGCCGATTCCTGCGGTTCACCCCAGTCGAACTTTCGGTCCTTTTGGGTAAGAGTGGTGAGGGGTTGAGCGATCTTCAAAAATCCCTCAATGAAACGACGATAGTAACCCGCAAGACCTAGGAATTGCCGCACCTCAGATGGTGTCTTTGGTGCTTCCCAGTCTTTAATAGCATCGATCTTAGCCGGATCGACATGAATTCCCAGTTCATTAACCACATGTCCTAGGAATTTAACTTCACGTAACCAAAAATCACACTTTGAAAACTTAGCATACAACTGCTCCCGTCTCAAAAGTTCCAAGACTAACCGTAAGTGTTCCTCATGATCCATCTCGTTCTTAGAATAAACCAAAATATCGTCAATAAACACGATGACGAATTTATCAAGATAGGGCTTGCAAACGCGGTTCATCAAGTCCATGAAAACAGCAGGTGCATTCGTGAGACCGAAGGGCATGACTAGGAACTCGAAGTGGCCATAACGTGTACGAAAGGCGGTCTTTGGAATGTCAGCTTCTTGCACCCGCAATTGATGATATCCAAACCTCAGATCTATCTTGGAATAAAAACTGGAGCCTTGGAGCTGATCGAATCAATCATCAATACGGGGAAGTGGGTAACGATTCTTGATGGTTACCTTGTTCAGTTCCTGGTAGTCAATGCACATACGAAGGCTCCCATCTTTCTTTTTGACAAATAGGATAGGAGCTCCCCACGGGGATGAACTAGGTCGAATGAATCCTTTTTCCAACAACTCCTGTAGTTGATTAGATAATTCCTGCATCTCGGGGGGTGCAAGGCGGTAAGGAGCTCGGGCAATAGGTGCAGCACCGGGCGCAAGATCAATGCTAAATTCAACCTGACGGTGAGGTGGAAGACCAGGCAAATCGCCGGGAAAATCACGAACAATAGGAATGTCCTCAATCCTCTTCTCATTGTCAAATGAAACCGAAACAAGAGCTAAGATAGCAGAATACCCTTTACGTAAATACTTATACGCTTTCATACACGAAATGATGCTCAAGGGAACCCCACTTTTCTCGCCATGAACCAAAAGAATCTCTCCATCCGGGAGAGGAAGGCGAATGATTTTATCAAAACAAACGATTTCCGCACGATACAAAGACAACCAATCCATACCTACAACAACGTCGAAACTACCCAAGGACACCGGCATGAGGTCAATAGGAAAAGATAACCTAGAAAGTTCCAACTGGCATCCCTTAAGAATATGAGTTGCCTCAATATTCTTACCATCAGCCAATTCAATTAAATACTTAACCTCTAAAGGCGTCGGTACTATGTCTAACAGTCGGCTAAACTCAACAGATATAAAACTCTTGTCGGCACCCGAATCAAATAAAACAGAGGCATAACGATCACAAAGAAGAAACGTACCAGTAACAGTATCCGGATCCTGACGGGCCTCGCCCGACCCAATGACGAAGGCGCGCACGTTCCTGCCGCCACCCCCGTTGCCCCTGTCATTCCTCCCAGTATTACCCTGCTTCAGTTTGGGGTAGTCCTTCTTAAAGTGCCCTGTCTCCCCACAATTGTAGCATCCCTGATTACCCCTAGGTGCAGCAGTGATAGTAGTAGCAGTAGTAGGGGCAACCACCTGTTGCTGAGTCTGAATATTCACCCTGCATGTCTGGGCCTAATGCCCGTTCCTCTTACAACGGGTACAATAACTACAATTCCCCATATGATGATACCCACAATGATCACACTTGGGCAATCTACCAGTATACCCACCCTGCCTCTATCCAGAAGACGAACCCATAGTCTCAAACTTCCTCGGCTGCTGCTGCTGAGGCTGAACGGTACCCTTACCTGCGCTCTCCCATTTCCTCTTGTTGCCATCAGAGGTCTTCACCACAGTACCCTTAGGAGGCAAAACACCCTCCTGAACCTTCTGCTTGGTCAGCCTATGAGCCAACCGAATGGTATCCCGAAGTGTAGTAGCATCATTCGCGGTCACCAACCCGCGAAGCTCAGGCACCAACCCACTAATGTAGAACTCAATAGCCTTATATTCAGGCGTCACAGAATCCGGGCACAAAAGTGCCAACTCATGATAGCGAGTGGCATACTCCTCGATGTCAGATCCCACCATTTGATGATTCCACAGCTCGTGCTCCAAACTCTTAAACTCATCCCTGGGACAATACTCCATCTTCAAACGAAACACGAACTCGGTCCATGGAAACGCATGGGCCTCCAGTAAACCAATAGTCTGCACAGTAAAATTCCACCAAGTCAAGGCACGTCCCTCGAATGTCCCTGAAGCATACTTCACACGAAACTCCTCTGGGCAGTTACACATGGAGAAAGCAGACTCGACCTTCTCCAACCAACGAAGCAGTCCCACAGCTCCCTCAGTCCCATTGAAGTTATGGGGCTTGTAGTCTTGGAACATCTTGTAAGTACAGTGGACTGGAGGAGGTGGAGGTGGTGGAGGATGAATAGCATTCCCTGTTACAACAAGCAACACGGGTCAGATTACGAACACCACACGACAAAAGATAAGGAATGAGGGTAGGGGTAATTAAATTACCACCATGGCCTTGCTGGGCGGCCTACTGTGCAGCAATAGCAGCTTTCACGTGCTCCTGGATCAGATGATTCAGCTCCGCCTGGGTCATGCTGATGTTACCACGACCCCCATTACGTCCACCGCCATTTCGGCCACCAACACGACCACCACGACGTCCTTCCATCTTCTGTCAAGGCCAAAGACAAGACATCAGATTCCAGAACAGATAACAAGAAATCATAAGTAACAAGGTCAACCAGAGAACTGGATTCCATCATGATCATCAGATCAAACACAGAGTCCACCAGGATTTCCATGCATTTCAACTTATTATTTCGTGTGCACCCGAAATGATAAGTCCCTCTACATGGTCCCCGAGGCGTGCTCCTAGCTTGACTTTCAAACCAAAAGGCGCCCACGTTCTAGAATAGATAAGAACTTCTACGTGATAAAACACCCAAGATATAAAACAGCAAGTACAAATGTGCGATAATGTGTGCGAACAAGTGTGTCCATTGGAGTATAGAAAGGGGAGATGTCCGAATCTTGGACAAATCTCCGAAGGATGCCGAAGCCACTCCAATGTACGCCACTGCCGTGCAAGGATGGTAAACCTCCTCGTCTTCAGCACGAAGATGAAACACATGATAGGAAATAAGAGTAATAGATAGATGATGTAAGCATAAATGATAATAACGAATGTAATACTAACACCCCGGCAAATCCCCCATATGACATGACTTATATGAATGTGACCGTCTAGTGTGTGCGACTTGACAATAGACTTGACTCAACATGCAGTCCTAGTTTACTATAACCATTGGCTCTGATACCAATCTGTCACACCCTCAAATTCCACGTGCGGGGTTTTACCGCGAGGCGCGTGACAAACCAGGATCTAAGTCAACGGTCACAATAAACGACACTATATGATACGTAAAAATGACATAAACAAACCATCAAGTTTTCATAATCCATCGCTGCGGAAGCGTAAAACTTTATTACAAACCAAAATGCAAAAGTACGTAAGTCTGAAAAAGCTAAGTAAGATGCATGTGATTCCTAGACGCCATGAGACTCTGTGTGCCTATCATAAGCTGCTACCTCAATGACCTGAGACAAACATGCTAAAAACGTCAGCAAATAATGCCGGTGAGTTCACAGGTTTTATATTAAACGTTTAAGTAATTAAAGCCATCATGTTATTACTATGTTAGAAATGATAGCGTTAGCTAGACGCATGAGTAATACTACTACGACCGGAAACCATTACAGACAACGATATATGATTTTGCCCGAAACGATTATGCTTATGACCGAGACAATATGCACCCGCCCGGCTCCCAGCCGATGGGTGGGGTCTGTCAGTCCCAATAGATCTATCCACATTTCCCCCGTTATGCTATCCAGCATATTCATGGTTTCCCCGGGACTTTACGTATCGTATAGCACAAATGAATTTAACACTAGTATAACATGATAATTTATGAAATATGTATAAGCACGTGTCTCCCCCGAAATGTAAAACGTAAAGTGGGGCCGTGAAACTCACCTGATGCTGCTTCCCACTCTAACACAAGTAAACCTGCTCAATAGACGACATCAAATACCGGTGACCTATCATGACGAGCGTATAAGGTGTTAGACTAACAACCCGTAGGTTGATTAGTCCCTAACAGTCCAGACCATAACCGTGTACATATGAAATGATGTTTAAACGTTTAACCGACCACACCAGACAAGACCCGACATCCCATTGGTGACCCGACATCCCACGTGTTAGCCGAAAGCAAGATATCATGCAACATATGCAATTAAACACTTCATACGCGTGTTACCAAGTCATTGGACATGTCACGGGGTTCCTAACTTGTTCCTAGGCGTCAATCCGTGTTTCGGGATGTTAAAATATACATATGGCAGCTGTACATGCGATTAGGAAGCAAACATGTGATTAGGAAAAGTCAATTGGTGATTAGGAGGGTCAAAATGGCGAGTAGGGTTGTAATCACCAGTAATAATGGCGATTGGGCTCCTAATCGCCTATAGTTCAGGCGACTGGGAGCCAATCGCCTATAATAAAGGCGATTAGGACCCCTATTCGCTAGTACTGATCTGTTCCGTCCTTTTTGCGCGTTTAACCCTCCAAATCAGATCCGAAACATGTGTAACCACCCAATATCCAACCCAAAATATTAACCCAACTATTTCAAGCAAAAACCCCTAATTTATCATCACCCTAGCTGTCCCGAATGCATGTGTTTTCCCAAAATAGCAATATGATCATGTAAACATCACATTCTCATGCAAAACTTACCCTAAATAGCATATATTCAGATTTCATCACATAATGACGTTGTCCAACAATATCCTACTGTTCTCGTATCATCCTAGAGTAAACCCTAACCTCAAACAATCAACAAAACACAACATATCATCATCAATCCACCATAATCACTCAAACGGGTCAAAACGCCTAATATCAATATTACACATCTATGAACCTTCAAACTCCTAGGTTATCATCATATTAACTCATTTAGATCAGAAACACAATAATAATACAAGAACAATCATGTTTAAACGATAAAAATCATATCTTGCATGAATACATCACATATAACAAGTATAGAGGTTTGGGTTTGTTTTGAAACTGATTTTAATGAGTTTTCAAAGACACAAATGTTTATAAATCAGGTCTGGACCTTTAGGGATCAAAACAATATCATTATAAAGGTTTGGGATGAAGAACACACCTTGAAATGGTGAGATTATGAGGTGTAAGGCTTGGAAATGTGATTTCTTGCTCAAAAACGTGTTGCAGAGGTTGGATAAGGTGTGGGGTGGCTTTGGGGTGTATTAGGGTTTCACAAATGATGTTTTAAAACATAAGGGTGGTATTTATAGGCGTTTTTAGTCGTCACATGCAGTATAGGCGAGTACAGGGATGTTACAGGCGATTAGGATTCTATAAGACATGTATAACTGGCGATTGGGAGCTATACCACATGTAATTATAGGCGATTAGGCCCTAATCGCGTGAACATTACACGTGATTAGGATGCTATAAGACATGTTTCTATAAGACATGTTGCTATAGGACATGTTGCTATAAGACATGTTGCTATAAGACATGTTGCTATAGGCGATTAGGATCCTAATTGCCTATACTATTAGTGATTACGCGTAATCACCTATAATGTCATGCAATTACGCGAAATCACTATTTTAACACATATAAACACGTATTCACATACTGGCAAGTCACATAATGATTACAAACATATAATGCACGATAACTAACACGTTCCCGTCCGATCACCAATTCCCGGGACTCAAGACTTGCGTGTGTTCAATAAGCCCAACGATTCCACAAATCGCCAATCCTTGTACACATAGTTATGGACCGACACCCAATGATCCCTCGGACCATCGTAACGACTCCCGATGATTCCCAAATCATCGACACGACTCAACCGACCCGGTCAAGTATGATATTAAGTAGTTGTTTTTAATGTTTTCGTTGAGGTAGACTCGTATGTATGCAAAGTATTAAACGTATGTATGTAAAGTACGAAACGTATGTATGTAAAGTATGAAAAGTATTAACCTGAATATGCCGGATGTCACATCAGTAAGGCATCTAGATGTTGGGGCTTGCGATGTCGTAAGAGGTGGTGGTTGCGCGCGATGTGTTGACCGGTGGTGGTGACCAGCGAAGTAGTGAGCGGTGGTTGTGGTCGGACAAGTTGCAGTTTAGGCTTTTAGTTGTTAGAGAGAGAAATTGCATGTGATAGGTTATTTATCTATTTTTATTTAATTAATTAATTTGTTTTGTTTTTATATTAAGTTTTTCATTACTTGGAGCATGTTTGGCTCTTCTTATTTTCAACTCCTTATGATTTATAACTTTTCTAAAAAATTAATAAGCTAAAAAAGTGTTTGGATAATGGAAAATGACTTAATCTTTTAACTTTTTGTTTGCCTATGATAAGTTGTTTTGGAAAAGTAAGTGATGAGTGACTTTTTGAACCTCCTTATAACTTATGATGGTTATTTACCTACATGCTCTTCTTATATCCTTATACATACCATCCTTATACCCTTTTTGGTCATTTTACCTAAATAAGTTGAACCAAACACTTTTTTTACAAAATAACTTATCAACTTATTGTTTTTCCCCACCACATAAGCTAATCCAAACACTTTTTTTAAAACTCATTTTTAAAAAGTCATACGTTAATAAGTTATTTTAACCAAAAGTTATTTTTGACTTAAATAAGTTTATCAAAACATGCCCTTAACTAAAATTTTTAATGAAGTTAGGTAGTAAAAACCATTTGAATGATGAATATTAAATAATTAGAATCATGTAATTAATAAAGGTTGAAGACCAAAATACAAATATGAAATATGCATAAATCAACTAAACAATTAACCCAAATGTTTAATTTTATCATTAAGAATTCTAATGTGTAAGAGCATTTAGATCTCCTTCACCATTTTATACCTTACTAGTGGAATGCCCGCGCGTTGTCATGGGTATGTATTTTTATTCACATTTTAAATTGCCAAAACTTTATACACCATACTATCATTTATCCAATTCAATCCGTGCTTGGATTTTATTTGCAATATTTAGTTAAACACATGAACCAAAGAGCCTTTAGCCTACTGGTTACAAAGTGTTAAATAAGGCTTAGCCTTTTCTTGTGGTGATAATTCAAATTCCATTGGTAACAAAAAGTTAATCCATTAAAAAAAAAGTTATAAGAATTAATCTTTTACTTGGTAATGGTTCTAGGTAACAAAAAGTTAATACATGAATTAAATGTATTGAATGGTGCAATACATGACTTGTACATAAGGGCATAGATGGAAGAAAATGGTAAAAGTTAGAGATTTATGCATGAGACCTTTTGTATGACATCTTAAAATAATGGTGAAATTACCTTCTTACCCATCTCTCCTCCTTAATAAGGTAAAATACCTTATTAATATAACAAAAAATCATACTTTTTAAAATTTATGTCTCATTTAAAAAAAACCTTTCGCATCCCCTCCATCATATTTACCTTTATATTACTCACAAACACTTATTTTATTATATTCTTTGTTAAAAAAACACTCATAATAATTTGATAGGGGCGAATAGTATATAAAAAGCTAGAAGATGAATTTTTCAAAATATAAAGATGAGGTATAAAATGGGGGATGGGATGTAGGGTGTTTTTAGTAAGATTTTTTTTTTTTTTATTTTTTTATTTTTTTTTTTTTAGAAATGTGAGAATGTGATGGAGGGGATGTGAATGTTATATCATGAGTTTTTAATTGGATGGAAATTAGTGTGTTATCCATTATGAGTGTCATTGCATGCTTCCTTCTTGGATGACATGTAATTAAATAGAAAAATACATGAGAACCACACATATACATACACGTACAAAAAAAACTTAAAATATCAACCTAAGATTATAGGTGTTTAAAATAATGGGGAAGTTGGTTTAAAGTTAACATTATGTTTTAAAAGATTGTGTTATAAAAAGATTCTATTATTTGAACTCTTAAAATGAGAATTTTAGAAAGTTATCATAGAGTTAGGGCTGTAAACAAACTGAACTTTAGCGAACCGTTTGGCGGAAAGTTCGTTTGTGTAGTTAAACAAACGAACATGAACAGAGGCCGCGTTCGTTCGTTTATGTTCGTGAACGTTCGGTAACTTGTTCGTTTATGTTCGATAGTTTAATAGGGTTTATAATTTTTATAATTTTTTATTTTCTTTTATTTACCAAAATAAATAATATATGTGAGGTAAATATGTTTGGATAATTTGGTTATATTTTAAGTGGATCTAGCTGATGTCTTAAGAATTATATCCTATTCCAAAGTTAATATATGTTCGTTTGTGTTTGTTTCTGTTTATGAACATTTCTTTGAGTTCGTTTGTGTTTATAAACACTTGTTTGTGTTCATTAATGTTCGTTTGTGTTCGTGTGTGTTCATGAACAAAATACACAAACGAACACGCACACAAGTGTATTCTTAACAAACAAACAAAAACAAAAAATCTCATTCGGCAAGTGTTCATGAACTGTTCGTGAACACATGATTTCCTTAACAAACGAACACGAACAAAGCCTTGTTCGTATTCGTTCGGTTCGTTTGCAGCCCTACATAGAGTGATATATGTCGAAGGAAGAAACACATGAAAAATGGTACTTTTGTCCAAAAGAATATGTATGTATGTATGTATGTATGTATGTATGTATGTATGTATGTATGTATGTATGTATGTATGTATGTATGTATGTATGTATGTATGTATGTATGCATATACTTCATACATATGCCAAGAAACATGCACATGCTAGTCAAATGTTATTTTCTCTTATTTTTTTATGCGTTCGTAACTTTTTTGTACTTTCTTTATGAAAAAAATTATACCATAAAATTGAGCGTCTTTTTATTTTTAATATCAGTTTCTATTTTCATACTTTTAAAAAAAATCAAAAACTAAGTTGCATAAAACACAATACAAATATGAAACTAACAATACAATTTACGGTAGACTAAAACACAATGAAATACAAACTAAAAACATAATGAACAAAAGATTAAAAACATAATATATGGATAACACACTAGAACACAATGGACAACAACTTAAAACACAATGTATAACAAACTAAAAACACAATGAACAAAATAGTAAAACACAATGGATGGCAAATTAAAGACACAATTGAAAGAGTTTAAAATGTGTGCCCTTAAAAACATAAAGAACACACTTACACCACACATAATATTGATCATATTTGTACTTTAGTATGGTGCAGGGCGAAATTTCAATTTTAGAGCTTTACGATGAAATATTGTAAGACTATGGTGAACGTTGGACATCCTGATGTTTTGCGATGCCTCAAGCTCCTTTGTGTTTATCCGAGTATAATATCTTCTACGTTATGTTTTTTATTGTTTCAACTGTTCTTTGTTTTTGTAGTTCATAACTCACCATTATGTTTTTATAAGCCATTTGTAATTGTGCAATGTATGCTTTCACGTGAATTAATTAAAATTTAATGCTAAAGTTAAGTTGTAATTTTATTATCAGGTAAAGTTCATAAGTATAACTTTTTAATTTAGTTGTATGGTTTATGGGCTTATTAGGTCGTGGTTGGATCCATGACTAGCTTGTGTAAACTAAAATTATTGTGGGTAATATTATAATTTCGTCTTCAGCAATTAATTGGTATATAACCCGTTGGTGATATTTGAGTAATATATAGTGTGCAAGTGCCACCAAAGAAGACTTGTCGCTAATCTCTCAGCTGTTAAAATACATCGGAAGCCGTATTACCCATGAGTTTATTTCCAACGGAGTATCACCGACGCATTCTCAATGATAACTGCTTTGACCTGACTTGTGAGGGAATTCTGTGACGGTGATAGTTTGTTGTATTGTTTAATAATATTCAAGTTGATAGGTTATATTTTGAGTTAATTGCAGTTTTCGTCCTTGTGGTTTACCTAAACTAACAGGTTCAGCCCAGACTTAACACCCTGAGTACCCGTGTTTTCATTTTCTAACAGTTTAGATCCCTGAGACTAACGCCGTTAGGCTTGTCAGTTAGTTTTGGGGTAAATTGACTAATATACCCCCATCTTCTCCAACCACCACCTCCAACACCACCTTCAACACCAATCACCATCACCACCACCTGCAACACCAATCACCACCACGACCACCACCTGCAACCCTAGAAATAATAATAACAATAAGCTCACACCATCCCCTCTCTCTCTCTACTCCATATTTCTCTCTCTCTCTCTCTCTCTCTCTCTCTCTCTCAATGTATTAACAGAACTACTCTAGCTATCTTTCCAGATTATCATTATTAATATTAATATTACTAAGAAGGTGAGTGTTGTGATGGCTGAAGGAATATTATTAGAGAAAGGAGGATTAATTCAGAAACTAATCGACACAGTAACCGAAATATCTGCAATCTCTGACTACGGTTGTACGGTCAAGAGGCTTTTCTCTAATCTAGCTAGACGTTTAAAGCTGTTAACCCCCTTGTTTGAAAAAATCCGTGATATTACGGACCCCTTACCTGATGCCTCTCATCAAGCTTTGGTTTCTTTAATGGACGCTATGGAGTCTGCTAAGGAATTGCTTCGATTAGGCAGTAAGATATATATGGTAATTTAATTTAATTTAATTAATCTATTGTCAATTGAATATTCTTATTGTTTGCTCATTAATGGGTCTTTTCTTTAGATCTTGTTTTAAGAATAATAATTCATTGCAGTTATATTTAATGGGACTCGATAAAAAAGGATCTTGAAATCCAGATTTGTAATCTTCAGGCAAAATTACAGGCTGTAAAACCGGTGGTGGTGGGGAGGATGGTGGATAAGAGAGGAGATGGTGAGGAGAGGGAGGGTGGCGGTGGAGATGGTGGTGGTGGTGGTGGTGTTGCAGGTGGTGGTGGGTGGGTTGGAGAAGATGGGGAGGGTATAAATGTTATTTCATCCACAAACTGAAGGGTATAATAGTCATTTCTCTACAAATTAACAGACAAGCCTAACGGCCGTTAGTCTCAGGGATCTAAACTGTTAGAAAATGAAACCATAGGTACTCAGGATGTTAAGTCTGGGCTGAACCTGTTAGTTTAGGTAAACCACAGGGACGAAAACTGCAATTAACTCTTATATTTTATAAAAAACATTTTTCAAACCTATTGGTTATTTTCTAAAAATTTTGTATTAGCCTCATTTCATTTTGATAATTAAATAATTATAAAAATTATTTTAAAACTATCTTTAATAAGTAAGCCCTAAGTTTTGAATTTTTAGGAGTGAGATTTTTAAATCAAATAGGGAGGCGTGTTTAGGAATTTTAAATTAACAGGGTGAAATTGGAAATAATAAGAGTCGTGTCAGCAAATATTGATATTGTTATTATTATTAATTAATTAATTCATGTACGTGACATATTGCAAATTGTAATTGAAAATCTATTTTGATGAAAGTTGTTTTAACAACATTTGTTGGCAAATAAGGACAGTTTGGCAAATATGACAACTTTTTTTAGAAGATCTGTTGACAACTAAACAGTTGTTGTAAAACAGATCTTCGTATTATAGAAATAAATAAATAATAAATATATAAGGCCCAATTGTTCTTACTATCAGATGCTGTTTCAGCTTAAATACAATACAATATATAACTATAGACTTCATCGGTAGTCTTATTTTGTGCACATATATAATAAATAATAATAATAAAATTTTATTATTATTAGTTAAATTTTCAACTTTTAAGCGGGAATTTTTAAATTAAGGTTGTTAGTGTAGTTCTTACTTATGTTGCAATTGCAATGGTAAACATAACAATAAGTTTCCTTTATAAATATATCTTATTAGCACATAACAATACCAACCTTCTAAATTTATTCAAATTGTCTTCTGACATTTGTGGACTTGTCTCATCTTTGTATAAATAAATCAATATATTGAATCTATCTATATAATAATTGAGGTGAGATTGGGTTGAATGGAGGCCTAGGAGAGAGTTTGAGCTATCCATTTTCAATATGGAGCTCCAACTAGGTCCCTATAAATACTCTATCCTACTTTTTATTTTTCCTACATTCTTCCATACACTCTCAAATCCTCTCTAAGAAATCTTCCAAACCACATTCATCACTCTTCATTTTTATTCATTGATTCTTCTAGGTATGTCTCTTATTCACGTATATCGATTGAAGTTCATCCATTGTAACGTGTTTCGATTCATAAAATTTTAAAAATACGCATAACCGGATTTAGTATTCTAACATGGAAAACAATAATCTTATCGGAACATCAATCAAGTTCTTAGCCATACGCTGGTTTGATATTAAAAAATGAAATGAAGTTTTATAAAGGTTGACATTAGTAATAAAGGAGACGCATAAACAATAATCAAACGTTTTTTTTCAAACAATATTCAAACCTTCAAACAATAATCAAGCGTTTATGTTTTAAACAAGTTTCCATATAAACTGTATTTTGATGTTTTTTCATTGAATGTTTTCGTTTGAATACTAGATTACCATTCGAACCTAAAGAAGATTGAATGGCGTATCACAAGGGAGATAAATTCTTCAAGATCATGCATGACCCATCCGCAAGAGCTTTGGTATGATTCTAATTTTAATCTTTGTAACTATATTTGTTAACTTGAAGAAACGGATTGTAAATTGTGTTAATATTGTTTTATAATGTTTAATCCAGACATTGCCGACAGCTATGAACAAGTTTCTGGTGTCTAAGAACATACACAATAGTGTCGTTACATTGGCTACATATCAATGACAATCTTGGTTGGTTTTATTAGAATTGATTGATGACTTATTTTGTTTTACAACTGGTTGGTGTAAGGTTGTTCATGATTTAGGCTTCTCGATGTTTTACATCATTTTCGAGTTTGTTAGTCCTAACACCTTCATGATGAAACATTACAATCATTCTCCTACCATGCAATTGGATTTATCATTCTGTAAAATGATTGAACACGAATTGACAACACCTATGGTAAGCATTATTAATCGAAACTTAGTTTATTATACAGTTTTTTAATATAATACCGAAGTTTATCTTAATTGTCCATTGTTTTACGTTACTATTTCTTTTCAGGTAATACCTAACTCCTTTGTTTATAAACACTATCCCGATGGAATCCCTAATATGCCAATGATCATGCATGTAGATGATAAACATCACTGGAACGTGTCAATAAAGAAGATTGGTTTTGACTTTTGTTTTTGTAATGGTTTCATCTTTAATGTAATTTTTTTGAATTCATTATGAATTGTTATTCCTTATTTAATAGCATTTGTTTTTTATACAAATCCCGTAAACGAATGTTTCCTTTTTTGGTTTATCGTATGCTACAATAATTGTATTGCCATGGTTTACGAATTGCCATGATTAAATGGTCAATTCTCAAACAAATCGTAATTATACATATCGAATTGTAAGCATTATCACAGAAATCGTAATTATAGATAGATTGTATTGCAATGATTAGATGGTCAATTCTCCATCTATTTTGCCATAAATTATGCTTCTTACAAATCGATTTATTAAGTGTTGTTAAAGGGTTTTATGACAAATGTATTTTAGGTAATAGTAAAGTAATTGATTTACGAAATGTTAATGAAGTAAATTATGAAATAATGTAGGGAGTATAATTTATTAAATTGATTGATGAAACAACCAATCTAATTTAAAATTCAATTTGGAATCGGTTGTATTCTTAATTCAATTGCCTTTTTTAGATGTTAAATTCACCATCAATTATGCACTAATTTATGTGTCTTTAATTTCCGATTTCAATACATTCAAAAAATAATTACATTCCTAAATTACAAAGCCCATTGGTACTATGTTATTACCCGAGTTTTAATTGAAAATCAATATGCATAATTGTATTTCCATTTTTAGATGGTCAACTCTCCTTTTATTTTCCGTAAATTATGAAAGATATTTTGAATGTAAAAGTTATTTACTTGATTGATGACATTCCTTATATACAATTGATTTTCAATTAATTTTCCGTAAGTTATATACAATTGATTGATTTTCCGTAAGTTATTTAACAATTGATTTTCGGTATTTTAAAATAATTGTTTTGTCATTATGAGATAGTCAAATATCCATAATTAACGCCGTAAATAATGTGTATTTAATTTCGGTATCATTGTCATGTTAATTATTTTCAATTAATAGTGATTTCCGGAAATATTTAATGCATTGATACGGGTAAATTGAAAACTGATTTATAGCAATCATCGGCTAAGAACTAAGTATCAAATACACCTAAATTATTGTCCAAGATATTAGCCGTATGTTTTGATTTAGAAAATTCGGGCTGGCCCGTTCAGTTTGCCTTTCTAAGTGTTGAACCAGCGCAACCCGATTGAGTAGGGACGTGCGTATTAAATAACAAGTTGTATTATCGTTATATGATGATTTGAAAGGGTTAACTGCCACATGATTTCAATTTATAAACATTAATTAATCATTAACTAGGTTAGAGCCCCGCGTGTACACGCGGTACATGTCCATGTCAAATGAAAAAAAATCTATAAAGATGGTAGTATGCAAATTTTATTTATTGAAAGTTACGTAATACAATTCGTATGAATTTTGGTTGATTGTAAATTATCATAAAAAAAGTTTAATGTTACCCAATAATAGACATATGAATCAACAAATATTTGATTAGACGTGATTTAAAAACAAATAATAAAATGAATAAACATATATTTATCGTAACGGCATGCAAATGAAGATTAAAGTAAATAAATGTAGCTTAACAAATAATACAACCAAAAAATTATAAAAAAAACGATTTATGCAAATTATGATCGCATACTTATTCACAACTTCAAAATATTTTTTATAGACAACATTTGTTATTTATTATTAACGTTGTCATCTTTATCCAATATTATTATGTTCAGACCATTTCTACTTTTGTCACTTGGCAGCGACATACAACTGCCCATGTGTGAAAACAGGATCTTTCAAATACAGACCTATCCAAAATAGGGTTCGTCCTTGACTCTTATTTATTGTCATTGCGAAACATAAAGTAAGAGTGAATTGTTTTCTGTTAAATCTGAAAGAATCTTCTTATCAGATGGGGACAACCTAATTCTCTGGAAAAAAGTTCGCATTCCAATGTTACTCCCTGAAATTATTTTAGCGTCTATTACACGGTTTGATATGGCAAGACGATTTGGAACTTGTGGCTTTGAAAAGAATTTATGTCTACTTATAGGATCCCTGAACCGTTAGAATAACAAAACAGTAAAATTTGTCAAAAAAAAAACTCTGGTGAGAAAAAGAAAGACATTTGGCATTGTAACTGTATTATCATCAAGAATTTAAGGTAAATATATCTAGAAGACCCTGAACTGTTTTGATGGTTTGACTCATAACCAATGACCTAAAAATCAAGCTAAAACCACGGTGAAAAATCAATACTAAAGCTACATGAGAAACTCGTTAGGAGTAGAGATAGTAACGTGGATGGGTTGAATAATATGTCAAAATGGGAGGTTTTTTATAGGGCAACATTTTATCCATTTGACCTGTTTCAATGCTTCCTTAATCGGAATATTGTGTCTCGAACAATTCTGATCGAATAAGTCAGATTTATTTATATAATTGAATTATAAAAATGGAAGGATTGATAATTTACGTGATTTGGTCAACGGCGCTTAAAATTAGCACAGTTATTGCAATCATGATGATGTTTAGCATTTCATGACAATTGATTAAAGGAAAATTCTTTATAAACATAATATGATAACGTTAATCTGTCAAAGATATTTAAATGAAAGACGTAATATTCTTATTCTTAGTATCACTGAAACGCTATTTAGTTAATGTAGTCAAATATGGAGGATTTCATGACAAATGAGGTTTTTTAATGTTACGAATCGCCTTTTAGTTAATGTTGTTATTGATAACGTAAGATGATATTTCATTACTAATTTCGTTACTAATTACTAATAAGTGTATTGTAAGACATAAAAAAAATAAAGTCAAAGAATTGACCCCATCAAAGTAACAAAAACGAAAAACGTTTTTACGTTTATCGGTCAACAATATTAAAATGAAAGTCGTTATTTGTAATATCATTGAAATTTATTTTGAATATATTATATATTTTAGGAAATTGTTAAATAGATTTAAATTATATTTATTATTAAAAGAATGGATTTAAATTGTATTTATTAAATACATTTTGTTTACCAAAATTATTGCTTGAATCTTCCTGTTATCATTAATTGAGTTTTTTTATAATTTTTGAAATAATTTGAATGTTGTTAATGATCGAGGGTTCATGACAAATGAGGATTTTTTATATTGATGTTATGTTTATTCTTTATGTTACTATTAATAGTAATAAATGGATGACAAAAGTTAACTTAACAATTTAAATTATTTACTAATTTATTCATATAATTGAAAATTATTTTGAATATAGTATATATTTTACTAATATATTCGTAAAAATCGTAAAAGAAAATTTTAGTTTGGTCAATAAGAAATAAATGAGATTAGAAATAAAATTAAAAATCGTAATATTAGTTTTAGAATTAGTAATATATTTGTAATTTAGTTTGGTCAATAATAAATAAATGAGAGTAACAATCGTAGTATTAGTAATATATTTGTAATTTAATTTAATCCGGTGTATAATAAATAAATGACACTAAAAAACGTAATAAATACCATTAAATTCGTTCAATTACTATTAATGTCATTAAAAATCATAATAAATAACATTAAAAATGAAACAATCATTTTAATTGCAGGAATACTAATAATAATTCGAAAAAAATAGTAATGTAAATAAGTGAGATTAAAGATTTTCAATATTAACCTCAAAAATTGTAATCAATAATTAAATCAATTACATTAAAAACATCAGCGTTTTAAATTAACTTACCAATTATCGACAAATTATTATTGACATCTTAAAATTTGCATATTACTATTGAAATTATTATTACGAATAGTAAAACTAAAATCATAAAATTAGTATTAGTATTAGTAATATATTAGGTCAACAATACTATTTTTACGATTAGTAAAACTAAAATTGTAATATTAGTATTATTATTATTAGTTAGTATTAGTAATTTATTCTTAATATAAAAATTTAATTCGGTCAATAGGAAATAAAGGAGATTAATAAAAATCGTAATATTAGTTTTAGTATTAGTAATTTAATTTGGTCAATAATAAATAAATGAGATTAAAAATCATAATATTAGCATTAGTATTAGTAATATGTTAGTAATTTAATTCGGTCAATAATAAATAAATGACAATAAAAAACGTAATAAATACCACTAAATTTTATGTAGAACACAAATATGGAATACAATAGTGGAGGTTTTCATAAATTATTGAAAATGAGCTGCTCTCCGAGGATCGCGATGACAATGATAACAACTTCGAAGGTGAAAAATCAGCTATCAATGAGCAAGAGTTGGAAGATTTTAATTGAAGTAATGAAAATGGACCATTGGTTGAAGTTCGTTAAGCCCCAACTAAATGATAAGTGTTTTATGCTTAAGCTTAGTTATGATTATAATATAGATATTACCTTTACCCAAATGATGTAATGTGTGATATTGGTTGAAGTTCGTTAAGCCCCAACTAAATGATAAGTGTTCTATGCTTAAGCTTAATTATGATTAGAATATAGATATTACCCAAATGATGTAATGTGTGATATTGTGATAGTATGCTATGTAGTTTGCAGTTGTCAAATTAAACTTAACTTACTCGATATATCCATCATTTTGTTACATTAAACTGTTAGATGACATTTTGCATTTAACATCAAAATTCATACATATTGCATTATCGAACATTTAGTAACCAAAACAAATTACATAATACAATTCTTATTTTCCTACTTTTTTTTCATTTTACTTTCGGGTGAACCGTGGATCCCCACGGGACTCTAACCTAGTCTCTATTAATGGAAGTTGTGAACAATAGTCTCAGTTTTATTTCTGATCTGAATCCAGGGAAAGATATGTGGAGTATGAAGGGACGTGTTATAAAATGGAAACACAATTATAAGATGGAACTCATATTGATCGATGAGAAGGTATGGTCATGGAAATGATTTTTTATGTTTTTTTTATATTGTTTTAGGTTAATATTTCTGTCTTAAGTTCATGTTATATACTGATATCTGTATTTTGAAAAAGTTTTTATGTTTGATGGTTATCTTTTGTTTATTATTAACTATTATATGGTGATAAGATTCAGGCTTCTATTAAAGGTCATTTGGTGCAACATTTTGACACTAAAGTTCATGAGGATGATATTGTTGTTCTCTCCAAATTCGGTGTTGGTGAAAATAAGGACACATATACTGTTGTTGCCCATGCTTTTAAAATCGTTTTTTATCGTTGTACTACTGTGAATCATAACAGCAGATGGGAAGGTGTTGAGTATGCGTTCAGGTTCATTCCATTTAAAGACATTCTGAGTGGAGAAGCAAATACGCTATTGACTGTTGGTTGGTCTATTCGCATATTTGATGTTACTCAAGTTTTGGATGAGTTCATTTGTATAGATTTTTTATATACTTGTATTTTATACTTTTGTTGTAGATGTTGCTAGTAGTCTTATTTGGTATGGTGATTTAAATGAGTTTGATAAAGGTCCAAAAATAACCAAACGGATGAACTTTGATCTTCAGGATTTGGAGTAAGCATTGACTTTTATTTTTATAAAATTTGTTTGTTCTTATGTTTGCGAAACATAATATATAAATCATTTATGTAATAAATGTTAGGAATTAATGAAGTTTTGTAGTAAATTTAATGAAGAATATTCTCTTAAGGTAAACAACTTGTATGTTATTTTGTGAAGCAATAAATGTGGTATTTGAAATGTTGAGTCCCCGTTTTTTTATATGTATTTATAATCTTAAAATTATTGTTTGTATGTAGTGGTACGATTTTAAGATGTACAATGTGGAATGATTATGCAGTACTGTTTAACAATCTCATTGCTAATATTCCTGCTAATGAGCATGTGATGGTTGTTATGCAGCATGATAAAGTTAAGGACTGGAAAGGTAAGTTTGTCTTACCTTTTATATATATAGAACAAATTTCCGTACAAAGCGACAAGTATGGAAGTCGGTTGTTTTTGAACGTAGAAATTGATGAAATTAACCAATTAAGGAGGAGGTACAATATTTAGAACAATTTTTTTTACAGCAAAGAGTAATTTTTTTAAATTTTTTTGGTTCATACTTTTGATGACATTTTTTTTGTTCATTGTTTTTTTTTTCCATTTTTCAGTCTTCTTAAGAAGCAAGCTCAAGAATCTAGTTGTACTTCCCTAACACTACGTTCCTCTGATTCTGCTTGCTCATTGCATCAAGAATTCGTTCTTTCAACTCCAAAGAAAGATGTGGACGAGCTTAGCGACATAGAAACGGTGTCAATATTTTTTTTAATAAATTCCATATTTGTTTATTTCTTTGTTATATTTAATTTGTTTTTTATATTCTGGTTCAAAACGATGATCAATATATTGTTGGATTGCAGGTAATGTGTTGTGTTGTGGTTGGAACTATAAAAGTTGTGCAACAAAGTTTTGGTTGGTTCTATGTTGCTTGTAAGAAATGTTTCAGGAAGGTGCAAACTAAATCAGAGTACTTACAAATTGCTACAAAAGTTTCTGAAGAAATTCTCGATTTGCCTGTTACAGCTTTTGTTTGTCCTAAATGCGATTGTGAATGTAAATCTATCTCAACCAAGTAAGATAAAATGTTTATTTACATTTTTTCAATATTATTGTCAACTTATTGGAAGGTATTTATTTCAGGTTTAAGGTTCAAGTGAGAGTTCAAGATAAGCCTGGTAATGTGTCCTTTATGTTGTTTGATAGAGATGTGTCCAGTATTGTTGGTTCATATGCGAGTGATTTAAGGGGTAAAACAGTTGAAGCTTGAGGATAGTGAAGGCTTTCCCCAAGAGTTATTTCGACTGTTAGATAAGTTTTTGGCTTTCAAAACTGAAGTTTCAGAATACAATCTTAAATATAAATACCGTGTGTACACTGTTCAGAAGATATGTGATGATCCTACAGTAATTACTGACTTGGTTATGGGCAGTGATTATGAATATGATAATGCTGGAGAGGTATTTATTACTTTTCACTTGTGTTCTTAAATTTGAAATTTTAAAAAGATTTTGAAGTTCATTGTTATTATTTTCTTTATATTTTTTTTGTTTGGTTACTTAATAGGTTAGTCAGGATGATGGTGAATACGAGTGTGTTAATCTTAATGAAACTTCTGATGGTGCTTTCCAAATGTTGTCAAAGGTGAGTATACATTTTTGCAACTTATTTAAGCTATCCATAGAGTTTGTTTTCTTCATTTTAATAGTTCAATAGTTTTTTTGTTATTTTTTTTTGATGTTTTTTGTATTGCTACCGACTCTTCCGTCGATGAAGCTTTAAAGTATTATGCTACAAGCCCCAATGAAAAAAAGAGTATTGAAGATACTGATATTTCAAATGTTGATGACCTATCGTCTACTGTCAAAAGAACCCGGAGAAGATTATCTAGGATGAAAAATTATGTAGTTATGGAGTAACAAGTTGTATGAAACTTTAGTAAGTTTCATTTTTGGGCATGTTTAAACTTGAAGCATGTGTATGCGGTTTTACCAGAAGATATTAATATTTTAAATCTTGCCAATTAATTTGAAGTCATCATTTCTTTTACTTGAAGTTTGTAATATCAATATTATTATCATTAGTTTTTGTCTAAACCCTTTGGCGTTTTGTTTGTAAAGTTTGTTTATTGAAGTAAATATTTGCCATTTAATTAGGATTCAGATGTTTTTAATATTGATCTCTTGTTCAAATTCTCAAAATACTCTCAAGAAACAACTCTTAGCAAAACATTTTTTTAATATTGATCTCTTGTTCAAATTCTCAAAATTCTCTCGTTTCATTTAATATCAAAACGTTTTAATCAAAGTTTCTAACTTTGACATATTATCAGGAAAATATAACGTCTGTTCTTATAAAAAACATTCTACTACAAACAAACAGAATTTTTATGAAATAAATTGTTTAATCCCTTACAAATATTTATTCTCAACTCTCAACTGTTAATTAAACTTCAGTCTTCACTTTTTTGTTCCCTTTGATTGTCTGTCTTATAAGATTGGTTGCTGAGGACCTACGTTTGTGTTGAATCCTCTACTCAGTAGCTTGGTCCTCATCAGGATAAATTGGTTTTTTCGGCAGAGTTGGATCCTTTTGTCTGTTTATCTCCAGGGGTTTGTAGGTTTCTACCAAAACTAACTCAGACCATCTGGCAACATATTTCATTTCACCGTATTTTGCCGCAACTAACTCTTGTCTTATTCTCTTGAATTTTAAAGCTCTTTTAAATTCACTTTCTTTGTCTTTCTTCGAGTCAGCTGGATTTTTTTTCTGATTCTTACCGTCTTTAAGCAAGTCTTCAATTTTTTATATTTGAGCCCTGATTTCTTCAGAAGACCAACCAACAAATTGTCTTTCCGTGACGTTGTAAAACTTGAGATTTAAAAGATGATCTAGGAATTCTTTTCTTAAATTTCTCTTTATTTTAGAAGTTGTCATTCTTTCATGCAATTCTCTTGCAAATACTTTTATTTTGATAAGATTTTGAATTTCTGTTTGCTGGATTCCATGAGTAGTCATGTTATCTTTGTCTTTGCATTGTTCTCTGATACTGTTTTCAGTCTGTTGCCGTTTTATATCCAAATACTGATCGACAGTCATAGGTTTCTCGAAACCTTCAATAGATGAGAAGCTTAATGATAAATGATCCTCTGTTAAGTAGAAAGATTCTATCTCATGTTTGATTATTAATATCTCAAGAGGATATTTAGCAGCCAATGGTTCTAAATAATGTGGTGTAACATCTGTATGTCCTTGATAGGGTATAATGGCAGTTGTTATTGGAACATTCAATTCTGTATGCAAAGAACCAGCATATGTTCTTTGGGTTGGTGATTGATTTGGCAATGTTGTGGTTTCTAAAAAGGGATTTGTAGTGGTGATGACTGATGTTGTTGAATATTCAATGGGCAGTTTACAAACTTATGCAGTTTGTTTTCTGACAGTCGTGCCAACAGATTTTGTGGTTTCAGTGGTTTTGGGAGAAGAAACAGGAGAGGGTTGTTTTTCTTCAGTCTCAACAGTGGTTGAAACAGTAGTAGAAACTGGTTTATCAGATGATTGCATATCAGTTGTTTGATCTTTGGTACCCTTTTTGGTTGTATCAACATCAACCTCTGTTTTAAAAACAAATCTTGGAGCGGACCCAGTTGTGTGCTTAACAGATGATCTTTAATTGCTTTCATATCAGTTTTAGTATCGTTGTACAAAGCATCTGTAAGACCCTAACCCGTAATCACGCGATCAACGCCCAAATCGTACGGGTTTGGACCTTACTTAAACCACTCACGATTAAAACTTTGGTAAATTATGAAAACCCAACTTAATGAATCCCATACACGTTTAGTTCCAATAAATTCTACATCATTACTACGAAAAAGAATGTATTAAAGTTTGTGTTTTTAACGGGAGTTTGTTAGATTCTAGTGCGGAAGCTTGTATGAGTGATCGAGCGTGTTTAGCTCTTATCGCGACTTGATCCTTGCTCCGGGACTTCCATCACATGTTTACCTAATATCATTACACAAAGAATGGTTAGTGAGTGGTCAAATGAAACATTTAACTAGTACGATAGTCGTTACACGTCGAAACGGAATGAACAAGGCCAAACGGCCCTTTATCAGGAGAACGAACTGCTGCAACTTATGCGCAGCAGCTGTTCGGATCTCTTTTACCCCTTCTAAAACCCAAAATCTGACTTTGACTTTCAAATGAGAATTGTTCTACGCTCCGAGAGCTTTCCAGGAATATAAGGAACACCTCCTAACGATTTTTCTACGATTTTATATGGAATTTTAAAGATCATGCTGACATGCAGGTCAAAACGCGCGGCCGGTCAGTTTAAGCGCGCGGCCGCGCAAAGCTTTTGATCGTTTTTTGGTGATTTTTAAGCATGGGAATCATATCGCAACTGCATTTGATGATTCCCGAAGCCTAAGTAATGACTTACCGACTAAATAAACCTTTGTTTGACTGAAATTATGGTCCGGTTTATGTCGCCATGATCCGGTTCTTAGTTTTGAATGTTTATGGCGACTTTTACCCAATTTGACCCATTAAGGCCTTAAATCAAACAAGGCACTTTTGACCACTTAAATTGCATACCGTTTGAGTTGTCAAGTCATTAGACACTTGATCAACAAAAGCGTTTGTCCGATTTGTTTCATTACGACTTAGATTCTTAGAATCAACCTTTATTAATCCTTTAAATCCCCAAAATGCCCCTCATGACCAAATCTTTCAATTTAGCCATTCGTGGCGAAACTTCTTGTTTCAAATCCAATGTTTTTGACTCAATGACTTGTTTAAAAACCTCTAAGTCCTTCCGGACTTAGATTTTCATCCTGTCTCAAGTTTTCACTTGTTTAGTCAATTCTAAGCGCATTAGCGCGCATTTGACACAGTTATGAAATTAACTTACTTGATTGGCACCCACACCTCATGTGAGTACTTTTATCACCTATGTTGCTTCGCCCGAAAGCGTTTATTCGACTACGGACTTACCGGGTGGTGTTGACCCATTCTCATACCTTGTGCGTATCCTCCACGATTCTTAGCATCAAGCGTGCATGCGCAAATGCATCTACCTGCGTGCTTCCTAAATATACACATTAATTCCTCGAAACTCAAATGGTAATACCTTGCCATTTGATCCGTTTAACCTCATGAATCTTATTGCTTGAAATACAAGCATCAAGTATTGAACTCAAATGATGAGGACTTCACCATTTGACCCGTTTAGACCCATAGTTCAAGTTACTATATCACACCAGTTTTTACCTATGGTTCAAGTGACACAATTTGACCCATTTAAACATCATGCTTAATGATTTCATTCAATTGATTCCATTTGGATTAAAACATCATTTCTCACATACCTTCTTAATTGACCCGTTTGATAAATTTCACCATTCGGTCATAACTCATTGTCTCGATTAAAGTCGTAAACTACGTTTTGTTTTGAGTGCACATAAGGCAACTCATTTAATACATTCCACCCCTTGGGATTTACCATTATCACATACACTAGATTCGAGACGAATGTATACAACAATTAAGCTATGTTATAGTCTAGTGGTGTAAGTACAACTTACCTCATACCCATTCTTGCTTCCATACGCATTGCTTGCATCCGTTTGACCCGTTTGCATCCCTAGTTCTTGTACCTACTTAGGGATAAGTCAAACATGATTATTAGAATACATAACATGGAATTAATTTACTATCCATAAATCATGTATTCATTACCCCTTTATAGCTAAATCCATAGCCATTTTCTTATATGGAATATGCAATTAACTTGGCTTATTACAAACCAATATCACATACGATTAATAGCTCTTACATGATTCTAACTTCATAGTTTCACTAGTGTTCACCAATTTGGCATTTAATCAAACACTTGGTGTGCACCCACCAATTTGATTGATTTTTCAGGAGTTTTAAGTTAGCCAAAGCATACCCATTTAGCTAAACATCACCATATCATGTTATCTAGACTTCTTAGTCTAATTTCTCATATTAACAACTCCTAAGAGTTACAAGGATTACTAGATATAAGTTGATTCAACCTAGAGGTTAAACCCCAAAATTCTACACATATCCATAAGCATATGATCAAAATCAAATACACATATTAGTGTGATTTGTAACCGGATTATACATGTTTAAGGCTCCCCAAGACTAGGGTAACCCATATTAACCATCAATTCCACGTTTTTAACAAAACCCTAGATTTTCATAAGAATCAAAAATGAATGTAACATCAATTTCTACCAAATAAAAGGTACCTTGATGTTCTATAGGCCTTAGATAACCCGTTTCTTGCGAATGCATCAAAAAGCCCCTTGATTTGGCTTGGATTTGAGCTTGAAATTGGTGTTTTGAGGTTTGAGGTTCAAGGAGGTAAACCTCCTGATGTTTTTCGTGACACACCAAGTGTGTGTGTGTTTTTCTTTTAATTTTGATAATGATAAAACCAAGTTTATCATTTAGGCAACTATGGTCCCTCAAGTTTAGTGTCGGTTCGTTTTGCTATTAAAACTTAATTTACCAAGCTAGCTTCTAATATTATTTCCGTTACATAGATAATAACATTCATTAGCTTGTTTTTCATTATAGAACATAACCCAAGTTCTTGTTGATCGAGTCTCGTTTTATTATTTCGCTAATCACGCCTAATGGCGTAGTTAGGCGAACGGATGGTTTTGGGGTGTTACAGCATCCACTTTCATGTTTAACGATTCCATCTCAGAATTGTGTTTGATCTTTGCTAAATTTTTGTTGACCCTGTGTTATTTGGTCAACAGACTCCCAAAATTCATTGGTAGCCTCACTGATTTTCTCTATGAACTTTTCTTTCATTTCTTCAAATACAGTAAATAAGGCTTCAAGTTTAGTTACCCTTTCCGCCAAGTTTTGATTTATTTGAGGCATTCTTTAAATTAACAGGATCAATTTCCTTTTCAACGGTTATTGCATTTTTTTTCAATGTTTTCAGCAACTGGAAGTTTTTGTGAGTTGTTATCAATTTCAAATGTAGCATAAGTTACAATTGTAAGATCAGGTGTTTTTTGCTCCAAGGGTGTCTTATTTGTCTTATCACTTTGCAACTCAGTTGTCTCAGCTTTTGTAGTTGCAGTCTCATTTGAAGTACCAACATGATTGACTTCAAAGTTGGAGATTGTGGTCTTCTCTGCCTGTGGGCTAGATGATTGATTTTTTTCATGAACGCTCTGTTCTTGCTGTGTATTCTCAGTTATGGGTGATTTAGAGGGACTGTTTTCAGTTTGAGTTTTATCAATTGCTTCAAACAATGGATTAAAGGTAGGTGGATTTTTTTGTTGATGCTTGTGATGGGGACTGTGGTGGAGTTAAAAGAGATCCAGCTCCAGGAGAAGGACTTTTAAACAAATGTACAACCGAATTGTCTAGCTGATGTTGCATGTGTTCATCATTTACAGGATCATCCAGTTGAGAGGATACATTGACAATTTCTGTCATTGCTGATATTCCCACTGGCTCAGAGGAAGCATGAATAGTTGTTGTTTGGTGCTCTTGTGTGGCTGTAGTAGTCCTTTGGCTTCTGAACATCAAGAGGTACAGTCTTTCTCCTCTTTTTCGTTTTCTTTTGTGTTGGTGGTTTCTTTGTTGAAATCAGTGGCATGATTTCCACAGAAGTGTTTGTTGTTTCATTTTCAGCAGAAGCAGTTGTCTCCGAAGCAGATGTTAGAACAACAGATGTTGAAACATCAATGTTTGTTTGTTTTTTAGTACTTTTGCTGTAACATCGCGAAATTTTCCAAATTCTAATACGTGTATATATATATATATATATATATATATATATATTTTTTTTCATTCATAATGTGCCTATGTCTTTATTTCACTACCACACAACTTATATATATATATATATATATATAAATGTATATATAATAATAATAATAATAATAATAATAATAATAATAATAATAATAATAATAATAATAATAACAATACTTCATATTTTATTGAGTATTATATGGACACCCTTATTTGAGCCCAACCATACCTAAACCCAACCTACAATACCAACCCATCCCTTTACCTTATTCGGAGCCCAACAAGCAGCAACCCAAGCCCAACAATGAACCGGCCCAGACCCACCTTGTCCCTTCCTTCACTAAAAAAAAAAGGATTGCTGCTGCCTGGTATCGAACCCGAGCAGAAAACCGGTCAGACACACAACCACACAGACACGAACCAGCTGAGCTACGACTCATTTTTGGTTTAATCCCAACTCGTAAATTATTTATTGCGTTTAAACATTCTGTCTGGTTTCCTTTCTGGTTCGCTGCAACTAGCTGCCGAGTAAAGGAATGTTTTTTTTTGACTTTTTGATTGAATCTATATTTAACAACTGAGTCTTTGATTCGTGATTGGAGTAAAACGCGTAACATACCAATCACCATTATAAACTTTCCAAAATCTTAAACAATCACACGTTTTGACCATGTAATTGGTCAAGGAATTGAAACCTTCCATCTACGCAATATCAGTATAAATTAGACATCACACAACGATCACAACTCGCCATTCACTCTTTCTCAACTTCCAATTCTTCATAAAAATCCTCTGTTCTTGATAATTCAATCGCATTTTGACTTTTTGAGTTGACTGTCCCATTTGTGCTCGATAACGCATTGTAAGTGTGTTTTTTTTTGTTGTGGGTTTCATTAATCGGAGCTTACACAACATTAACCCCATGATTAATTGGGTTAATGTTGTGTGATTCGATCGATTGCAGAATCTAGGGCTTGTTCTTATTAATTTGGGGAAGAACACGATTTTTTATACGATATATAAATTAAACAAACTGAACCAAACACAACCACTGGTCTGGACCAGGTGGTTGTGTCTGGTGCCTTGTGAACCGGACCACACGGGTTCGAGTCCCACCCTATGCATATTTTTTGGCTTTTCAATTTAAAGGTTTAAATTATATAATTATACATTTTAATTATTTAAAATACTTATAAGCCTTCAAAAATTCCCAAAATCTGAATAATGATATTTAGGGTATGAACATCATTATGTAAAATTATGAATAATGATATTAAAATTCTGTAATTTTAATATTTTTAAATATTAAAGTTAAAATTTGGCAATTTGTAATAAATAGATTTAATATTCTAAGAAAATAATTTTATAAAAATTATTTTTATACTTTAAACTCATTATTTTGACTATCTTAAATACAAATTTCATAAAAAGACTTTTGTTTATTTATTTATTAAATTTCTCTTATTTATTTACACATATTATTTATTAATCTAACGAACATTTATCCCCAAATCGAAGCCCTAGAATATATACAATTGTAGACTAGATAAACTTAGACATATTTATTACCTTGTTATAGGGTGATACTTGACACATTTGAGCAACACCACTATTCAATTTTTCAACAGATATAACATTTTGCTAAGGTGAGTTTTACATAGCCCCTTTTTTATTTACCACCATTTTTGGGGTGAAACATGTTACAACATCATTTATGCAATTCAATCATCAATGTGTCTATGTGTTTTTCTATGTTGCATTATGTCTTGAACATGACTAGGGTAAGCACAATTCTAGCATAATCATTAACTCCGTACAAGCCGACGGTATACATTGATAGATCTATTGGACTGACAATCCCACCCGGATACGTGCCTCCTACAAAGGTTGCGTGGGTGTTTGTTACTGCAATATAAACGAGTGAACCATGAGCGTATGGGATGTACCACAATACAACAGTCACAAGGGTTGATTATGCACTCGATTTACTTCTAGTATGTTTTCACATATGGACTAGATTTGCCATGACACATGAATTGCACAACAATTTTTATTCAATTATCAAAACCTATGTAATTCTCACCAACTTTTGTTGACCCAAAATATTTTCAACTTAACATGTTTCAGGTTCTATTTGCTTGAGGATTTGAGTTAATGCTTGAAGATGTGTGCATAGTATTATTCATTTTGATGTACGAATTCTTGTAGAACAATTGTATGTAATTTATTTAAATCATTTAATGAAATTTATTATTCACCATGAGCTACTGAACAATCATCACTACGTGACATCCCGATGTTTCCGCCATCGGTTGGGGTGTTACATTTGCCTTTAATTACTTTTTCTGTATTTTTAACGTCCAGCATTCTTGTAAAAGTTTCATTCGATAAGCTATAAATTTTAATAGCTAATCCTTTCTTAAAATCCTTATCAGGCAACAGTTTTTGTAAGCAGACACTCAACAATCTTGGATATAGTAAAAAAACCATTACGATATCCAGATTTTATAGCCTTTACATTAGATACTAAGTCAGTAAATACTGTCTGAGATAAGTTGAAATCGCTCTTAATTAAAATTGCATAAGCAAGATATTGTGTTTTCAGTAGTATCTCATTAAATGATGTTGTTTTTGCAGGCAGACACATAAGAAGGGTATGAAAAAAAAAACTTCATTGGTGGGGCAAAATTTGGTTTAAACATTGTTGATGCAGTCAATTGACCTTCATACCCTCTCTCAATTAACTCTGTCTGAACTTCATTTTTTTCAAAAGAATTATTACCTTGCAAATCGTTTAATGAGAATGTGTTGCAGATGAATTCCGGTGTTATCTCGATATCTGTATTTCCAATCTTCGAGACAACCGCATAAGGCTTTTTATTCTTCTCCCGACACTCGGTGTGACACCCGACACGCTTAGGTTAACATTTTATAAAACACATAAGTCTACCTTAGCGAAAAACGTTTTCAAACATACTTATCTAGGTCAGTTGAGTCGTTATGATGGTTCCGGGAATCATCGGGAGTCGTTACAATGATCCACGGGATCATTGGGAGTCGGTCTATAACCATGTGAACACGGATTGGTGATTTGTAGAATCGTCAGGTTTAACGCACACACGTAAATCTTGAATCCCGGGAATTGGTGAACGAACAGGAACGTGTTAGTTATCATGAATTATGTGCTTACAATCATTATATGCCTTGTCGGTATGTGAATACGTGTTTATATGTGTTAAAATAGTGATTACGCGTAATTGCATGACATTATAGGTGATTACGCGTAATTGCATGACATTATAGGTGATTACGCGTAATTGCATGACTTTATAGGTGATTACGTGTAATTGCATGTAAATAGGGGGTGATTAGCCCAATCGCATGCTGATAGGGGCGATTAGGAGAATTTATGGGCGATTAGAGCCCTAATCGCTATTAGTACATGCGATTAGGAATCCTAATCGCCTGTATTGCTGCGTAATCGCCTGACGCATGTCTAACGACTAAAAACGCCTATAAATACCACCCTTATGTTGTAAAACATCATTTGTGAAACCCTAATACACCCCAAAGCCATCCCACACCTTATCCAACCTCTGGAACACGTTTTTGCTCAAGAAATCAACTTTCCAAGCTTCACACCTCATAATCTTACAATTTCAAGGTGTGTTCTTCATCCCAAACCTTTGTAATGATATTGTTTTGCTCCCTAAAGGTCCAGACCTGGTTTCTAAACATTTGTGTCTTTGAAAACTCATTAAAATCAGTTACTAAACAAACCCAAACCTCTATGCTTGTTATATGTGATGTACTCATGCAAGATAGGATTTTTATCGTTTAAACATGATTGTTCTTGTGTTATTGATATGTTTCTGACCTAAATGAGTTGATATGATGTTAACTTAGGAGTTTGAAGGTTCATAGATGTGTATTATTGAGAATAGGCGTTTTGACCCGTTTGAATGATTATGGAGGATTGATGATGATATGTTGTGTTTTGTTGATTGTTTGAGGTTAGGGTTTACTCTAGGATGATGCTAGAACAGTAGGATTGTGTCGGGCAACGTCATTATGTGATGAAATCTGGATATTTGCTATTTAGGGTAAGTTTTGCATGTTGATGTGATGTTTACATGCTAGCTATGATATTTTGGGAAAACGCTTGCATTCGGGATAGCTAGGATGATAATAAATTAGCGTTTTTTGCTTGAAATAGTTTGATTAATGTTTTGGGTTTGATATTGGGTGTTTCCACATGTTTCGGATCTGATTTGGAGGGTTATACGTGCAAAAAAGCGAACTGGTGCAGCAGGGTCGATTGGGAGATCCCTAATCGCCTATAATAGGGACGATTGGCCCCAATCGCATGTTACATGAGGCGATTGGGAGCCTAATCGCTAGTATGTTCATGTGATTACATCCTAATGACCAGTTGACTTTTCCTAATTGCATGTTTGATTCCTAATCGCGTGTATTGCTGTTATATGTGTATTTTAGCATCCCGAAACATGGTTTGACACCTAGGAACATGTTAGGAACCGTGTGACATGTCTAATAACTTGGTAACATGTATCCGGACTTGTTTATGCATTATTTGAGCTGCATGCTAGACTTGGTGAACTTTTATGCATATTAAGTGTTTAATTGCATATGATTACATGATATCTTGCATTTGGCTAACACATGGGATGTCGGGTCTCGTCTTGTGTGGTTAGGTTATCAGTCAAACAGGTTTTCAAACGTATAATGGTTATGGTCTGGACACTTAGGGACTAGTTGACATGCGGGTCAGTAGTTCGGGTACTCATATGCATTCAATGATAGGTTGCCGACACTAGGGACCGTCATTTGCATTATCTGTTATTTTTCTAGAGGAACGCAAGCTAAGGTGAGTTCACGGCCCCACATTTTACAGGTTTTGCTTTCGGGGGAGAAAACATGCCGTGTACTTATATTCTTTAAACGTGCATCAACTTACGTTATAAAAGATGTGTCAAACTACGTTTTGGTGTTCATAAAACCTATGATTTACTAAGTATTCATATTGGTAAAGCTTACAAGGTGGTCATTGGTTACTATATGGTATTACGTACTGGTATTCTTGAATTCTTTATATATTGGGGTATTCTTTTGGGTTGCTATACGATTTATTAAAGTCCCGGGGAAAACCATGAATGTGCGGTGGTTGCACAACGGGGGAAATATGGATAGATCTATTTGGGCGTGACCGGCCCCACTCGTCGACTGGAGGTCGGATGGGTGCATGTTGTCTCTTCAGGTATTCTTGCATTCTTGCATTCGTATATTCGAGCATGTGTTTTAATGAATTCTTGCATTCGTGTCTAGTAATGGTTTTCCAATCGTAGTAGTGGCAGGTATTCATCTGGTTGGTATACATGTGGCCTGGTTTGGCCAAGGGTATTCTTTAAAACTTTTGGAGTTGTTTTACTTAAAAACCTGTGAACTCACTGGCATTATTTGCTGACGTTTTTAGCATGTTTATCTCAGGTCGTTGAGGTAGCAGCATTGTATAGGCGGACGGAGTCTCACGACGTCGAGGATCCATTTGCATTTCATTTTGAGTATTATCAGACTTTCATGTTTTGCTTTTGAGTTGTAAAAAAGTTTTACACTTCCGCAGCGATGGATTGATTTTGAAACTTAATGGACAATTTACGTTGTTTTTGCATCATATAGTTGTCGTTTATTATGACCGTTGACTTGGATCCTGGTGTGTCACGCGCCTCGCTGTAAAACCCTGCATGTGAAATTTGAGGGTGTGACAGATTGGTATTAGAGCCAATGGTTATAGTGAACTAGGACTGCATGTAGAGTCTAGTCTATAGCCGAGTATCACACACATTAGACGGTCACACATAGTTACGAGTCGTGTCATTTGGTAAACATACTAACCTTGTCGGGGTGTCGGTGTCCTCATCATGCAGTGTCGGGTTTGAAGATAAAGAGGCTTATCGCTTATACTTGGCAGTAGTGTACATTGGGGTGGCTTCGGCACATTCTTGAGATTTTTCCGGGATTTGGATATCTCCCCTCTATGCTCTAATGTACATACTTGCCTACACACATACACACACACTATCCTGCACTAGTACTTGTCATAGTACACCCCTGAGTGATTGTTCACTTTGGGGACCTTTGTGCGATAACAGTTTCTTTTAGGAATGTGGGTGTCGGGTGATTGGAAGTTCTAGCTAGAAGCACGCCTAGAGGACCATGTAGAGCGATTTGTTATTTCGGGTGCACACGAAATCATAAATCGAAATGCATGAAAATCTTGGTGGACTTCGTGTTCGGACAGATGGTCATGCTGGAACCCCGTTCTGAATTCGTTTGGTCACTAGTAGTTTGATCTAGTAGTGGTGCTGAGTATCTCGTTTCATGTTTTGGCAGAACATGTCTGGTCAGAATAGTAGACGTCGTGGTGGTCGGAATGGCGGTGGACACAATGGGGGTCGTGGCAACATTAGTATGACCCAGGCTGAGCTGAACAGCCTGATTCAGGAGCATGTGGCAGCTGCTATTGCTGCACATCAGACCGCTCAGCAAGGTCTCGGTGGGAATGCCATTCATCCCCTACCACCTCCCCCTCTCGGTCAGCAAGTGTGTACTTTTAACGTGTTTATGGAGTACGAGCCCCACATCCTAGGCGAGACTAGGAACAACAAAAGGAAATGGGAGAGCGTCGAGGAGAACCTGGTTCCAAACAAGCCACAGCGGCAGATAGGGAAGTTCGAAGCTTCAGGTTCATCGTCTGGTCGGGAGCACCGTGGGTATGCTGGGAAGAGTCCAAAGTGCATCGTGTGTGGGTACTATTATGTCAGGAGTTATGATACGTTTTGCTGCAACCGTTGCCATCGGATGGGTCACTGGGCTAAGGATTGTAGAATCAATCCTTGACTGAGACAGGTTAAAGAGGACATTATGCCCCCTCGAAGTACTGGAAAACAAGGAGGATATACGGGGAAACTTCCGAAATGCAATAAGTGCGGGTTCCATCATGTTAGTAGTTGTGAGATGTTTTGTAAACGTTGTCACCGGATGGGTCATGTTGCTAAGAACTGCAGAGTCACTCTTCAGCCAGTTCAGACTCAGGCGATCGTCCCTACCCCTGCTCCTCAAGGGAAACGAGGATGTCATGATTATGGCGAAACAGGACACTTTAGGCGGGATTGCTCAGAATTAATTCAAGGTGGAGCCGGGGCGATTAAGGACGGTAAGGGTGACGGAGGTGGCGGTCGGAATGCTCGTGCGTTAGTTGTTGGGCAGGAGAGACCCGTGAAGAACCTAGTACTGTTACTGTGAGTTTCTTTTCTTGGTATTCATTGTACCTTGCTTTTATCCTTATTCGAATCATTCGGCATTTGCATTCATCGTGTGTTTTCGGTTTTGTACTTGGTTATAATTTTGCATTCATGGGATTGATGTGGGTCCTTTGGAGATGCTACTTGGACGGTACAGGTGTGTCATTTATACCGATCACAGTAGTCTCTAGTAGGCCTTCGATCAGGAGGATTCATTGATTTGTATTCACCTCGGGGAGGGCAGTTCCCCGGCATAGAGTATCTGTTGTTTTCATTCTTTGCCCGTGGTTATCATTTCGTTTGCACTCTGGGAGACGTTACTTGGGTTAGGTCGACACTCATTACTGTCGAAGAGTGAATCTCGGGGCGAGATTCCTTTCAACAGGGGGATGATGTGACGACCGGGAAAAAAATTCTTTTTATCGCTTCATTCTCTTTGACTTCGGGAAATTTTCGGGACGAAAATTCTTTCAACAGGGGGATGCTATGACACCCGGCATGTTTAGGTTAACATTTTATAAAATACATAAGTCTACCTTAGCGAAAAACGTTTTCAAACATACTTAACTAGGTCAGTTGAGTTGTTATGATGGTTCCGGGAATCATCGGGAGTCGTTACAATGATCCACGGGATCATTGGGAGTCGGTTTATAACCATGTGAACACGGATTGTGATTTGTAGAATCGTCGGGTTTAACGCACACACGTAAATCTTGAATCCCGGGAATTGGTGAACGGACGGGAACGTTTTAGTTATCATGCATTATGTGCTTACAATCATTATATGACTTGTCGGTATGTATATACGTGTTTATATGTGTTAAAATAGTGATTACGCGTAATTGCATGACATTATAGGTGATTACGCGTAATTGCATGTAAATAGGGGGTGATTGGCCCAATCGCATGCTGATAGGGGCGATTAGGAGAATTTATGGGCGATTAGAGCCCTAATCGCTAGTAGTACATGTGATTAGGAATCCTAATCGCCTGTATTGCTGCGTAATCGCATGACGCATGTCTAACAACTAGAAACGCCTATAAATACCACCCTTATGTTGTAAAACATCATTTGTGAAACCCTAATACACCCCAAAGCCATCCCACACCTTATCCAACCTCTGGAACACGTTTTTGCTCAAGAAATCACCTTTCCAAGCTTCACACCTCATAATCTTACAATTTCAAGGTGTGTTCTTCATCCCAACCCTTTGTAATGATATTGTTTTGCTCCCTAAAGGTCCAGATCTGTTTTCTAAACATTTGTGTCTTTGAAAACTCATTAAAATCAGTTTCTAAACAAACCCAAACCTCTGTGCTTGTTATATGTGATGTACTCATGCAAGATAGGATTTTTATCGTTTAAACATGATTGTTCTTGTGTTATTGATATGTTTCTGACCTAAATGAGTTGATATGATGTTAACTTAGGAGTTTGAAGGTTCATAGATGTGTATTATTGATAATAGGCGTTTTGACCCGTTTGAATGATTATGGAGGATTGATGATGATATGTTGTGTTTTATTGATTGTTTGATGTTAGGGTTTACTCTAGGATGATGCTAGAACAGTAGGATAGTGTCGGGCAACGTCATTATGTGATGAAATCTGGATATTTGCTATTTAGGGTAAGTTTTGCATGTTGATGTGATGTTTACATGCTAGTTATGCTATTTTGGGAAAACGCTTGCATTCGGGACAACGAGGATGATAATAAATTAGGGGGTTTTGCTTGAAATAGTTTGATTAATGTTTTGGGTTTGATATTGGGTGTTTCCACATGTTTTGGATCTGATTTGGAGGGTTAAACGCGCAAAAAGGCAAACTGGTGCAGCAGGGGCGATTGGCCCCAATCGCATGTTACATGAGGCGATTGGGAGCCTAATCGCTAGTATGTTCATGTGATTACATCCTAATCACCAGTTGACTTTTCCTAATTGCATGTTTGATTTCTAATCGCGTGTATTGCTGTTATATGTGTATTTTAATATCCCGGAACATGGTTTGACACCTAGGAACATGTTAGGAACCCCGTGACATGTCTAATAACTTGGTAACACGTGTCCGGACTTGTTTATGCATTATTTGAGCTGTATGCTAGACTTGGTGAACTTTTACGTATATTAAGTGTTTAATTGCATATGATTACATGATATCTTGCATTTGGCTAACACGTGGGATGTCGGGTCTCGTCTTGTGTGGTTAGGTTATCAGTCAAACATGTTTTCAAACGTATAATGGTTATGGTCTGGACACTTAGGGACTAGTTGACCTGCGGGTCAATAGTTCGGGTACTCATATGCATTCAATGATAGGTTGCCGACACTAGGGACCGTCATTTGCATTATCTGTGATTTTTCTAGAGGAACACAAGCTAAGGTGAGTTCACGGCCCACTTTTTACTGGTTTTGCTTTCGGGGGAGAAAACATGCTATGTACTTATATTATTTAAACGTTCGTCAACTTACGTTTTTCATAAAAGATGTGTCAAACTACGTTTTGGTGTTCATAAAACCTATGATTTACTAAGTATTCATATTGGTAAAGCTTACAAGGTGGTCATTGGTTATTATATGGTATTACGTACCGGTATTTTTGAATTCTTTATATATTGGGGTATTCTTTTGGGTTGCTATACGATCTGTTAAAGTCCCGGGAAAAACCATGAATGTGCGGTGGTTGCACAACGGAGGAAATATGGATAGATCTATTTGGGCGTGACCAGCCCCACCCGTCGACTGGAGGTCGGACGGGCGCATGTTGTCTCTTCAGGTATTCTTGCATTCTTGCATTCGTATATTCGGGCAGGTGTTTTCATGAATTCCTGCATTCGTGTCTAGTAATGGTTTTCCAATCGTAGTAGTGACAGGTATTCATCTGGTTGGTATACATGTGGCCTGTTTTGGCCAAGGGTATTCTTTGAAACTTTTGGAGTCGTTTTACTTAAAAACATGTGAACTCACTGGCATTATTTGCTGACGTTTTTAGCATGTTTGTCTCAGGTCGTTGATGTAGCAGCATTGTATAGGCACACGGAGTCTCACGGCGTCTAGGATCCATTTGCATTTCATTTTGAGTATTATCAGACTTTCATGTTTTGCTTTTGAGTTGTAAAAAAGTTTTACGCTTCCGCAGCGATGGATTGATTTTGAAACTTAATGGGCAATTTACGTTGTTTTTGCATCATATAGTTGTCGTTTATTGTGACCGTTGACTTGGATCCTGGTGTGTCACGCGCCTCGCGGTAAAACCCCGCATGTGAAATTTGAGGGTGTGACACTCGGCTTTGTTCCAGAACTCTTTTAGAGTATCCTCATATATTGGTGCATCAGCGGTTAGGATTGGTAGGTATTTCGATTTGCAGAGCAAATCGATTATATTGTGAAATTGATGGTTATTTTCAGTTTTAACCAGACATGGTAGATAGTTATGACGGATTTTTAATTGGAGATCCATTCTAATGATTCAAACAAACCAATTGAATTGAAATTAGGGATCTAATATGACCGAAAATTTAAAATTTCCTACTGGAATGTATTTAGGTCGTAATTGATACTGAAGCGCTTTTCTGCTTTTTGAATACGATAAGAGTGGAATATCTGGTTGGATGTAAGAAGGTTTTTGGGTGTGAAAAATTGTCGGTGACGTATTAAACGTGTTGCTGACGTATCCAAAAAGTTGTTGTGAACATATATTCATAAGTCAATAGCTGTTTTAAATATCTGTTTCATATGGTCAAATATTGTTTGAAATTTCTTAATTCATGGCAGTTATTTTAGAATAGTTGTTTAGGATTTAACAGATGTTGTAAAACAATATATAAATTCGTCTGAGATTACAAAATAGCCTTTACACACTTTTTGTAAAAACAACTGTTTTTAGAAATCTTATTTTATTATTTTTGTGATCCTATTTTGTTTCACTCTATATAAAATTATGAAATCTTAAAGTTGTTGTAGAATCTTTATTTAAGATGAGGCCATTTGAAAAAAATGTTTTTAACTTTATTTTCATTAAAACATTGTCAGTTTAAGTTGTTGTTAAAGATTGTTAGAGACAAAGAAAAAAACGTTTACCAACAATTTTGTTGTAAAGATGTTGGTTTTGGTATTTTCCTTAAATTTTTACAAGTAATGTTGGTACATCCATATGTTTGTTATAGAGATACAAGACATATATATAGCAAAACCATATGTTTCGATCTATATATAATTCAAACGTGATAGATGTTGAATTCTCTAATTTTTGTTCGTTTTGTGTTTTATTAGAAAACTTTTTTTAATATGAGCTATTATATTCGAATATTGTTAATTTCTTATTTGATATTAATGCAGTTTTTTTCAGTTATTTAGATTTGTAGTTTTAAAAGATTTCTATTCTCTATTTAGTTTTTAAGTTAATATTTTAATGAAATTATATTATTGCAATAATAAGTTCGAATGATATAAAACTCTTTCACGGATTTGTAAATAAGTAAAGACACGTGGTAAACAGTATTTAGAATAAATTAAACATAGTCTCAAGAATTTGAATATATAAACCAGAGACAATTTGAAGAGATTTATGACTATATGAATATCATAGATGAGTCAAAGTTATTATTATTTGGCTTCTTTTATGTTAAAGCCCACGTTAACCGCTGTTAACCGAGACAATTTGAATACAAATAAAACTATGAGTACTATAGTTGACAATTTCCCTCGAAGCTTTCATTATAAGCTTCCTTTTTTTTATATATATTTTGTATTTAAATAATGTATGATATCAGTAGTATTCTTGAATTCAAATAATAGTCCAAATGGATTTACATTTGTCTTCAGAGAAGTATAAAGCTTTCAAGAACAATAAATTTCGTTATTCGGATGAAATATTATTAATGGAAATTTTGAGTTAAACTGTCGGTGATGAATTTTTTTTAAGTCACTTCATGTTGTAAGTTGGTTTTACTCTCATGAAATTGATATAGTTATAGTTAACTTTGAGCATGGTTTTGACAAATTATTTCTCCGAGGGAAGATCGAGTATTCCAATAATTTGCGTTTTCTTGAAGAGCTTGCCCAGAAAACAATGAGCAACATTAATCGGAATAGATTTCATCTAAATCTGAAACAAATGATCAGAGCAAGGATAGTGTATTTGAAGGAGAAGGTGGAACAAGTTATCGAAGAACTAATCTCTTATTGTAGCTCAACTGTTGAAGATGATCAAGTTTAAATATTTTTATATGTTTTCAATTTCAAATATGAATATTATTGTAATTTACTTAGTTTGATTATTATAATTATGATTTCTCATAGTGAGTGGTATATTAATATTAAACTTGATATTTATTATCTGTAAAACTTCTAAGGACTAATTAACAATGCATTTCCTGTTTTGTTTCATCATATATTACACATAATCAAGATTTAATTTATCGACTTGAAAAGATTTCTGAAATTTAACTTTATAGTGATACTTTAATGACAAGGGTTGTAAACTCAACAGATTTTATAAAAAGCCCCAAAAATAATGATTACGCTTTTGAAGTTATTTTATTAATAATATTATTTTATTATTATTGTTTGTTGCAATTGTCTTTCTTTCTATTAAAAATATATAAAAAGTACAGAAAGTAACTTGCAACTTTATATTTCCTTCAAATCTAACTAATAAAGTTGAAAACCAAATTTAGGAATAGTTAGTGTATTCTTTCATTCACATACACACATCCTATAAAAGAGGAGAAGTTTTTAATCAAATTAAGATTAATATATTTTGTATTGACAGTACTACGTATTTAACCATGATTTATAATATAAAGGACCTAAATATCTCAGTTTCATATTTCTACAAATATTGTTAAATAGTTCTACGTATTTGTTTTTATCTTGAAATTTCTATTTAAAAAATAAAAAAAAGAATTTGAAAAGTTTTCTTAGTGGGAAAATAAATGATTTAATACCGTGTGTATCCAAGATTAATAAAAGTTTATTGTAATTAATAAATTCACTATAGTTAATAGATTCGTTATGGTTAATGTATATTTTTTACTATAAAACTCGATTTTCATTTCTTTGTATAGCACACTATTCAAACATATTTTCCGCATCTGTATAAGTTTATCAATCTACTAAAAATACTAGCAACATGGATTCCACCAGCAGCAACTAGTGGTCTAAAATGTCAGACGTTCAAAAAATTGTTTTAGACTGCTTTAAAGAAGATGAAGAATTTGAGATTATTCAAGTTATTGAAGGTGCTACACGGCTGTTGGAACATCACATATGGAAGACCAATCTAAAACTGAATCAAGTCATTGGTACCGATGTATCAAGGGAAATATGGAATGCCTCTTCATTTTTATTGGAAAACATAAAGTCAAACGAAAAGTTCAGTGAGGACATACAAAAAATATGTATGTCCTACAGAAACTTTGTTAAAGAGAAGAACAAGAGGTTAAAGGAATTGTTGAGTACAACAGGATAATTATTTAAATGTATTTTATATTTTTATTGTTATAATTGTAATGAAAATTTTATTTTATATATTATGTTTTTTAAATTTAATTTTTTACTTTTATATGATGAAAAATATCGATTAGTATATATCAATAACGATTAGAATAGTATTAATAGTCTACTGTTAAAGTAGAATATCTATTAGAATATATCAACAGTCAATTGTTAAACTGAACAAATAATTGGTATTTAGTAAAAAAGTCATTAAAAGTATATGCTATGTCATTGTTAGTAAGATCTGTTTGATGCAACAACTGTTTTAAAGAAACAGTTAAATTAGCAACTGTTTGAATCAGACATTCGATTACAAACAGTTGAATTACAAACGATCTACTGCCTCAGTATTATTAAGTACTAATGCTTTGGTCTGTTGACGTGTGAATATAAACAGACGTTGCGAAACGGACGTTTGGTATGCCGACTTGTCAGTGATTAGCATACAGCGTATAAGGTTTGGGCGACTCCTCCCGTGTGTTTCCACACGGGATCTCACCTAGTTTGTATTATTTATTAATTATCGCATGATCTGTAATGAAACAACTGTAATACAATTTTCAAAAAGTTGAACAGATCTTCACAAACCAACTGTGATCGAATACAACTTCATTTTAAACTAAAACTATTTACAAACATGTCTTTACCGTAGCTGTAATACAATATTCACAAAAGTTGGAGAGATCTTCACAAAACAACTGTCAACGAATATAACTTCAATTTATACTATAGATGATTTATAAACATGCTTTGACAATAAGTGTAATCCAATGTTCTGAAAAGTTAAACAGAAGTTCACAAAACAACTATCATCGAATTCAACTTGAATTTATACCATAGGCTATTTACAAACTTGTCTTGAGCGTAGACACATATTACAAAAAACTACTAAAATAATTCTAATATATCTTTTAATACTCTTCAGAAACCTCAAACTAATGTTGCTAATACATCAACATCAACTTTGGATATAACGTTTTTATACACTCATGAGTCTTCAACACATATGTTTGTTTCTTGGCAGGAATGGTTGAAGTTGTGTGTTATATGTATAGAAACATTATTAATCTCCAAAAGATTAACCTTGAATACTCAACATACTTAAGGTGCTTCCTCACATACTCTGCTTGCTAACAGAACAGAAAAAAACATTCAAAGTTAAATTTTGACTACAGGTCTTCAAAACAAAGTAAAGAAATAAGATATTTAACAAACATACCTGTTGACAAGCACAACAGCGGGAAGCACAAAAACGGAAGTAGACGCAGACGACATCTTCAAAAGATAAGCATAGTGGCGTAAAAGCATTATCGCAATCAATGTCTTTCCTAATGCCATCTGGAAATACACTTCATTGCTTAAGCTAACGCCTCTATCTGTTAACGGAGAAATATTCACAATAACATTAATAAAACATGACTCAAATTAATCAAACACAAAGGTTGATCAGAAAAAAAATGAACACATATTAAACACTCAAATAAATGAATTTAAATACACAAAGACATACCCTCTTGAGTTTGAGCCTGCCAATCTACAACCGTTCGTAATGGCAAGACTGATATTTTTCTTTGATTGTAAGAATCTTCAAAAGTCGAAAACTTTTTCGACATAAATGCTCTGGTTGCTAATGGAGCAGACAAAATATTGAGGTTATTGAAGAACAAAACGGATAAATTTTAATCTTATTGGTAAGATATATTAGAATTAGTTTACCTGATACTCGAGTGCTTCGACGTAAACGTAAATTTGAGAGAACCGTCTGTTACGATTTAAAAATTATTTGAGATATTTATAAATTATTTGGGAGAAAGAGATGCACATGATACCTTTATATAGTTGTGTAATGGGGTATCGAATTTGAAATTTGAATTTGAATTTGGAGCTCAAATTTAAAACCAACAGTCATACAAAAGTCTGTTGTGTCAAGTGACAGTATTTAACTAATTTATTAACAACCATTGTTAGGCAAGTGGTATTATTACCACTGTTCAGGCAAGTGAGATTTTTTTATTATTTAATGTGGCGTCATTTTTTGCATCATACGCGCATTGGTGGCTAGTCTCTCCGGCTGACACATCAGCTTTCTGACTTCACACACGCTTCTCCTATTATAGAAAGTATAGATAAATATAGATATAGATAATTCAAAGCTGGTTGTAATTTTTTTAGTAAATTATTAAAAGTTTACATATATTCTTAAAACGTACAACCTTACTCATAAATTCAATAAACTAAATGAGCATCTTTGGTCAATGACCCGCAGCTTAGTTGGGGAGAGGTGAGAGGGTTTACTCTTTAGGGAGGTTCCCGTCTGGAGGATGTGCACGGTTCGAATCCTAAGGCCAGCAAAAATACACCCCTTGACGTTGAAAGGGCTTATGCCCTCAGGGACGATGTGGATGGGATTCGAAACGGGGTCCGAGGTGATGTCCTTTGCCGATAGAAAAAATAAAATGAGCATCTTTGAAAGATCGATCAATCCAATGAATAAAACATTTATGGTTTTATATCATGACAAAAGCTAATATTGAATTTCGGTAGTGTTCAAACATAAGGCCTAGTCATGGGGCCTTAGGCTAAGGTTTATCGCAAAGAAGTTGAAAGGCATGGCTGCAAAGACTTCTATATTTCTACAAAGTAGGACACCCATCGGATAGCAACGTAGATATGAAAAAACAATGACTTGAATAATCACTAGTGGTTGCCATACACTATTGGATTTTTTTAATAAAAAAAGTTGATTAGATCAGTGAAAGATTATATATATACAGGTCCTGTTCGGTTGATAACTAACTTCAATTATGAGAACCGTGAAAACTCAGACGTAAAATACAAAAAAAGAAAAAAAAAATTACCCAAGAATGTAAAAATGGCTAACTAAGAAAGATACAAAAGATGAAAAAAAAAAAAAATACGTTGTCCTTACACCGGTGTAACAAAATTGACGTAAATGCCTACACCGGTGTAATATTTAATTATGGTTTAATTACAACCACAAATCCATTACACAATTAATTAAATGCGTGACTAATAAGTGAGTTTATATGGTTCTCACAACTCAACATAGTTCTCATTTTAATCTATATATATACATATATATATATATATGTGTGTGTGTGGGGGGGGGGGGGGGGAAGTTTAATATAAAATAAAACCTCTAAAATTTGAGAAAACCCAAAAAAACCTACTTTCCAAGCTTTTTTTTCTTTGAAAATTTTAGGACATTTAATAAACATTTTTTTAACACTTTCGAGCTAAACAAATCAAAAGATCGCCGAGCAGCTCTTTTTTTAAAATAATTTTTTTTTGCAGTGTTACACATGAAAAAGCGTCGAGCATCATTTTTTTTCTTTTTTCATACACATGTAACACTGCAAAAATTACTTATTTTAGAAAAAAGCTGTTTGGCATTTTTTTTGTGCTCAAAAGTCTTAAAAACATGTATATTGCATGGCCGAAAATTTAAAAAAAAAACTCGAGAAGTAGGGGTTTCTTAATAGAATGAGTTTTCTCCAAGCACTTAGCTCTTTTATATATATATATATATATATATATAGAGAGAGAGAGAGAGAGAGAGAGGCTAAGTATATATAGAGAAAACCCACTCAAATTGAGAAAACTCTGGAAACTCCTACATAACAAGCTTTTTATTATCTGAAAAAATTAGGGCATAAAATATACATGTTTTTAAGAGTTTTTGGCCAAAAAAAATCAAAAAACGCCGAGTGAATTTTTTAAAAAATAAATAAATAAGTTTTTGTTGTATAACATATGTAACACAAAAACTTATTTATTTTTTTAAAACAAACCCACTTAGTGCTTTTTTGATTTTTGTGGCTCAAAACTCTTAAAAACATGTATATAATATGCCCTAATTTTTTCAAATAATAAAAAGCTCGGGAAGTATGAGTTTCTAGAGTTTCTTTAATTTGAGTAGGTTTTCTCTATAACCATCCTATATATATATATATAGGAGGATAAATTGAAAACCCCCTTGAGTTAAGAAAACTAAGAAAACCCTTGTAAAAACCATCTAATTTTTTTTTTGCAAAAAATACACAAGGTAACATACATGTATTAAAGCGTTTTGAGCCAAAAAAATAAAAAAAAACCGCCGATTGGATATTTAAAAAAAATAAACAAAATTTGCGTTGTTACATATGTAACAACTGACGTTACATATGTAACAGAGCTGTTGATTTAGTTCATATACAAAACCTCAAAAAGATTTTTGGCGTGTTTTACCATAAATTTCAGAAAATTCAAAAGATTTTACATTGCTGCGTTATTTTCGATAACCGATGCTGAATGATGATCATTTTCTAAAGTTTGACAAGCCAATTTGAGTTTTGTATCTTTGAAATGGGAAATTTTGAGAAATTGAAGGTTTAATGGTTTAAAATGTCAAAACGGGAATCGAATCAGACAAAATGGTAAAAATCATTTTTTCTAGATTTCCATTCGACCATTCGTTAGGTCGAATGAATATCTGAGGTATTGTTTCTAACCAGTGTTAAAGGCCGAATGAAAATGGGTTATGTTATTACGTTCATTCGAACCTAGAATTTTTGATTCGTCCTTTAGTTAGGTCGAACCAAAAAGTTTTTCTTTCATTCAAACCTTGAAAGGTTCGAACCAATATTACTAATATATATATCAGAACCCTCATTCGAACCTTCATTTGTACAGTTCTCAGAATTTTATTTACACACCCACTGTTTTGCTCGTGCAATTTAGACCTTACATTTTTATTTACTTGTGATTTCCTGATTATTTTAATTCCATAATCACAGGTATTGGATGCTTAAACAGATCAGAATCATTGATTCTTCAAACTGAACCCTAGGATTAAATTTCATGGTCTTAAACATGTTTATAATCTGAATTGTTCATCTACATTCAATTATCATTTGTTTTAAGGGGAGAAATCATCAAAACTAGTGTTTAAACGGTCTGTTGATGTTAATCGATTATTATGAACCCTAGTTTTATTGAAAACCATCAATAATTAAATGTTTCAAAAAATTGATGATGAATTGTTGTTAGTCGGACATTTTAGAAGGATTTTCAATAAAAACTTGTGATTAACACAGGTTAATTAATAAAATGGCAAATTCAAAATTGAAAAGTGTCCATTCAACTATTCTTAAAGGTCGAATCAAGAATAATAGGGTCGAATGAACAACTTTCATGTTCATTCGACATAATGAAAACCCATTCGAACCTTCGACAGGTCGAATGAAGAAATGATTTTGAATATTTTTCAAGTTTTATCCGAATTGACGTATTTTTGCATTGTTTGTTTATGATTTTGCAGATAAAATGGCTAAACAACCACAACAACAGGCAGCAGCACCTAAAGAGCTGAACTTTAAACCAAAACACAAATGTTGTGCATACATTGGACCAATGGATTAAAAGAATGAAGAATTCATGGGCATTATTGAATTTTTGAGAAGATCCAGAGTGGCATTTGCTATTGCACAACCTGCTACAATCTATAAAGACCACCAAGTGGAGTTCTGGGAGAACAAGTCTGTGATCCAAAGCAGAATTCAGGGTCACATGGTGTTAGTTTTAGAACAAGATATCAGGGAAGCGTTACAGTTACTAGATTCTCCTTATGATCCAATAGAGTTTCCTTGGTAGGTGCAGAGAGCTTGCTATCTACGAATGAAATACAACGGTCCTATCACAGAATGCCAACTGCATAAAGCCAAGCTGTGTCCTCCATATAAGTATTTACTTCATGTGATACTACATGTATTTGGACCAGTTAGTGGAGGATATGATGTGCTGAGGAAGTCTTTGTGTTCGTTATCTGTTGCATTGATACTGAACAACCCATTCAATGTGTCTGGGATGATCTTCACCATATGAAAGAGATGCTTCAAGGGTTGAAAAGTGATAAGTTCTTGATGTACCCAGATTTCTGCAGATGGTGTTTGACAGGAAGTACAATGAAGTGTTGAATAAAGATCTGTTGCAGATAGTGAATCAGACACATATGAACCTGACAACTTTGGCAGGATGAAAGTTTATAAGGGGCAAACTAATGATGAAAAGTCACCACATAAGCGTTTGTTTGGACACTTGAGTACTGTAGCATATAAAGATCTAGGGAAGGATAAAGTGAGACATGCTGACAACAATTCTGATTCTGATAGTCCTATTGTACCTGCTGACAGAAAAGCAAAGAGAAAGAGACAAGTGATCAATAAGGGTGCTAAGTCAGGAAAGGGAAAACAGAAAGTTGATGAAGTTGAACCAAAGAAGAAGAAAGTCGTGAAAAGCAAAGGAAAGTTGAAGACTTTGCTAGTCGATGAGGATTCAGAAGAAACTGAAGAGGATGTTGAGTGAGACTCTGCAACTGAAACAGCAAACGAAACTAATCCCTAGGCCACTGAGATTAGTAATCCTGAAGCACTATACAACATTGCTGAGGAACAGAGACAAAGAGTCTTGCCAGAAGAATAACATGAGTTTACTCTTGACGTTGATGCTGATATTGAAGTTTCTCCTGTTACTGGTACAAAAGTGAAAAGTGGTAGAGGTAAAAAGATGTCTAAGAGAGAATCGGCAAGAAAGACAAGAGAGAAGGAGTTAGATATATTTCCAAAAGGAAAGAAGATGCCTACTACTAGTTCAAGTTCAAAAGCAGCATCCCCAGCAAGCAAAGAGCAGAAAGTTGTTAAAGAAGTTGTTACAACAAATCCTGTATCACAAATTAGTCAAGAATATTTTTCTTTATCTTTGAAGAAGGTGTTGGCTAGTATGAAAGAGAGAACTGCTAAACCGACAGCTGAATCAAGTTCATCTCCTCAAGTGACAGTTTCAAGTGATGTGATGGAAGCTATTAATAGATAGATTTCTAACATGATGAAAGCTTTCAATCAACAAGCTTCTGAGATCAGACAATTGAAGGAGAATGGGAAAGATATGTTGGAGATTGTTTTAACTTCTTAGAAACGTCAAGATGAGTTGGAAGAGAAGGTGAAGACAGTTGAAAGTTTGAAGGAGAAAGTGTTGTTGCTAGAGGATGAGAACAAACAGTTAACTACTAGAAGCAAGAGAAACACGAAGAGGCTGTTGGTTATTCAGCAAGAGAATGATAAGATGAGGAAGTTGATTGACAAATTATATGCACAAGCACCCCAGCTCAAAGGTGTTGAAGAAGAAGAAGAAGAGGAACAAGTTGATTATAGTGGTACAGATGAAGATGAGGATGAAGAAAAAGATGATGAGTCAGATGATGAGAAAGATGATAAAGATGACAGTTCTGATAATGATGATGATGATGCATTAGGTGGGGGGAAATGCTAATAAGGAGAAACGCACTAGTTCTAAGGATTCTGAAGATGATGATCCTTCATAGTATTCATTTGAAGAACCTCAGACAAATGAAGGTGAAAAAAGCACATCTAAGAAGAAACCTGACGAAATGACTTATGCTGATAAAGAACTGTTGAAGCAAATGATGAAGAAAGGGTGTTATACTCTGGAGATTACCGGAAGGTTTCCTGAGATCTTCATAAACAATGAAATGAGATATGAGATTGAGTATAATGATCCTGATCTGGAAGATGGTGAAGTGTGTAATGCTGTTGCAAGAGAGATACTGGAAGGGTTAGCTAAACAGGTTGGAAAGTCACTAGATGATATTCTGAGTGAAAAACACATTCCATATGTTCCAGTGACAGATCCAAATCAAAGAAATGCTGAAGATGTTGAAGCTGACAAGTACAACAATGTGGAAGTTGAAGATATTTCACATGAGGAGTATCCTAAATAGTACAACATTCACACAGATACCAGCATACCTGTTATCAATGAAGAAACTCTCAGACAAGTAGAAGACATTGCTAAGGAGAAAAGTAAGAAAATTATTGATGAAGTTTTAAGAACGAAGCTGAGAAAGAGCAAGTCTTCAAGAAATCCAATTCACTGAAAGAGTTATTGACAAAGCTGAGAAAAGATGAATAGAATCAACCAAAACCAGCAGTGCAAGGAGATCTCTACAAATATAGCAACAAGATATTTAAGGGATGTGCATTAGCTTGGAAATACTTTCCACAGTTAAGGTGCATTGGAATCAAGTAGGAGAAGGGTATCTTGTATTTTTGACACTTTCATGAGATAAAGAAATTACTGTATTGGGTTGTGAAAGACATAGTACGACATCAGATATCAGGGAGAGTCATACCAAATGGGATGCATGTAGACCACAATATCCAAAGTGTATAGTTCACAAGAATGATATTGATCTGAAGAATGGTCTTCCCAAGGTTACTTTGAAGTATAAACCATCTAAAGTCATGAAGCGTATTCCTTTGATGCCGATTCAACAACAATTTGCTAAAGACTTTGAGTTTTGGTACTATGATTGGGTGACTGGAGATGGTGTGATTGTTCTAAGAGATGCAAATCCATAGCTAATGGTGAAGAAAATACGCGTGTTCGATCCTATGTGGTTGATCAACTGTGCGAAAGAAAATATCGACGCACTGTATTACACTCAAATTCATTTTGATGTTCGTGATATTGAACCTGCATGGTATTTTCAGAGAGTTTCCATATTCTGCTTTGCTTGGGGAATACACTCAGATTGTGATTATGAGAAGCTGCTGGGAAAGAAAATCAAGAAAGCTGAACCGCAGAAATGCACACTGTAACGACAAGCTGAACCTGAAATGAGTGAGCGTGAAAAGAAGAAGATCAAGATCAAACTTTGCAACAGAGCATTGGAGTTTCAAGAACAATCCAAGAAATAGCCAAGGGGGAGTTTGTAGATGCATATGTGTGGCTATCGCTTTTGGATTAAACAAGATTGCGAAAGTTTAGAAGATTTCAAGTTTTGATAAATTCCATTTGACCCATCGTGGGATCGAATGAGAAACAAAGTTGGTCGAATGAAGTTTAATGTAGGTCAGTTTGTTTTGTTTAGTTGGTTCGAACCTTGTAAAGGTCGAATGTGTTTGTCTATATATAGGTTTGAGGTGTTTGTAAGTTACAACTTTTACCATTTTCGTGTGTATTTACTATGTGTTTTCTAGAGAGAGTCTAGAAGGTTCCAAAGTCAGTTTTCATTGTAATCTAAGGTTTTTGTAAGCTAAAACATCAATTGATTATTAATGAAAACTTGTTTATCATGGATATTATCGTGTTCTGATCTGGATATTATCATTTTGCATGTGATCTAGGGTTTCCGCACCTAGATTGCTTATACTTGTGCGATAAACGTGTTGATTTTACAAATCCAATCCTTTACACAAATCACAGAGTACAGACATATACACCGCTCAATCATCCCTCATCTTCCTTCTCAACTCCACCGTCTCTATCCACTGTCTCCGTCACTTGTCCACCGTATCCATCCGTTGTCACCCATCACCCGTCCTCCTTCTGAATCCTAACGTGACCCAGTCTCTCATTCATAGGTTTGATAATATGATTTCAGAATTAATGTTTATAAAATAGGTTCTTGTCTGTCCTGTTTTATCATGTTAACATGTTATAAACATGTTCATGTTTGGAAAAAAATGTCACGATAAGTTATCATGTCGTGTTCGTGTTGACTTGTTTCGTGTTCGTGTCTTAACATGTCGTGTCTGACATGATATGCCAGCCCTAATTATGCGTATAACTTTCATAATATATACTTATGTTTCATAATTACCGAAATAGCATATATAACTATTTATATAAGTTGTGTAAATTGTTCTTAGCTATTTACATACATTGCGTAATTTTGTGCCTAGCTATCATAAATATATTGACCTACATACCCAGTGGCGAAGCTTGAGTGAGTTTATCAGGGGGTCGAAAGTCACCGGTTACGGGGGGTCGAAACCATATATACCAAAAAAAATGTATACGGGCACTATACAATCGAAACTTCTAAGCTAATATTTTGGGGGTCGGGCGCTGATGCGTGTAGTTTTAGCAAATTTTAAAGGATGATTCAATGGTGTTAAAACTCGGTGTTCTAAAACCAAAGAAAACCATGGTTTTACCAAAACACTATCAAAGTTTTAAATTTATAAATAAAACAATAGTTGCTAAATTAATGATCTAAAACCCACACAATAGGCAAGCGTACCTATCGAGTGTAGTATAGAAAGTGCAAGTATCGAGTATCGAATCCAAAGACACACCTTTCATTACTCAGCTTTAAGTTACTTTTAAAGAAAAAACATAAAATAATAAAAGATAGAAAAGTAATCAAGACGACAAATGACCAAATGAAAGTGTTGCTTCGGAATCCGACTTGCCTTGATATGGAATAATAGTAAATTTTAGTAGAGTGTTGTGTTACAAAGTTATGCATATGGCCATTATAGCCTTGTAACGATTTGTGTTCGCATTTAGTATTGTGAGAGTCTCTCTACCCCGGTAAGCTCACCTCTCAACAATGAGGGGTGGATCACCCAAGATTATGCACTCCTAACCCCGAAAAACATGCCTCCAATTGTTGTGATATTGAATAACCTGCCAACGGCCGGAGCGGCAAACAAGATACCCACTTGACATAGGAAAAGGGGACTCAGTAACATACTAACGCCTAACCATTACTTGAAATAATAATATTTCAAAAAGTGATTGGTCTATTACTAATTGTGCAGCAATATAGTAACAGAAGTAAATATAGACTGTTTACTTCTAACACGGGTTCACCAATCCTTGGTTTGAACCAAAGTTAACACATAGACCATGAAGCTAATGCGCTCAATCAAGTCTTGTCTTATCACTAGGACCAAATATAAAGACCGTACCGACCCTAAGTGTGATTTTGATAGTTGAGAAATCAACCACAAAGTGTGAATGTTTTCAAACACAAATGGGCTAATCACTTCGCGTGGAGTTAGGTTAGCTTACAAGTGCACGTGTTTTTACAAGCCACGGATACACTCATAAGTCCCTCCACTTCCTACCAAAACACCCATAAGACCAAATACTATGTTGATTAATTAATTCATCAAACAAAGATAGAATAGTAGGAATTCCTAAGAACACAAAACATCAATCAAACTAAAGATAAAATATATAAATCCATACCAAAGTAGTCTTCACCCTAGCGACACTCTATGAATCCTAGCCAAACAAAGGCATTACAACATGCTCACTAATCATGGTGAGGGTTGATAGTGGATTGGGAGAGTTTTTGGTGACAAATGGTGTTTCTCTCAACGATCCCTTAGGAAAAGTGTATATGAAGTGATCCAAAACTCCAAATGTCACATGCAAGACCCTACAACAATAGAAATGGGTGAAAAAATTGAATGGATTGGATAGAATAGGATGCCAAAATGAGAAGTGGAGGCTTCTATTTATAGGAAAGCTGGTAGGTCAAGCACGATCGGTCTTCAGGGTGTGCACGCCCGTGCCAAACATATGGAGAGTAGTCGCAGTCCTTTCTGGCAGATTCTGTCGGGTTTGTTGAGGAGCACGACCATGCTTACTGTGGAGCACGCCCGTGCTTAGCCACGTGCGCAACCACCTTGTCAATTTTGGTCTCCTGAGCCTTGTGGTGCACGGCCGTGCACCCATTTAGCACACCCGTGCGTGCTTTTTCGGCCTATTTCGGAACCTTCCGGGATGTTGGGGTCGGTAACCGCGACCATGCACGCCCGTGCTAGTTGACTTTTGCCTTTTGTTGACTCTGAATTGTTGATTTGTTAACCAGGAATCCGTGCACGGCCGATGCACGACCGTGCAACATCTGATGCTGCTCTCAAAGTCTTCAATTCTTCATTTTTTTGTGCCGTTTTCATCTCCTTTTCTCCCTTGACAGTCAAAACCTGCAATTATGAAATAGGAAGGATTAAACATGATAAACTCATGATAGAAGCATGATATTGGTGCAAAAAAGAATGTAAATGCACATGTAAAATATGTGTAATTCTTGGCACATCATCCCTCCCCTATGATGTTGCACCTACCTATCGTCTTAAGACTTAGCTTGCATTTTCGTGGATTTTTATATTTGGGGAATATTGCACACACTTGTACAGTAACTCCTTTCTTTCTATATATTTCGAGTGCTATTTGTTGTTAAGATTCCACAATAATATTAATGTGTTTTATGGACACATCACATACACTATTTTAGGACTTTTCTGAGTAATCTATTTTTGGTAGTTAGTAGTTCCATCAGTGTGTTCATATTAATCGTTGAAGGTTTTTGAAGATTTCTTCAAGGTATATATCAATCTCCAAGCTAGCTAGGTATATTTTACAAGAGCATGCAAAAGAATTTGTCTATGTACAAGGGTGCATACTAGGCTTATTAATTTCATGGGTATAAATTGTTGTTTCAACCTATATAACGTTGGATCCCTGCACGAACCGGTAAATACGCATTTATTTTTAAATTGCCTTCTTTTTGTTTGAGGTTACAAATATTATGTTTCTTTTTTAGAGGTAAGGCTACGTTTTATGGTGTCTATGTTTAACTTCTCCCAAGACATATATTCTTGTATCATTTGAGAAATGATCAACCGAAATAAAATCTATCTTGAAATTATTGGTATTAAATAAAGGTTTATTGAATTTTGATAATCTCAACTTTTACATATTCTTTTCAACAAATATCAGTACGGAAATGTCTTGCAACAATCTCAACTTTTAACATTTTTTCCATTATCAATCACACACTAACTAATAGTTAACATAATTAATTTTTGCTAAAGTGAAATGTCGCATCAATATGTTCATTTAATCCATATCATCTTTAGTTAATCCCATTTATCTATATGTTTCTATCAGGTGCCTAGGTAAAATTTGTATATCTTATCACGAAAATTTATATATATATATTATGTATGTATATATAGGTTGGGGTTCCTATACAAAGTTGATTTTTCGTACAAAGTGTGAGAAGGCTATAGAGGCATTGTGTTTTAAATTTTAAACATGATGTTTTATATTCTTTTAACATACTATTATATTGAAAAACACAAAACGTAACAATTTAAAATACTAATTAATGTATTCTTGACATGCAATCTAAAACACCATGCGAATAAAGTAATCAACATGTTTTAAATTTCATGTCTAGAATATATTTGGTTTTGTTTTAAATTGTTTTGTTTGATGTTTTTCAATATAATACAATGCAAAAGGAATCGAAAACATCTAAAATTTAAAACACAATGGCTACATAGACTTCTCATACTTTGTAAGAAGAATGCACTTTGTACAGGAACCTATATATATATTTCCATTACAAATTAGAGAACTTTCACCAATGGTAGGAATCGTCACTAATTGTTTGTGTTGTTTGTTTTGAAACCTCGATTTTCGCCCCTATGGTTTACTGAGTTTAACACTCTTAGTCAAATAGTCTGAAAATTGCATTTACAGTTCATTAGTTTGTTTATTCATTCAGTTTCAGTCCAAACCACTAACACCGTTAGTGTAGTTCAGTTACATGCTTATTTATTCAATTTCAGTCCATTGCCACCACCGCTATAACCTCCCATCTCCGTTGCTGCATCTCCAGATCTGGTACCACAACCATTCCTCACCCACTCCCTGCAAGTCTTTTACATTACTAATGATTTACCAGGTTAATTCAATCAATTATCAATCAAATTGTTCAATTTATAGAATCTACGTCTATAAATGATTTAGGATCTGAAGGTTTTGCAGCATGAACCCTACCGACACTGTAACCTGAAACTGCAGCTACCATCACCATAACCTACACCACTCGAAGATTAATAGAGCCCTTTTATTTTCTTGATCCACCACAAGTTGGGTGGGTTAGGGTTACAAAGTGGTATTTAGTAGTTGTGGATGTGGGGTTTTGAAGGTTGGTGATGGTGAGTAGTTTTATAGTTTCGAGTTTGGGTACGTGGCAGATGATGGATGGTGGGGGCGGTGTTAGTTGTTGCGGCTCAGGTTTTCGAGTGGGTGTAAACGGTTGTGGTTCAAGTGGTCTGATTTGTGGTGAGTGCAGGTAGTGGGTGAGGAGTGGTGATAGTACAAGATCTGCAGATGCAGTGACAAAAGTGGGAGGTTGTTGTGGTGAACAGTGATGGTGAATGGTTTAGGGTTAGAGGTTTTAAGAGATATATATATATATAGAGAGAGAGAGAAAGAGTATATATACATGTATAAATGTTTGTGCATTAATATACATACATATATATATACACATACACGCGCACACACATATACATACACATGCGAGTGTGTGTAAGTATATATAAATTATTTAAAGAAAAAAATAAATATGAATACCATGGGTATTATAGTCTTTTTACCATGAATTAACATAACTAAACTAACGATGTTAGAGGTGTTGATTGAAATCGAACGAATTAACTAATGGATTAAAAATGCAATTTTAAACTATTGGATTAAGAGTGTTAAAATCAAGAAACCACAAGAATGAAAATTGAGGTTTAATCAACATTTTATCAAGAAAAAGGTTTACCTTGGGCTGCAACCAACCGAACGAACACGAACAAGGCCTTGTTCGTGTTCGTTTGTTAAAAAAATAATGTGTTCACGAACACTAACAGAACGAGATTTTTTGTTTGTGTTTGATTGTTAAGTTTAGGTACCGCGCAAAAATAAGCTCATACAAACACAAATGAACATTCATGAGCACAGACGAACACAAACATGCGTTTATAAACAAAAATTGAACATATATTAATTTTCGAATAAAATCAGTATCTTTCATCACAAACATTACGTATATCTGCCCAAAACATATTAACCTAATTATCCGAACATACTTGACATAATCTTAATAACATAATTACCATAAAATAATGTCCCTACATAACACAAAATTATCATATTAAACTTGAAGCACTCATTTAATTTAACAAAAAATAAAACTCGAAGTCTTCATAACATGATGAAAATAATAGTTAATCAAAATAAATGAGTAATACAAATATGTAATACACTAATATTTATTAAATAGTTGTAACACCTTGCCTCTAATATCATCCAATATTGACCGCTTTGCCCACTAGAAACTCAGGGATTTGTTTTTTGTTACATAGGGGAAGACTTCCCAAGAGGTCACCCATCATGATACTACTCCCATATGAGCACGCTTAAATGTGGAGTTTTCATGTGATCCACAGCCAACTAAGCCTAAAACGCGTTGGTAATTTAAGAGGTATGACATTACTTATGAACCAAAATCTCACCTGTCCACAGACGATGCGGGATATGCCTAAGGTGTTATAATAGTTCATTACTATGAAAAGGAGGTGAATCGATGGTTTTATGTCTCCTGAACAAATCTCCAATAACCACAATTTATAGTTAATATCGAAATGGTGTTGTAAAAGAACATTTCTACATCGTACAGTCTCCCGATTTCTCTATCTATCTCTCTCCAAACTGACTGACCTTAGACATTTCTTCTTCATTGAACATGGAAACAAGTCAGTTGCCCAATTGACACACAATTTGGAATTGCAGTTAGAACAATATCAACCACATTTCTTCTGTATAAGTGCCTTTATTTAAACAAGTAGTTTTGCAAAATATATAGCCACAAGTAGGGTTGTTTAAAAAGCTAGCACCTCGTGACTCGCTCGAAGTTTGCTTGAAAAAAGCTCAACTGTAAACGAGCTCAGCTCGGTTTGACTTGTAAACTAGCCGAGCCCGATCTAAGGTAAGTTCAGCTCATAGATCGCTCGTTTGATAGCTGCATAGTTTGGCTCATTTAAATTATAATTTATTGAAGGGATAGGGTCCCAAATCCTGGCAAGCATAAGGACCCTACCCCACAAGATATATCAGAATTATAAACCTTCCGCGGAATAACCCATGAATACTATAAATATAGGCAAGAACATGAGGATAACAAAGCTCCGCGGAGTGTCTCCCGCGCAGGATCAACCTTCTGCGCAGGTCTTCCGAAGACCACTTAGAAGACGATGCGTGGAAGAGTTGGCCCAACAACTTTGATCATCAACAGTGACTGTGCAGCCCCCTGTTCCCACCATGCTGCGTAGGTCACTGTATAGCTTTAAGTTAGACATCTTCTAGAAGATCAAACTGACGTTGTCAGAAAAACACATGCCTGCAATCACTCCTGTTGTGCCACGTGGAGATATGACAGGGCGGTCACTGTACAGATTTAAGTTAGACATCTTCTAGAAGATCAAACTGACGTTGTCAGAAAAACACATGCCTGCAATCACTCCTGTTGTGCCACGTGGAGATATGACAGGGCGGTACACTCTTTCTCTCTCTTCAGCATTAATTACACTCAATCTTATCTTAATTACCTGGTCCGATCATAACTGATTGGGCCGAAAGGAGGCAGGCCCATAACCCGGGCCTAAGCCCACATGTCGTGGTTATGGGTTAGGGATGTTTGGCCCATGCATACACTATATAAATGAGGTCTCCCCTCCTCGTATAGGCATGCAATATTGCACTCAGCAACGCAACACCACTTTTGTGTCTATACGTTGGAATCATACAGATTACCTAGCAGTCGCCTCATTTCGTACGGTTCATTTGATCCTTTATTTCCAGGTTTGGTTCGAGTCACGAGTGTGTGCAAAGGATTAGACCCTGCAGCAAACACAAGTTTAACACCATAATCGCCTCGGTAAAGGTAATTATAGTTCGTTATTTCTTCATTTATGAAAATTATAACCAAAAAAATTATAACATAGCATCTAACTAAAAATATACCATGAGCCAACGTAACTAATTTTTATATGACCAATTTTTAATTTTTGAATGAAGAAATAAGTACAAAAATATAAAAAAATGTTATAGTTCATGAACAATTTATTTGCCATTATTGATTACGTGATTTAAAATAAGCAAATGCAAAAATAAAATATTAATTTTTTTATATAATATGAATATATAAAAAAATAAAAATAAGAGAATAAATTGGTCGGTTCGACTCGGTTTTAAACAGTCGAGCCTGAGCCAACATTTAGGCTCGGTAAATAAATGGGCCCGATTAGGCTCGTTACAGCCCTAGGCTCCTAGCCACAAGTAGGGCTGTTCAAAAAGCACGCGGTTTGTGACTCGCTTGATAAAAGCTTGTAAGAAGCTCGACTGTAAATGAGCTCGGTTTGACTTGTAAACGAGCCAAGCCCGAGCTAAAGTAAGTTCGGCTCGTAGCTCACTCATTTGATAGATCAAGAGCTTGCTCGGTTGGCTCGTTTAAATAAAAGCGTACATTGTAACAATTTTTTTTTCCAATATAGTATCTAACTAAAAACATACCATATGAGCCAACTATTTAAATAACTTATTTTTATATGATCAATTTTTTATTTTCGAATGAAGAAATAAGTACAAAAATATAAAAAAAATGCTATAGTTCATTAACAATTGAGCATTATAGATTAAGTGATATAACATAAAAAGATGCAAAAATAAAATATTAATTTCTTATATAATATGAATATTTGTAAATGTAAAAAAAAAATAAGAAAATAAATGAGCAGGCTCGACTTGATTTTAAACAAGCCGAGTCTGAGCCCAACATTTAGGCTCGATAAATAAATGGGCTCGGCTCGACTCATTTAACGCACTAGCCACATGTTAACCTATTAATTGACAGAACTATAGTGTTATTTTAGAACTAAAATATTCTAGCCTTTATGATTTATGTATATCATTTACAAGACTTGTGATATAAGATGCTCCTCAACAAAGTGGTTTTGTGTATAGCAAAGCGTGTTTAACAAGTAATAACACAATGAAACAATAAATTTCTTACAAAAGATATAACATATCTTTTTATTGATATTAATATAAGGATTAAATATTTATATATATTTTTATTTTGAAACGCTTTTTTCCTTTTAAATACAACCATTTTTATCTCTTACGAGAGTGTTGAACTCAAAATCACTCCTTTAAACGACCAACACCTTTATCATCACACTACAAGGGGTGGGGCATACCTCTGACTCAAAGATTATAGTTGAATCCCACATTTTCAAAGATTAATACAGATAAGACATACCAATAACTCAATAATTGTTTGTGTGGTTGCCAATCGCAATCAGATGAATCAAATAATCAAATCAATTAAGCAAACCTTTAATTAGCATCGTCCAAAAGAACAGTCGCAAGAAACACATCTACTTTGTTCAATACTAGCAGCCATGCATGCATCTCCCACCTGTAACATGTGATTTGATGTGATACATACATATATTATCTATATTATCTATGGTCCTAAAAGTCCCTTATATATTTAATGCAAGTGTTGATTAGTTGCAAGGTGCCAAGGAGTAGTTGATTGTAGGCCAAAATCTAGATTAGGATAGACAAAGACAGGAATTATTCAAAATTCTGCAATAAATGCATTTGATTGTACGTTGTTGCATGTGCGAATACTTTTCTTCATCTATCGATATTTTCCACTTAACACTTAAGTTGAGGAAAAATCAAGGGTTCTAGTGATTCATAAGCATATGCTTTTGTCTTCAAGACTCATTCAACAATTTGGGCTGTTGTTTTGTATGTAAATTAATCATTGAAGCAATTTGGGTTGTCGTTTTGCACATAATTTGCGTTGTCTAATGACTTTAGAGCATCCACAATGTTTTCTATAGGTGACATTCTGTAGCGTTGTAGAATCAATGTTTTTTTACGGACATTTGCATCCGATGTGTCAAGTCGAGTTGAGGGTCTATGTGTAGATTGTATATATAAATGAAATGTGTTCATCTTATTTATTTTTTTAATTCAGTTTTATTTTAAACATTTTTAAATTTTGAAAAAAAAATATTAATTTATTTTATTGAGAAGGTTATGCGAAAAAAGATATTTTTCTAAAAATGGAAAATGAAATTATAACGGTGAGTATAAAGAAAAAGGGAAATTACGATTTTAGCCATTCACTCGCCTAAAAAGGGAAAACAACCGCATGAAGCATCGCACAGACGCCTCATGAAAACCAAGACCCCTTGAATGACTTTGAAGACACCACTCAATTACTAGCGAATAAAAACACGAAACCTGGCAAAGATTTTTGTGAGGGGTCTTTGAAGACGTTCAGGCAACTTTGAAGATCTTCCACTACTAGAAAAATAGCAATTTGCTACATAGTTTTCCTACGAATAGAAGACACACAAATTTTGACAAAGTGGTGACAACAAAAAAACCGCTAATATATTTTAAACAAATTTGCTACATAACATTGACAAAATCTTAAGAAATTACGTATAAAATGCATCGCAAATTTCCCACACCATATTTTCATAGGAAAAACGTTAAAAATTGTGTCGTAAATGTGTAGTAATTGGTTTCCAATAAGATTTTTTTCAAACATTAAGGTTTCATTGCAAATGCGTAATTTTTTTCAACTGTGTGTCAACGCATATTTTCAACTGTGCTTCAAAAGGTTTTTTCATCAGCGGTGCGACGATACATGTTTTTTCAACCGTGCGTCAACACATATTTTACTACTACTTCAAAGATTTCTTGGGAATGTGTCATATATCTTGCTGACTTAATACACTTATATCAGCTAGGTATAATTTCCACTTTAGCATAACTATCCCCTTATTTTAATTTATATGTTTTCACACTATATCGTCTCGATCAATATTTTGGGATTATATGCATCTTTTCCCTATATATACATGACTATATATTCTCACTCAACCTAAGCTTGCTTACTTAATTTAAAAAAAAAAAAAAAAAAAAACAATAGGCTCAAGCTTTTTTTTTCTCTTAACTAATATGGGTTATCATCAGTCTAGTAGAACTAGATTGGTTACTATATTCATTTTACTTATATCAGTCAACTACTTCATGGCATGCAACGCTCAGTTGTCAACCACCTTTTATGCTACCACATGCCCTAATGCACTTTCAACCATTCGAACTTCTATTAATAGGGCGGTTTCAAATAATCGTCGCAATGCAGCCTTGGTCATTCGCCTTCTTTTTCACGATTGCTTCGTTCAGGTTATGATCTTTATTCCATGATGCTGTTCATTTTGGTGATTAGATTAGACATAAGAACATGTAGTTTTAAAAATTTTAATTTGGTAATTAATATTTGATAATTCTACAGGGTTGTGATGCATCTCTTTTGCTAGATGGTGTTGGTAGTGAGAGGGCATCAGCAGCAAATAATGGTGTGTTGGGCTATAATGTTATAGATGATGCTAAGGCTGCGGTGGAGAGAGTATGTCCTGGAGTTGTTTCGTGTGCTGATATACTCGCAGTTGCTGCTCGTGATGCTTCTGTTGCGGTAATATATCAAAACTAAGTTAATTACATGTAAAACATAGGTTCACAAAACAAATAATTATTTCGCTATATAGGTTGGAGGACCATCATGGACAGTAAGACTTGGAAGAAGAGATTCTACAGGTTCAAACGCGCAACAAGCCGGAACTGATCTTCCAAGAGGGAACTTTAATTTAGGTCAACTTATTAGTAACTTTGCTAGTAAGGGACTCAATGAACGAGAAATGGTCGCCTTATCAGGTTAGAATTTTTTTGGAGTCCTTCCTTAATGTCATATAATATATTTTATTTGTGTTTTTTTTTTCCCTAAAATGTCTTTTTTTTTTGTATTGACTAAAAAAAATGAGAAATCACAAAATGAATCATTGACTAAGTTAAATAGCCAAAATAAACATTTATGATGGCTAATTTGCAAGGTTCCTTATTCTCCTTAGCCGTTTTCTCACAAACATAAATATAGTTGTGGAGGCTAATGTGTAGAGTTTCCTCCTTCCCCTTAGCCTTTTCCTCATTCCCTTAGCCGTTTCCTCCTAGTCTTAGTCTTTTTCTTTAAATCTTAGCCGTTTAAGTGGTGGAGCCCCTCCATATTAGCCTTCAAAAATGTTTATTTTGGTGATTAAACTTGATCAATGTTTATTATGGTGATTTTCCCGTAAAAAAACAAAACCAATAAAAATTTGGCCAAAAAACAATGCCTAATTGTATTTGAAAAGTAAAATTATTTTTTGGCCAAAAAGTTCACAACTTTTATTTATAGATCATAAAAATATTTGTTAAGAGGGTTGAAGCGATCGCAAAAAACCATTCAACTTGGTGCAAATTGGCATCGTAATTCATAAGGATCTTGTCATCTTGACATGTAAAATAATTGTTGTATTGCAGGGTCTCACACACTTGGGCAAGCCAGATGTGTTAGGTTTAGGGGCAGGATATACGGCAGCTCCTTAAGAATAGATGCTGCTTTTAATACCTCCCTTAGCGCAGTCTGCCCACCGACTGCACCTAATGGCGATGGTAACTTGCGACCACTTGACTTACAAACACCAAATAGATTCGACAACAACTACTTCAGGAATCTAGTCAGTAGTAGGGGTCTTCTTATATCAGACCAAGTACTGTTTAATGGAGACTCAGCTGATAGCATTGTGACTGAATACATTGACAATCCTGCAACGTTTGCTTCTGATTTTGCTGCTGCCATGGTTAAGATGAGTGAAATTGATGTGCTTACTGGTGCTAGTGGGATTATAAGGACACTTTGCTCTAGGGCAAGTTAATAAAAAAAAATATATGTGAGATGATAAGATGTCACCGTCGCATGTTATGCAGTCACAAACAAGTATTCTGCATACTTTGTTGATCATATAATTAATAAAAGTCTTCTCTCAACCAAGCTTTCTACTTTAATATTCCATTGATGAAAACTATAATTTACTCTTTTAGTTATTTTGATGATCTAACCTAATTTCACATTTACTTTCTATTTTAGTTTAAGATACTAACAACTAGAGGACTCATGTCATATAATCATCATCAGCTAATATACTTGTAACAATGTTATATATTTCTATCTTATTGGGAAAATAATTTATCAATATTAAGAGAACTCACTATGCATTATTAAGAGCATCTCCAATGCGGGACAACTTTGAAATCAGACCCGCCACCTCAGCATGCCATATTATTTGAAATCAGATCCGCCACCTCACTATGCATCATTAAATCCTCCTATGCTAAATCAATCCAATCCTCCATCTCGTCCCACACTAGAATGGGTCTGCCTGACCTCTTTTCACTATCTCCTTCAACGCTAGAGAAGTCCAATTTGATTTTAGACCTTGTTTGTTTCTCCGGGTTGAAAATGAACATCAAAAGCGCCTCAAACTGTCGCTACTACTCATCATACACCTTGTCATATATTTCAAACATGTAACAATTCTTGAGAAATTGTTTTATTGAAGGTAATAAATAAATCAATTTATATATTGAACAATTCGATGCAATTATAGATTAGATGTTCGACCCAATAGGCAATAGGTAAACTATGTTTTCCTAATCCAATGTTGAGCTCTAACTTTGGAAAACAATTATGATGTATATTCAAACTCACTGAAGCCTTTGATATTGTGAACTTCTAATATAATAAATTTATCATTCTCCTTATAAAGAAAATAAAGTAAATCATCATGCTAACTATTTTCAAGAGCTTGTTATCCAAGAAACAACAAAATATAACAATAACAATAACAAGAAAAAAAAAACACAAGACAAGTAAGAACACAAATACAAATATAACCTGGTTAACTCGATCACGTTATCAGGCAACATCCATAACAAAACTACAGAGACTTTATTATTTCATAACGCACTAGATATCGATTTATAGTAGTCAGATTGCGGTTGTTTACTTGTCATCAAGTTTACGCAACCAATCGACCTAATATTCAAACGAGTGGAGCCCTTAAATAGTTAAATGTTTATCAGTCATCGACTTTTAATTCGTTATTTACCATTAGGCTAGAAGGTATGGTCACGCCCCACTCCACCACGTACCACCACCCTTCACGTCATCGCCACATCACTTCATTCTCCACCACGATCCTCTATCACCAACCTATAGGGGTGTGGTGATGGTCCTCCCCTCTCCCCTTGAATTGAATAGGACAAAACAATCAAATACGTCAAATTTGGAAAAGTGGAGCGTGGTGCCCTGGTGATCTTCACGAAGACCACACATGGTTTGTCGAATGGGGCGATGTAGCCATGATCTCACGGCCCACATTGCAGGGTCACGCCCTCCAACTTCCCTCCATACTGCATAGCCTTAGCGTAAACAACTTTTATCATCCATTGTCGACTCAACTCACATAAATAATATGCACTCACTAGACTTAGCTGACTACAAAAACATCAACATCTAATCAATATACACAATTTAACTATCTTCCATTTGGAGACGTCTTATATTGTGGTATTTCATGTTTTACTGTTGCCTAAATTGGACTATAAATTAATTGGTTAAAACTAACATGTTGCATTTAAAAAAATCACATAAAGTGGGGCATAAAAATCTGAAAAGTGTTTAGTCCCAGATCAAAAGAAAAAGAATACTAACTCCTTGAGACAGTGAGCTAATTCTTAAATTGGGTAATTTCTAACTTACGTTCACAAATTATATTTTACGTATACATTGCTATAGTTATTTAAATGATTAGAAATTGACAATACTAATTCGCGTTTAAATAGTTAGAGAAAAAATTTCTTTCCATGGGCCAGGAACTTTGTCGCAATGTTCTGAATAGTCCGGAGAAAGACAACAATCGTGTACAATGATGGTGCCATTTCCCACTTGTAACATGCAATTTTGTAATAACAGTACGTGACAGATATGAAATAAGTGTCAATTGTAATAAAATCATGATAATATGTTAAGTTGATAAGTTGAAAGAAACAGTTGATGTAGACCCAAACCAATATATTAATGGACATTAAAAACCGGAGTAAATCAAAACTTTGAAACTAATCTGTGGGTTATTCTTGCCGTGAGCAATGACGGATTCAAGATTTTTCGTCAGGAAAAATGAACGAGTCGGTTTAAGTAAAATCGTACTTTTAAAGGCATTATAGCCTAGCGGCATCTTGGTGGTGAGATAAGACTTAGGGACCATAAGGTCCTGGGTTCGAATCTCACAAAGGGGGTTTTCTCATAATTATTATGAGTTTCCTCCTGAATTGGTGACTTGATGGTGGAATATGATCGCGTGGCAACATTGATGACACGATGATACTCTAGTGTTCCGTGAGTGATTCCAATTTGTTGGCCGTTGATGATCTCTCTGGAAACAGCCTCTCTGTGTAGGACATGGGTCACGATTTTATTAAAATGATATTAATAAAATAATAAAGATACACTCTTTATACATTTGGGAAAATTGTAGTACTCGTACCGTATACAAATCCAAACGAAAATAATATAAAATACAACATAAAAGATTCAAACCGAATTCTTCAACAAGAGTTTGAATTGCGTCTTCTCATAAGAATCTTTGCATAGTCTTCAATGAAACCTTGAATCACGTCTTTTGTACGATCATTCTTGGCTGCAAAAATAAACAAACATAATGTTGACGGTTGAGGCTGAGGCACGTGTTCAACACGCTTCCCTTAAAACAGATTTCGCGCCTCTAACAAAGACAACGCGTCTGTCTCCCAGGGTACAACAGCCGAAGTAGTCTGTACTGCCGGAGAAGGCTACGCCCCCGAGGATACACTAGGTAAATTATAATGTATGACATTTGGAACGAATAAAAATAGTAAAGAGTATTCCTTTATACAACTAGTCTTCAAGTATCTCTCATTCTCCAAGAACATCATATTTCATATATATGTTCTATTCTCTCTAGTATCACATGAGGCATATAACCTACTAAATATACTAGACTTGAGGAAGGGTGAAATGTCTCACTTAATTAGTCACTTAATTAGAGATTTAACACTCTAATTTAACTCATCAAGTGTTACAAAAGAAACTCTACTCAAGAGTCTTTCTTTTATTCACCACATGAAGACTCTATTTAATAATATCTCTAAATTAAATTTCCATTCAATATTCCAAAATTCCAACAATCCCCCACATGAATGGAGATTGATCAAAACACACAAAATTTCCAATGCAACCTCGACAGTTAAGTATTGCAGGATAGGTAGGTATTAGCTTTGAACCTTCCTTTGTGAAGCATACTTAGTCTACTAGCGATTTGTAGACGCGATGTCCTTGAACAAACCCCCATTTGTGTAGACGACAATACACTTCACACAATACTCTCTTTAGCCGGGCCATCCCCTCATTTTCGTGTCCAATAATGGTCCTGGAACACTATCCTGGTTCTGCGAGAGCTCTAGGAATTGTGCCCCCAATTCCATTTGAAGCGACCCCACTTCTCTCTGACATAGGTGATTTTCCTCAAATCATTAAAAGCATTATGGTTACCATGATTTACCCACATCATTTACCATATATTATGCTTATCCTCACAATTTGTCACTGAATGTCATAGGAATGGACAAGGACGTATTTAAACACCCTTTTATAGTTTAGGGGGATATATATATATATATATATAACCATATATACTAGCTTACACATACTAGCCATGCCCCCACAGTGACCACCCTTAGGCGTATGAATTAGTTGTCCTATTGAACATAGATTTTGGGATCTCCAATTAACTAAGGTAGGTTTCCTTCACATGCCTTTTTCTATGGGCTTTAGTCTCATTCCACAACTTGATCTCTCATCAACCCTCAGGTTGTTGGATCCATAAGATTATCTTTGACTTCGTCAAGTCACTACTGATAATTTTGCAATTGAGATCAGTTGTACTAACATGATATTGACTCGCAAGTCGTTCATGACATATTGTCAACTCATAAGACTATAACTCATGATCTAAAATTTGATCTAGTTATAACGTCTTCTTTTTAGACTAAAACAAATCTTATTTCAATATGAACACATATTTATTATGCATATGGCCGGTATGCTCAATCATCAGGCATTAATATCAAACCGGTTGGCATCTGAGTCTAATCAATTATATTGACTCCTTATCAAGTTGGCATATGAGTCTAATCAACCAGATTAACTCCTTATGACCATTGTGTATTCTAGTTGACATCTGAGTCTAAACAATCAGATGGCTCATTATAACCATAACCTTTATTACCAACTTTTAACTTCATATGATCAAATGCAAGTTATCCCCCACATTTAAGCATTATTGGATTGAAATAATCCAACACAAGATAAAAGTAAAGAAAGGTCATCTTTTTACATGGATTGAGAGACTCCCCAAACACCATTTATACAAACCTATAGTAGTTGTTTGTTTAATGGATCTCTCCCCCACATTACTTGCACTTTGATCAAATTTAAGCAATACTACTAACGATGACTACTAGACACCTTGATTAGATAACAAATATCTACATCTTTGTTCCAGTCTAGTCATTCGTGTATACTGTTCACCTCATATTCCACTTATGCAAAAGAGGTTTTAAATCTAAACAAGACAAAATATGCCTAAGCTTGAGATGCCAATACTTACGCGTGTATGAGTTCTCATCACTACTCTTATAAAACCAGCTAGAATCATTATCAATGATCTAGTTAATCAGTTTTTCTTGAGTTATTCCATTAGACTGAATGAAATTATATTTATAGACTTTGTTATACACCAAATTCATTCTCATGTCATCTTATAATTTGAATGTTTAAAGTTAATTTAATCTCCACAGAGCATCTAAATTAACATGTACTAGTCTAGCATGCTTTAGACTACAATACTCTAGCATGTGAACAGAAGATGCATCATTCTAATTCTTCACAGCCTTAAGAGATAAACGCATCATCTCTTACCAACATTCATTCTTATTTTATACATGACCATGAGATTTTTTTTTCCATATAGTCTCATATCTATGTTACATAAATATATTTTCCAGTATTCAGTCTAAGGAATATAACATTTTTGCCTTTGATCTTAAAGGCTTCACCATTAACTCATAAGTACTTAACTATAAGTCTTATCTCGAGTAACTTTGGTGAACACATTCATCACCCACAAAAGGTATGAATAGTATAAGTGTACAATCAATTTTATGTTGAAATGAAATCACTTAGATTCACACTCAACAAACCAACTTTAAAATTATTTGTTTAAGTGACATGCCTTATATTTAGGACACTCTTCCTAATTTTAAGGTTGGAACCTTTACATACTTCCAAATAATGAACTTGAAAGTGGTAGACATATCAACATATCCTTCATTTCCAATCGTAAATCTTTTGGAACAAATCTTGCCTAATTCATTAAGATTGATATTAACATATATTTCTTTCATATGTTAAAATTCACCCTTGCGAATTTTCACGACAATCTTTAATCTTTAATGAAATATATCGATATGTAACATACTTGTGTATTTCATCTCAATACACTCACCACTTTTTTTCACGATTCTTTCATGATGTGGTTAGACATTTGATGTCTCGTCTTCAACTTTTAGTCAATGCAACAACTCTTAAGTTGTGTATGTCCAATTCTTTCCGTATACTATCCGTTTATAACAATGTTCTTTAACATTGTATATTTGACGTTATAGTTATTTACTAAAAAAATAACATTTCATACGTCAGAAACCTTACTGATTTATTTCTTTGTAAAAAAAAAATTGCATGTCTTATCCGAAGATATTGAACACAAAACAATAATATACATTCGAAACTAAATCATAAAGTGCAAAACACTTTTAAAAGTTTAAACGGATAAGTAGACATATCTACACATCAAATCTCATAGTGTTATCATCTTCAACACTTTTATCATCCGATCAAAGTCATCACAACAATATCGTCTTGCAACATGTCTTGAGAACTTTAGGCACTTATAAGTACAAGTTCCTCATTTGATCGTGAAATTCTAAAGTTGGACAGTCACAAATCTGTTCAAACAACACCAAGTCGTTAAAAAGACTACAATTAAGTAGTGAAGCTTGAACAATTAATCTTGTTCACAACACCAAGTTGTTTTCCACCATATAGTGTCGTCGAAAACACTACTTTAGTTCAACATATGCTACATCTAGCAAAAGTAACGAACCGTTTGAATTATCAAAACTATGCAGAACTTTGTTTTAAAATCATTCTAAAACATTCCTTTAGTTTTGCAATATTAATACGAGTTTATTAAACTGTATATCGAAACCCAAAATAGCAAACTATTTTACATGGTTTCAGTTTAATACACATCTACTATAACGGTTTCTAACACACATGTTAAAGAAAAAACCATGCTATAATGCGCACATTATAAAATTGGACGTTTACATAAAACGTTTTCCAATGATATAATTCATAAAATAATCGATTTCTAATGAACATACTAGAAAAATAAAATGTTTACATAAAACATTTTTTTTCCATTGTGGTTTACAAAATAAACCCTTTTAACAAACATGTTAGAACTTAAATGATCCTAACGCGCACGTTAGAGTCATTTTTTTTTACATGAAATATTTTCAAATATTCCATTTCATAAAATAGATCGTATTTAAACTCGTATCAGCGATAACAGTTTCTAACACACATGTTAGAAAACTAAAACGAGTTCTAATGCGCACATTTAGAAGTATTAAAACTTCTATACGAAATATTTTAAACACACATGGTTCATAATATTAAACCACTTCTAACACACAAGTTAGAAAAAAAAAAACTATTATCGTCTCTTTTTTTTTATTTTATATCGGCGGTTTTTATGAACCATTTCTAACACGCATGTTAGAAGACAAATGATTACAAAAATCATTTTAAACCTTTTTTTAACCCAATCGATAGCAATAAACGGTTACAAAAATCGTTATAAAGCTTATCAATAAATCAGTTCTAACATGCTCGTTAGAATTAAACGATTACACAATCGTTATGAACTTGACAATTTATATACAATAAACAAATTCTAACACCATCGTTAGAAGTAAATGATTACAAAAATCATTGTCATGCTTATTGATTTATATATAAAACAGTTTCCAACACACTTGTTAGACATTATCGATTACAAAAATCGTTATAACACTTATCGGTTTGCATAAAACAAACCGGTTCTAACATGCTCGTTAGAAATAAATGATTACCAAAATCATTATAAGGCTTTTTAGTTTATCAAAATAAACTATTTCCAACACCCATTATAAGAAACGAGACGCTTAGACAAACTTCTCAAATCAATATATTTTTTTAATATAATCATTTCTAACACACATGTTAGAAAATGAAACGTTTACAAAAAACGTATTGTTTATAAAATAAACCAAGTCCTACGCGAACGTTGTGGAATTTAACGTTTACAAAAAAAACGTATGGTTTACACCAATAAACCAAGTCTAACACATATGTTAGAAAAAATCATGATTAAGATCGTTTTAAAACCAAATGGTTGAATCAATAAACCAATTGTTTTGTATCACGGTGTAGGATTTAATATTATACCAAATTTTTTTTTATAAATCCAAACCCAACAAGTTGTACTACATACATATTTCCCAAAGAAAATATATACAAGATTATACAAAATCTCTAAAAACATTTTTTTTAACCATTTCGTGAACCCAAAATGTCACACCCTCAAATTTCCACCTGCGGAGTTCTACCGCGAGGCGTGTGACATACCAGGATCCAAGTCAACGGTCACAATAAACGGCGTCTAAATGTAAAAACATACGTAAACAAAACCATGCATAAGTTTAAAACCAACATTCAATAGTGCGGAAGCATTTTAAAGTTTACAAAAGTCATGCATAAATAAACATAAGTTCAAAAGCTCATAATCCCAAAACGTGCAGATGAAACCCTAGACACGAGACGACTCCAGTGCGACCCCGTGCGCCTATCCATATGCTGCTACCTTAGCGACCTGAGAAAACATGCTAAAAGAGTCAACATATAATGCTGGTGAGTTCACAGGTTTTAATTAAATGTTTACAGTGATCCTTCAAAAACCGTTACCATCACAATTACTACTATGCTTTATAAGAACGCTAGCTAGGCGCAGAATAAGATACTCATACGGGTGAAACCATTGCTGACTAAGCCGAGTGTTACCCTTATTCCTATGGGCTACCGTCATCGCCGGAAGACCTTGTGTTGTTTAGAGACAATATGCACCCGCACGGCCTCCAGCCGTCGAGTGGGGCTTGTCAGTTCCCAATAGCGCTATCCACATTTCCCCGCCATATACCCATGTTAGTGGTTTCAAGGGATTTTCGATGAACCGTATAGTAAGATAAGTAAGCCATAGTATAACGTGATAACAAGTCATAAGTCATAAAATAGTTCGTAAGCATGTTTCTCACCCCGAAAGTAAAAACTGTAAAATGTGGGGCCGTGAACTCACCTTAAGTTGTGTAATCCGTATGCGTGATATGAGTAAACCGTTTATGAGATATGATAGCCCCAACTATTGGCGACCTATCATAAGATATGTGTTAAGTTAGACTAATAACCCATCGGGTTCATTAGTCCCTAAGTCCAGTCCATGACCATTATGTGTACGAAAAGCATGTTTAACCGACAACCAGACAACGTAAGACAAGACTCGACATCCCATTGGTGACCCGACATTCCACGTGTTAGATAAATACAAGACATCATGCCACATATGCAATTAAACACTTAATACGCGCAACAGTTCACCTAGTCTAGCATAATATCCGATTAACGCATAAATAGGTCCGAACACGTGTTACTAAGTCATTGGGTGAATCCCGGGGTTCCTATCATGTTCCTAGGCGTCAAATCATGTTCCGGGATGTTAAAGTACACATACAGCAGCATTACACGCGATTAGGAATCAAACTAGCAATTAGGAAAAGTCAACATGTGATTAGGGCTGGTCAACAGGCGATTACAAGGCTAATCGCCTGTTATACACACGAGTAGGCCTCACCTACTGGCGAGTACACCCCTAATCGCCCTTAGCATCATGCGATTAGGGTGCTACTCGCCTGTTGCAGCTGGATAATGCAATTTTGCGCGTTAAACGCTCCAAATCAGATCCGAAACATGTAAAAACATCCAATAATCATCCTAACACATTAACAAACATATTTCAAGCAAAACCCCTAAGTTTTCATCATTCTAACAGTCCCGAATGCGAGCGTTTTCCCAAAATGGCAACTTAGCATGTAAACATCACATCAACATGCAAGAACTTACCCTAAATAGCAAATATTCAGATTTGACCACATAATCACGTTGTCCGATAGCATCCTACTGTTCTAGCATCATCCTAGAGCAAACCCTAACCTCATTCAATCAACAACACACCTCATAACATCCTTAATCATCTAAAATCCTTCAAATGGGTCAAAATATCAAATATCAACAATACATCACCAAAACCATCCAAACTCCTAGGACATCATCATACTAACTTATCTCAGCAATAAACATCAAAATATCATAAGAACAACCATGATTCAATCCTAAAAATCCTACCTTTAAACATATATAACACATATAACACATGTAAAGGTGTGGGTTTGTTTAAAAACGGTTTTAAATGGATTTTCAAAGATAAAAACATTCATAAGTCAGGTCTGGACGTTTAGGGAGCAAAACATAATCATTTGAAGGTTTGGGTTTGAAGAACACACCTTGTAATCAAGAGGTAATGATGGAATAAGCTTGAAAATGATGGTTTTGATGCAAAAACGAGTTCCAGAGGGTGTTTGGGTGTTGGGTTATGTTATGGGACGGCTAGGGTTGCACAAATAATGTTTTGGAGGTCAAGGGTGGTATTTATAGGCGTTTTTGGTCGTCCAGCACGTTACACGCGAGTATGCAGACTTATACGCGATTAGGGAGCCTAATCGCATGACTATTCATGCGATTGGGGCCTAATCGCATGAACAGTAGTGCGAGTAGCCTCCTAATCGCATGAACAGTAGCGTGATTAGCCTCCTAATCGCATGAACAGTAGCGTGATTGGGGCCTAATCGCCTGTAACCCCTGTGTTGGTGTGTTTTGCGCGTTAAACCCCGTTTTAACACATGTTAGCACATATTCACATACCGACAAGTCATATAATGATTGTAAACATATAATACATGATAAATGACACGTTCCCGCCCGATCACCAATTCCCGGGACCCGAGACTTGCGTATGATAAAACCCTAATGATGTGCGACTCGACTCGACCATGTGTAACGTATGCGCGACTCGCTAAGGTAGACTTACTAAGTTTTCAAAAGTTAGTTACCGAAAGTTGTCGGGTGTCACATCATCCCCCTGTTGAAAGAATTTTCGTCCCGAAAATTTCCCGAAGTCGAGGAGAGAAAAACAAATAAGAAGAAAAATTTTCCGGGTCGTCACATCATCCCCCTGTTGAAAGGAATCTCGTCCCGAGATTCTTTCGGCTTCAACAGTAATGAGTGTCGACCTCTGTGCCCAAGTAACGTTTTCCCCAAAATACAACAAGTGAAGGTCATGAATCAAACGTGCCAGTAACAACCGGGAAACCACTTTCCCAAAATGTGAGTATGAGACAAGAGACCCCCGATGAAAGCCTACTGGAGCCTACTATGATCGGTATAACTAATCCACTGGTACCGTCCAAGTAGCATCCCCAAAGGACCCTCATCAACCCAAAGAATGAGAAACAGCGACCAAACCACAAAGAAAACACCCGAAACACGAACGCACAACAATGCGGATAAAAGTATGACCAAAGCGTAACAAGAGATAAGAGAGAATACGTACGGGTAACAGTGTCTGGGTCCGCCTGGTTCTCCCTAGCACCAATCACATAAGCATGAGCACGAGTCCACCGGCCACCGCCGTCCTTGTCCCCGTCCTTCCCCGCAGTCTCTGTGCCCCCTTGAGTCAACTTGGGACAGCTTCGCTTGAAGTGCCCCGCTTCCCCACAATGATAGCAACCCTGATTCCCCTGTGGAGCAGGGGTAGTAACAGCAGCAGTCTGAGTCGTCCCGGAGAGGTTGACCCTACAATTCTTGGCAAGATGCCCCGTCTTCTGACAACGCTCACACCGAAAGCTCTCACAAGTACCAAAATGATGAAACCCACAACGTCCACACTTAGGGCTTTTCCCAGCATAGCCCCCCTGTTTCTGGTCCGAGGCTGACCCAGAAGCCTCAGTCTTCTTCGCTGCCGGTTGTCGCTGAGTCCCCGATGAACCCTTATCCACGCTCTCCCACTTCCTCTTGTTCTCAGCCGGCGCCTTCACAGATGAGCCCCTAGGAGGCAAGACACCCTCAGCAATCTTCAAATTGGTCATCTTAGTAGCTGACCGCACCGCCTCTGACATAGTAGTAGGATCCCTAGCAGACACCAGTCCCGCAATCTCTGGCACCAAACCCGCAAGATACTGCTCTATCCTCCTATACTCCGGTGTAGACAAACCTGGACACATCACTGCTAGCTCGTTGTGCCTGATCGTGTACTCCTCAACCTCAGAACCAACCATCTTAAGATTCCCATATTCCTGTTCCAACCTTTTAATCTCCTCACGTGGGCAATACTCCTCCTTCAACCTACGCACAAAATCCGCCCAAAGCATGGCGTTGGCCTCCCCAAGACCAAGTGTCTGTGTGACGCAGTTCCACCACGTCAAGGCGGCTCCTACAAAAGTCCCCGAAGCAAACTTCACCCAATCCGCCGCTGGAGTCTCACATAAAGCAAATACCGACTCCGTCTTCTCCAACCACCTGAGTAACTCCACAGCTCCCTCCGTACCCTGGAAGCTGAGAGGCTGACAATCCTTAAACCGCTTATAGGCAACACCTGCCTGAACTGGAGGAGCAGCAGCACCCATGAAAGTCTGCTGGGCTGCCTGAAAAGCAGCTAGTGCAACGCCCAACTGTTGCTGCATCATCTCATTGAGCTCATCATACGTCATAGTAATGTTACCACCACCTCTACCCCCGCCACGGCGTCCACCTCCGCCACCACGGCGTCCACCTGTACGTCCACCAGCGCGACCAGACATGTTCTGCCAAAACATGAGACGAGACACTCAGTACCAATAACAAACCAAGCTACAAGTGACCAGCGAACTCAGAATACGGTTACAGCATGACCGTTAGTCCGAACACAAAGTCCACCAAGATTTTCATGCATTTCGATTTGTGATTTCGTGTGCACCCGAAATAACAAATCGCTCTACATGGTCCCCTAGGCGTGCTCCGAGCTAGAACTTCAAGTCACCCGATAACCACATCCCAGAATGATATAACTAACTCAAAAGATCGATAAGTAAGTCCCCTCGGCTGTAACCCAGAGATGAAAATAAAATGAAGCTAAAAATAGCCAAGAATGAGATAAGTAATATGACACTGTATGGTAAGGAGACCGACACCCCGACAAGGTTAGTATGTTTGCCCAAAAGACACGACTCAAATGTATGTGACCGTCTAGTGTGTGTGACTTGGCTATAGTCTAGACTCTACATGCAGTCCTAGTTCACTATAACCATTGGCTCTGATACCAATCTGTCACACCCTCAAATTTCCACCTGCGGAGTTCTACCGCGAGGCGTGTGACATACCAGGATCCAAGTCAACGGTCACAATAAACGGCGTCTAAATGTAAAAACATACGTAAACAAAACCATGCATAAGTTTAAAACCAACATTCAATAGTGCGGAAGCATTTTAAAGTTTACAAAAGTCATGCATAAATAAACATAAGTTCAAAAGCTCATAATCCCAAAACGTGCAGATGAAACCCTAGACACGAGACGACTCCAGTGCGACCCCGTGCGCCTATCCATATGCTGCTACCTTAGCGACCTGAGAAAACATGCTAAAAGAGTCAATATATAATGCTGGTGAGTTCACAGGTTTTAATTAAATGTTTACAGTGATCCTTCAAAAACCGTTACCATCACAATTACTACTATGCTTTATAAGAACGCTAGCTAGGCGCAGAATAAGATACTCATACGGGTGAAACCATTGCTGACTAAGCCGAGTGTTACCCTTATTCCTATGGGCTACCGTCATCGCCGGTAGACCTTGTGTTGTTTAGAGACAATATGCACCCGCACGGCCTCGATGTGACGACCCGGAAAATTTTTCTTCTTATTTGTTTTTCTCTCCTCGACTTCGGGAAATTTTCGGGACGAAAATTCTTTCAACAGGGGGATGATGTGACACCCGGCAACTTTCGGTAACTAACTTTTGAAAACTTAGTAAGTCTACCTTAGCGAGTCGCGCATACGTTACACATGGTCGAGTCGAGTCGCACATCATTAGGGTTTTATCATACGCAAGTCTCGGGTCCCGGGAATTGGTGATCGGGCGGGAACGTGTCATTTATCATGTATTATATGTTTACAAACATTATATGACTTGTCGGTATGTGAATATGTGCTAACATGTGTTAAAACGGGGTTTAACGCGCAAAACACACCAACACAGGGGTTACAGGCGATTAGGCCCCAATCACGCTACTGTTCATGCGATTAGGAGGCTAATCACGCTACTGTTCATGCGATTAGGAGGCTACTCGCACTACTGTTCATGCGATTAGGCCCCAATCGCATGAATAGTCATGCGATTAGGCTCCCTAATCGCGTATAAGTCTGCATACTCGCGTGTAACGTGCTGGACGACCAAAAACGCCTATAAATACCACCCTTGACCTCCAAAACATTATTTGTGCAACCCTAGCCGTCCCATAACATAACCCAACACCCAAACACCCTCTGGAACTCGTTTTTGCATCAAAACCATCATTTTCAAGCTTATTCCATCATTACCTCTTGATTACAAGGTGTGTTCTTCAAACCCAAACCTTCAAATGATTATGTTTTGCTCCCTAAACGTCCAGACCTGACTTATGAATGTTTTTATCTTTGAAAATCCATTTAAAACCGTTTTTAAACAAACCCACACCTTTACATGTGTTATATGTGTTATATATGTTTAAAGGTAGGATTTTTAGGATTGAATCATGGTTGTTCTTATGATATTTTGATGTTTATTGCTGAGATAAGTTAGTATGATGATGTCCTAGGAGTTTGGATGGTTTTGGTGATGTATTGTTGATATTTGATATTTTGACCCATTTGAAGGATTTTAGATGATTAAGGATGTTATGAGGTGTGTTGTTGATTGAATGAGGTTAGGGTTTGCTCTAGGATGATGCTAGAACAGTAGGATGCTATCGGACAACGTGATTATGTGGTCAAATCTGAATATTTGCTATTTAGGGTAAGTTCTTGCATGTTGATGTGATGTTTACATGCTAAGTTGCCATTTTGGGAAAACGCTCGCATTCGGGACTGTTAGAATGATGAAAACTTAGGGGTTTTGCTTGAAATATGTTTGTTAATGTGTTAGGATGATTATTGGATGTTTTTACATGTTTCGGATCTGATTTGGAGCGTTTAACGCGCAAAATTGCATTATCCAGCTGCAACAGGCGAGTAGCACCCTAATCGCATGATGCTAAGGGCGATTAGGGGTGTACTCGCCAGTAGGTGAGGCCTACTCGTGTGTATAACAGGCGATTAGCCTTGTAATCGCCTGTTGACCAGCCCTAATCACATGTTGACTTTTCCTAATTGCTAGTTTGATTCCTAATCGCGTGTAATGCTGCTGTATGTGTACTTTAACATCCCGGAACATGATTTGACGCCTAGGAACATGATAGGAACCCCGGGATTCACCCAATGACTTAGTAACACGTGTTCGGACCTATTTATGCGTTAATCGGATATTATGCTAGACTAGGTGAACTGTTGCGCGTATTAAGTGTTTAATTGCATATGTGGCATGATGTCTTGTATTTATCTAACACGTGGAATGTCGGGTCACCAATGGGATGTCGAGTCTTGTCTTACGTTGTCTGGTTGTCGGTTAAACATGCTTTTCGTACACATAATGGTCATGGACTGGACTTAGGGACTAATGAACCCGATGGGTTATTAGTCTAACTTAACACATATCTTATGATAGGTCGCCAATAGTTGGGGCTATCATATCTCATAAACGGTTTACTCATATCACGCATACGGATTACACAACTTAAGGTGAGTTCACGGCCCCACATTTTACAGTTTTTACTTTCGGGGTGAGAAACATGCTTACGAACTATTTTATGACTTATGACTTGTTATCACGTTATACTATGGCTTACTTATCTTACTATACGGTTCATCGAAAATCCCTTGAAACCACTAACATGGGTATATGGCGGGGAAATGTGGATAGCGCTATTGGGCCTTACAAACCCCACCCGACGGCTGGGAGGCCGTGCGGGTGCATATTGTCTCTAAACAACACAAGGTCTACCGGCGATGACGGTAGCCCATAGGAATAAGGGTAACACTCGGCTTAGTCAGCAATGGTTTCACCCGTATGAGTATCTTATTCTGCGCCTAGCTAGCGTTCTTATAAAGCATAGTAGTAATTGTGATGGTAACGGTTTTTGAAGGATCACTGTAAACATTTAATTAAAACCTGTGAACTCACCAGCATTATATGTTGACTCTTTTAGCATGTTTTCTCAGGTCGCTAAGGTAGCAGCATATGGATAGGCGCACGGGGTCGCACTGGAGTCGTCTCGTGTCTAGGGTTTCATCTGCACGTTTTGGGATTATGAGCTTTTGAACTTATGTTTATTTATGCATGACTTTTGTAAACTTTAAAATGCTTCCGCACTATTGAATGTTGGTTTTAAACTTATGCATGGTTTTGTTTACGTATGTTTTTACATTTAGACGCCGTTTATTGTGACCGTTGACTTGGATCCTGGTATGTCACACGCCTCGCGGTAGAACTCCGCAGGTGGAAATTTGAGGGTGTGACACAAAATCCTTATGAATAAGGTTTTAAGATTGTAGCAACAATCTCACAAAATCTGTTTTAAGATTGTAGGACATGGGTCACGATTTTATTAAAATGATATTAATAAAATAATAAAGATACACTCTTTATACATTTGGGAAAATTGTAGTACTCGTACCGTATACAAATCCAAACGAAAATAATATAAAATACAACATAAAAGATTCAAACCGAATTCTTCAACAAGAGTTTGAATTGCGTCTTCTCATAAGAATCTTTGCATAGTCTTCAATGAAACCTTGAATCACGTCTTTTGTACGATCATTCTTGGCTGCAAAAATAAACAAACATAATGTTGACGGTTGAGGCTGAGGCACGTGTTCAACACGCTTCCCTTAAAACAGATTTCGCGCCTCTAACAAAGACAACGCGTTTGTCTCCCAGGGTACAACAGCCGAAGCAGTCTGTACTGCCGGAGAAGGCTACGCCACCGAGGATACACCAGGTAAATTATAATGTATGACATTTGGAACGAATAAAAATAGTAAAGAGTATTCCTTTATACAACTAGTCTTCAAGTATCTCTCATTCTCCAAGAACATCATATTTCATATATATGTTCTATTCTCTCTAGTATCACATGAGGCATATAACCTACTAAATATACTAGACTTGAGGAAGGGTGAAAGGTCTCACTTAATTAGTCACTTAATTAGAGATTTAACACTCTAATTTAACTCATCAAGTGTTACAAAAGAAACTCTACTCAAGAGTCTTTCTTTTATTCACCACATGAAGACTCTATTTAATAATATCTCTAAATTAAATTTCCATTCAATATTCCAAAATTCCAACACTCTGTCCATTCACGTAGAGGTAAGGTTTGCCTACATCCCATCCTTCTCATACCCTACGATAAGTTTTGCAATTTGTGGGATCTACTATGTATGGTTGTTGTTGTTGTTGTTGTTGTACTCTTAAGAATTAAGATGACACGTTAATAAGTTACCCAGATAAAGTGCAAATCATAGAAGGTAATATACTTTTCAAGGATTTAGTTTCGTGTAAATTAGATTCATCCCTTCAGCACACACTGAACAGGTTTTTCTTCATCGTCCTCATTATTATATATAACTAATGTTTAATAGTGACTAAGGCTGGATGGTGTGGTTTGGAGTCACTAGGGACTCCATTGGGTCACATCAACGTTGCGTAGACAGAGGCTCCATTCAATAACTACATGAAATAGAATAACGTCTATTTAATAAAAAGAGGAAAAAAAACAAAAAGGAAAAACAAATTAATTGGTTGATATAAAGTGGGACCAATCAGATCGGCCATTAGCGCTCGTTATTGTGACCACAATTGGTAAATCCCCCCCCCCCCCCCCACAATTATGGTGCCCTGGAAAATAGGAGAGATGCACTATTTTGGATGAAATCGCTGAGGTGGAGAGTCGTTATCCTTCTACGGATATGTTTGGCAAAACTAGCTGGAAACTTTTTAAATATATTTTGGTGTTTGGCAGAGTAGTTGGAGCTTTTAATAAAATGTATAAAATGACCAAAATGGGCATAATTAAAAGCTTGTAAAGAAGGTTTTTATTTTATTTTTAAAATAGAATGGGTATTTGTGTCATTTACTAATTAAAAGCTTGTAGCTAGTAGAGTTTTTTCTTAAATGCTAGTACTAGTAGCTTTTCACTATAAAGCTTTTTCTCTAACCTAAAACATTCCAGCTCCTTCAACCAAACAAGACTTTTTATTGAGTATGAGTTTTTTTTTTAAAAACCTTAAAGCTTAAAGCTCCTAAAAGCTCTTAAAAGCTCATTGCTAAACATAACCTGCATGTAACCTAAAGGGTAGTAACATGTTTTTGTCATTTTGTGGTGTTTTTAATTTTAACCATTATACTTTTTATTTTTTACAAATTTATCACAACAGTCTCATTTTTTATAAATTTTTCATTCTACGTTTTGGTCTAAATTTTGCAAATTAATGCGATACAAAGTGCATCTATGTTTCAACGTTTTTATCTACTTTTCTTCGACACGAGTTCGTAATCATTTAGCAATCTGGTGACTGGTATTATAAATATGGAAGAAAAAACATGATGTGAGACTGGAAGCTTTAAAATAGGTTTAATCTAATTCTGACAATTTAGCCTTTGTATATTCTTATCATATTAAGGTTAAAGATGATTATGACCATGGGATTTTGTATGTATATATTTGATAATTAAATATTCTTTCAATTTCACATAAGTTGTTCGAGTAGAAGATGAAGATGGCATTTTGGATTTGATTACATATTTATTTTAGATTTTGTACGTCTCAATTCTAGACAATATCTTTTTTTTTTCTATTTTTTAATCTTAATTAATAAAACTTTGTTATGTTCGGAGTGTTTGTAAATCTATTGTTAGTGTCCAATGTTCAACTTGGCTTTGTTCACAGTGTTTTTACCGTGCATTCATATGCAATGAATAAAAATACTAATTCCTAATACACAAACATATAGCCGGGAGTCCAGGTCGGAGATGATGATGTTAGTTACTATTGAAGAAAATGAAGAATTGAAGACCAAAAAGAGGATACATACATGTAGCAACCCTAATATACATGTATGGAGCAGGATTGTAAGAACATTATATGGATGGCGCTCTAAATTCTAATATACATATATGTACAAGGATCGAAGAAATTGTATATGGGTGTTTTAGTTATATGAACATGTATATACTTATGTGTATATTACGAATCTACATACATGTAACTTCTTTGATTTTCGCAATTTTATAAGAATCTACACATATATAGATACATACTATGCTATATGTTGTTAACATACATATATGTATATAGTTGTTATAATTTAATGATGTCATATATACATTACATGTGTATATACAAGGAGGGTTATCTTGATAAAAGCTAAATATCGTGAGAACCATAAAAACAAATGAGAAAATCAATCAAAATCAATTTTTTTCAATACAAACTTAATTATATTGTACATAATATGAAAGTAGAATGTCGGCTCGACAAAACAGCTGACGTCGGTGCTGACGGCTGACCCACGAGAAAACACAAATTACAACTTTGCCCTGCTGTGAAATTTCAGTATTGTCCCTCTATTATTTCGATTACTGTACGCCGTTTGTCTTCGTCGTTAGCTGACCGTCGTAGCGGTGGTGGAATTCGAAGGGGTTGTGACCGGCTGCGTTTCTGATGAAGACGCCGCAGACTTCGTGACATCGTCTCTAACATCAGATCGTTTTTTCATGGTAGTGACCACCGGCATTTTCGGAATTTTGTGGTGCTTACGACAGTCATTCTTGGGGATTGTTGTTGCGCTTGCGCCGGTCGATGTAGGAGATGGTTCTGATGGTGGTTGCGGCGGTTGTCAGATGTAGGTAAAACAACAAAATAATTGTGGAATTGTTTGTACTGGAGTTGTCATGAGAGAGGAAGGTTTGGAGAAGTAAAGGGAGGTAGAGTCCGTGGTTGTTGGTAAAGCATTGGTGGTTGAAGGCCTTTTGTGTTTACACACTCATTTGTTAATCTACCTAGACACACTTAAAAACAAAGAAAGAAAAAACAGTAAGATTATATATATGTGTGGTAGGTCAAGATATGCTACCATTTTAGTTTCGGTTGGACAATTAGTTCCAAAAAAATAGTCGCATGTACTATTATTTTTGACATCCAACGTGTGCTTTCAAAACACGCGTTTAAATCGTGTTAATTGATCCGGTCTTTGTTTACTTTTACAATGATCTGTCAACTTATTTTTTCCCTGAAAGTTCGATTACGGCTAAAACCACCCACTTCAACGTCCGACTTGCAGGTTACTTTCTTTCGGCGTTTTGGTGTTTACCAGTCTGTTTTACAATCTTTATAATTGCAATTTACGCATCGTGTGCATCTCATTATGTTTTACATTTGATGCGTTACTGCACGGTTCGACCCGTCGTGCGCCGCTGCAACGCGCAGCGGGCAAAATACTAGTATATATACTAAAAGGAAGTGTCGGCTCCCCCATAAAAATAAAGAAAACCTTGGCTTTTTCATCTATTTACGGTAATGCCATTGTGCTTTGCACTGCCACCCCTCATCTTTCAGGTAATTGCAACTTCAGTCCCCCTACTTTATGTTTCGGTTAATTGCAAGTTTGGCCCCCTACTTTCCACTGCCGCCCTTTGTGTTCGAAAGCAAGTCGGTCAAATATAATACGTTTCCGTTTCACAATATAATGTCAACTTAATGTACGTTTCTACGCCGCTACAACGCGCGGCGGGTAATCGGTTGATTGTTTGCTATCTGTTCGACACATTGTCACGCCCAAGCAAACCTCGGCGTCGGGTAAAAAAGCGCCCAACATAATCGTCGTGCGCCGCCGCAACGCGCGGCGCTGGTAAAATACTAGTTATATATTAAAAAGCAAATATGGACTGAGACGAAACCGCTGTAGCTATGTGTCACATCAAGCTACGGTGGGGCCACTAGTTAAAAAATAATTTTTCTTTTCAAATTATTTATCTTTTCTTGCAAAAACACTCTAAAATTAACTTTTTACATATGTGTAAATAAAACAGTTTACACATGTATAAACAGTAAATTTAGACATGTGTAAAAATAATTTATTTTTGTATACGTTTAAATTTTTGCGCGTAAATTGTGTTTTTGTGATTGTATTTTAATAATATAGATAAGTGTAAAAAGAAATTTTGAAATTGAATGGTTTTATATTGCGTTCTCACAGTTCGCACGAAATATATGTGTTCTAAAATTAGTCTTCCCCTGTATATATGTGTGTATATTACGAGTCTATTTATATGTTGAGACCAACGAATAAAATAATTCGTAAACTAAGTAGAGAAAAAAAATTAGAGATAAACTAATGAATTATTTAATTAGAGAGAAATTTAAAAGATTACCAATATACCCTTTTTTATTTAATATTTAATGCTTAAGATTAAAAAAATTAATGGTCAAGATTGGGTTTTACGTATACTACATTATAAAAGATGAGAGATTGCTAAAATAGTCGCTTCATATCAATTTTAAGATGACATACAAAAGGTCATAAGGTAAACAACTATATTTTTGTCAAACCCTTCCCTTTATGCCCCTATATGCAACATTTAATTACAATTGTACAAATGACTAATGCAAGTCATCTCTATTATTATTTGCTTCACCTTTTGATCTTCTCATCTTTAATGAATTCAATTTGATATTCAATGCCTCACATTTTTATTTTCTCATCTTCAATGATGAATTAAAATCAACATCACTCAAGTTAATCTTTAAAACCCCTTGTATCGTTGTCTTATCACACAATTTTCTTTATTTCTCTTAGAAGTTGTCATCGAATGATATTGTTCAACACTTATAGTTTTGCACTATCGATTATTATGTTGGTAAGCCAACACTTGTAATCTTGTATATTCTTTATGTATATTTATTTATTTAGTTATTTAGTTTTTAAGCTTTTTGTCAGTTCTTATATATGTTTTTTTCATTATTTTGTCCGTGTTTTCTTTTACATATTTTCTAAGAACTTTATACAATAAGTCGACCAATACGAACCAAACTTTAAGGAATACATGTTTGTCGACTAGATTTACCAGCTGCAATGCGCGATGGGAAAACTGCTAACGTATTACAAGTTATTTTGGATCTCGCCGCAACGCGCGGGTAAACCCACTAGTGGTTCTTAAAACCCTATAGGTTCTTATTTGAATTGTACCATATATAAATAAATGTGTTTTGAAAGAAGGGTGAGAAATAAATGTTGCCTTTAGATCATGTAAATGGATGGTTGATATTAAAGGAGTGGCAAACTTGTAAATTGTGTTATAATTTAGTTATTAAAATAGGTCTTGTGAGGGTATAACTATTAAAACACCAAAACCCCATTAAAAATACCTCCTTAAATAAAGCAATTCCCATCTCTCCCCCCCCCCCTTTTCTTACGCATCTCTCTCTCTCTTTCTTCCCCTCACACTCTAGAAAAAGAGACTTCCCTGATGTGTTATCGTCTCTTCCTTTCCCTCTTCTCTCTTTCTTGATGTGTTATAATCCCCATCTCTCTCTTTCTCTCTCTCCCTCTCCCCTATTTACAGTTCTTCCAGACAAGTAATATTCTAGATTTTCTTCGTTGTTTTCCCTTAAATTCCGTAACTTTCGCTTGTTTTTAGGATCAAGAGGAGGAGAAAGCTGCATATTGTTGGTGGAGAAGCTCCGGTTACACATAAAACACAAAGATGTGAAGGGGGATTGTTGTTAAGCAGATTTTGTGTTTTATGTTCATAGTTGAGATGTTGTGTTTTATAATGATAGAGTGTGTTCAAAAGTTAAGCAGTGAATTCAGGTAAAACACAACAGTTGTAAGGGGATTATTGTTAAACAGATTTTGTGTTTTATGTTTATAGTTCAGATTTTGTGTTTTATAATGATAGAGTGTGTTTAGAAGTTAAGTAGAGAATTCTGGTAAAACACAACAGTTGTAAGGGGATTGCTGTTAAACAGCTTTTCTGTTTTATGTTCATAGTTTAGATTTTGTGTTTTATGTTCATAGTTCAGATGTTTGTTGGTTACAAACACAATTTTAATACGAAACACAATGTCATAGTTCAGATTTTGTGTTTTTTGTTCATAGTTAATTATGATAAACACAAAGTAAAACACACAAACCGGATATTACTTGTCTTGAAGAATTGTAAATAGGTTAGAGATTTGATAACCAAATCCCTGTAATCACTCAATAATTAAAAACGTGAGAAAATAATAAATTGATTGATTTGTGTATAATTACCTAATTAACCTTTACATTAATTTACCCTATTGCCACATCTCACTATGGGAGTCCTTCTTATCCTTCACACAAATTATATCCTTTGTAACGGACCTTAATAAATATATATATATATACACACACACCCACACACACACACACACCCATGCGTGCGCGAAATGGAGATATAAAAGATAGATACGCTGGTTGATTTGGTTCGTTTTCATTTCAGTTATTGCTTAACCCTAATATATCATTTTTTAAATTAAAAAAACTATAACAATATTGTACTCAAATTAAAGAGAATAAAGTGATCGTTTGTATAGTGAAATAATATTAAGAAAATATTAATGTATGAAAAAGTTATGGACATTTAAAAAGGGAAAATCACCAAAATAGCCCGTTGACCGACCCCTTTACAAAAATGGCCCCCTCCCGTCTCTTTGGAGAGACGGGTCACCATGTTCGAGGCACCTAAGGCCTCTCCTGAGAGGGTTCCCATAAGGTCCAATAGCTATGTGACACGTGTCCATTTAACTAGAAAGACGTGCACAATTATTATTATTAAATTAAATTAATACAATTTTTCATGCGGAGACGTCTTTGGCTTTTCACCCGTCTTTGGCTTTTCACCCTTTCTCTCTCTCCCTTTCTCTCTCCTAGCTTTAACAGTCGAATATCCGCTACAATGACTGCAACCTCAGCTAGCAACCATAGACAATACTTGACAAAAGTTGGGTATTTAACCTTGCATAACTCAGAAAGATGCTTGTCTGGATAAGAAGCCTCACATTTGTTAAACATTATTTTGTAACTAACATATGTATATGTAGTCTCCGACTTGAACAAGCCCTTCCTCTCCATCATCACCACCACCACACTGAAAAACGTACCTGTTGGTGTACTGAAGACAGGCGTGAAGAGATGGGGTACTGGAGACGCCACCATCACTGGAGACGCCACCACCACCGGAGAAGTCACCGAAAAAAAAACACAGAGACGTACACCACCACCGGAGACGTCACCGGTGAAGCACCGGTGAGTTCTTCGTCTTCGCGAACCGGATTTTATCGGATTTTAGTTGATCTGTTCTATACCGGAGACGTCTCCGGTGAAGCACCGGTGAGTTCTTCGCCTTCTCCGGTGAGTTTCTTTATCCTCTTTTTTTTTCTTGTTTTTCGTCTTCACCGGAGATGTCTTAGGTCTGTGTCACGTCTCAAGTCTGTCTTGGGATCAACAACGACGTGTGGCGGTCCTCTGTTGGCTGGAATCGAAGGCCTCTCGGGAGACGCTTCAGACTGGTTGGGACACGTGACCCGTCTCTCCAAAGAGACGGGAGAGGGCTATTTATGCTTTTCACTCGGTCAACGGGCTATTTTGGTGATTTTCCTATTTAAAAATCCTGGGGTGGTAGTTAGTCAAAATAAAGGTGACATAGTGTAATTACTATTTAAATAAATAAAATTTGTGTAAAGTTAAGGGGTAAATGTGTAAGTATTGTATAAAAGAAAGTAATTGATATATCCATTGTGTTTTGTAATCTAATCAATTATACTTGTAAAATTTAAATTTTAAAACGTCCTTAAAAAATGTATTATAATATAGTATAGATTAGAAAAACACAATCATGTCTTGCAAAGATTACAATTATTATATATATTAATTAGAAACATGAGAAACAATAGTCATGTTTCTAATTTTGCATTTTGGCCATGAAGGTTTTGATTATGTTTATGATTTTGTATTTTGACCACGAAAGTTTGAAAAATACTCTTTTCTTAACTCTTTTGTCTCGTAATCTATTTTGTCTCATTTACACCCCTTGTAATTTAGTGGTTTCTCATTTAACACGTTTTGTTTTGCGATTTTGCACAGGTTTATTCTTGGTTTGCTTAGTACTTAACATAGTTTTACGACTCATTTAATTTTCCCTCTATGTTTTAACATTATATGCGTCACTTGGTGTTAATAGTTTGTGTTTTTTCTTTACGATTTTTCTGGTTTTGATTGTTGTTTCGTTGCTACTTAGCACGGTTTTACGCTTCCATCCTACAATGCTAGTGGCACGGTTTTACGGCCACCGTCCCACAACGCGGGGCGCGCTTAAGACTAGTTAAAATTAAATACACATGCATATAAACAACCTGCATCCGTTTGCTTTTTAGTTCCGCAGCAGCCCTTCAAACATGAGTCCACGAGAAATAATATTAAAGCACAATCCAATACTTGTAAAACAATAGCCCAATTAAATCCCATTGTAGTCGTGCGTTACAGCTACGGCCTAGGGGTGTAAGAAAACTGGTTTGGGTCTGATAACCTGTTAGCCCATACACTTTCTTCTAATTGCTTTTTCAGTTCTTTGTTCTTAATTCTTATATATAACAAGGACCCAAAACAATGTTTTAAATTGCATCCAACCATATATTCTTGGTCCAACAGTTAACTAATTCAACTGAAGTTCCGTTTACAATTTTACATGTAACACCTCACGTGAACTCTTGAAGTGATTCTTTTACTTTGCATAATGAAACTTTCAATACTCCAAACAATATAAGTATCCATAGCAAGGTGCTATAGAACCCGAATTACACATAATACATCATTCACAAAGATCACACATACACCTTTAAAAAGCAAAATTGAAGTTGCCCTACTCAATCCAAGACATAGTCAACAACTTTGACCTATAAGATGCCTCTTTTATCTCCTCCATAGGGGTGTGCAACGGTTCAGAACCGGATCGAACCAGAACCATATAAAAACCTACCGGTTCAGTTCGGAACCGAGTTAAACGGTTCTCATGTAAACGGTTCTTGCTGGAACCGATTGTCAATTAAATTCTAAAACTAACAATTAAATCAAAGGCGTCTTTAGTAAACTAAAGTGTGGTGTCCTAGTCATATTACGAACCTATGATAAATGTTTAGAAGTGCACGATACCAGCCGTATATATGCAATTATTGTAATTTTGACACTACGAATAATATGTGTCATGCATTCTTAATGTCACATGTTATACTACATCATTGTCTGATACACATAATAGGCCAACATGTGGACCGTATAAATGAATTTGTAAGCATTGATTCTCAATTTAAGCTATCTTCATTCTCTTTATTGTACTCTATATGCTTTTATAGAAATTACATAATTCGAATGGAACTCCTATCTCAACAAGTTTGTTTGATATTATATAGTTAACGTGACTCGAACAGTATTCTTTATAAAGATTAAATTGGGAATTGAAAATGTGGATAGTCGGTCTACAAACTACTTGGAAAAGCCCACTAAATTAATTGGGTTTTAAATATAATATTTAAAGTTTTAACCTAACCCGGTTCTAGCGGTTCTTTAAACAGAACCGTGGTTCTGAACCGAACCGAACCGGTAACCGTTTTCACCAAAATTTAATAACCGGAACCGGACCCTAAATACAAGAATACGGTTCGAATCTAGCGGTTCGGTATCGGTTCCTCGATTCTAGCGGTTCCAAACCGTGAAATCATTGGTATTAAATAAAGGTTTATTGAATTTTGATAATCTCAAACTTTTACATATTCTTTTCAACAAATATCAGTACGGAAATGTCTTGCAACAATGAACAATCTCAACTTTTAACATTTTTTTTCCACTATCAATCACACAAAAACTAATAGTTAACATAATTAATTTTTGCTAAAGTGAAATGTCGCATCAATATGTTCATTTAATCCATATCATCTTTAGTTAATCCCATTTATCTATATGTTTCTATCATGTGCCTAGGTCAAATTTGTATATCTTATCATTGCATCACGAAAAACTTTATATATATGTATTTATATATATATATATATATGTATAGGTTGGTGTTCCTGTACAAAGTTGATTTTTCATACAAAATGTGAAAAAGCTATAGAGGCATTGTGTTTTAAATTTTAGACATGATGTTTTATATTCTTTTAACATAGTATTATATAGAAAAAAACAAAACGTAACAATTTAAAATACTAATTAATGTATTCTTGACATGGAATCTAAAACTCCATGCGAATAAAGTAATCAACGTGTTATAAATTTCATGTCTAGAATATATTTGGTTTTGTTTTAAACTGTCACATTTGATGTTTTTCAATATAATACAATGCAAAAGGAATCGAAAACATCATAGCCAAAATTTAAAACAGAATGGCTACATAGACTTCTCATACATTGAAAGAAAAATGCACTTTGTGCAAGAACCTATATATGTATATATATATATTTCTATTACAAATTAGAGAACTTTCACCAATGGTAGGAATCGTCAAAATTATAACATAGCATCTAACTAAAAATATACCATTAGCCAACATAACTAATTTTTATATGACCAATTTTTGATTTTTGAATGAAGAAATAAGTACAAAAATTATAAAAAAAAATGTTATAGTTCATGAACAATTTATTTGCCGTTATTGATTACGTGATTTAAAATAAGCAAATGCAAAAATAAAATATTAATTTTTTTTAAATAATATGAATATATCAAAAAATAAAAATAAGAGAATAAATTGGTCGGCTCGTGAGCCGGCTCGGTAAATAAATGGGCCCGGTTAGGCTCGTTACAGCCCTAGCCACAAGTAGGGCTGTTCAAGAAGCATGTGGTTCGTGATTCGCTTGAAAAAAAAGCTTGTAAGAAGCTCGACTGTAAATGAGCTCGGCTCAGCTCGGTTCGACTTGTAAACGAGCCGAGCCCAAGCTAAGGTAACTAGGTAAGTTTGGCTCGTAGCTCACTCGTTTGATAGCTCAAGAGCTTGCTCGGTTGGCTTGTTTAAGTTAAAGCCTACATTATAAATTATGTAAGTTGTAACAAATTTTTTTTTTCAATATAGTATCTAACTAAAAATATACCATGAGCCAACTATTCAATTAACTCATTTTTATATGATCAATTTTTTTTTTTAATTTTCGAATGAAGAAATAAGTACAAAAATATAAAAAAAAATGTTATACTTCATGAACAATTGAGCATTATTGATTAAGTGATTTAACATAAAGAGATGCAAAAATAAAATATTAATTTCTTATATAATATGAATATTTGCAAAAAGTAAAAAAAAAATAAATAAATAAATGAGCAGGCTCAACTCGATTTTAAACAAGCCAAGTCTGAACCCAACATTTAAGTTCGATAAATAAATGGGCTCGGCTCGACTCGCACTAGCCACATGTTAACCTATTAATTAACAGAACTATAGTGTTTTTTTAGAACTAAAATATTCTAGCCTTTATGATTTATGTATATCATTTACAAGACTTTTGATATAAGATGTGTAACACCCCGCTATTACGTGTCCGAGATTATATTTAACCCATAATTAATTAAGTAGTAATAGAAATATTATTATGTATAGTTAATTATATACATCAACACAATTGTCACCAATTATATAAAACCACACATTATCATAAGATATATATTTCCAACTTCTTAAAGAAGTTTGGCTGCACATGGGACACCTTCTATTATCATGTGACTTGAGTCTATCTATCCATGCCATCTCTATCTTATCTTATCATACACATGCATGCAATTGCTATGCTTCAATCCTACGCACATCTACCACCTCATTCACTTTAAACCACACTCAATTTCTAAAGCTTGGCCACATGTCCTACTTCCTCATCATCATGTAATCATCATCATCTCATCATATCATTCATGCACCTACATGCTGCTTCTTCTTCACGCAGGCCTACACCCGTCCAAAACCAATGAAGCATTCAACAACAGTCATCATCCTCATCATCATATTATCATTACCTTATCCAATTCCATATTATATATACATACATGCATGGAGCCCCTTTTCATGCTTTTAACTTACGCATACACACTCCATGTCCATATTCATATTAGCTATCAATCCTTATCACCTCCTAATCACTGGGTTCATGCACTAGAGATATTATATATATATATATATATACACAAAACACTAACTAGCTACATGATAACCTGCACCAATGAAAAAGAACGAAAGAAACGTAAGAAAGAGAGAGAGAAACGTGAGAAGAGAGAAGAAAGAAGGTCGCAGATGGCCGGTTCCGGTCATCCTCTCCGGCCGAGCTCGTCTTCTCCGGCGACTAAACTAAACCACCACCCGAAAACCTTCATCTTGTTAACCGGTTCCGTCTCCGACTCCTACTCTTTGGTTTAGAAGTTGAACCCGTTTCCTTTCAACCAAACACATGCCGTCACCATTTATAAGCTATCAAGCTCGGCGAACTCGGTTGGACTCGGTTCATTTATACAACCCGGGTTCGAACCCGTCAACACCCGAATATCTTCTGTGGAATACCCGAACCCTTCAAAGAGAGGTTATGTTTTGATAATTATTATGTTATTATATTATTATTATTATTATAAACGTGAAACGTGTGGGACGGTAATATTAACCCGAGAATATAACACGATAATCATACAAGAATATAAAAGAATATTATATTAAAGGATTGTCCCCACAGTTATCACGTGCATAAGCCTTGCACGCGCTAATGTTTATAAAACATATTAGGTACAATATTTGGGGAATATACCGTTAAGAAATAGACTACAGAATCCGGGAGAATATAATAGAGGTGAGTACATGACCTTCCCCTTTTTATTTATAAAGCTTTCGGGGCTGATTACATGCTGTCCAGTCATTATCAAAGTATTTTATATGGTTTATATTATAAAAGTGTTATCGAGTTGTTAATAGAATATCATCGAATCATGATCATGTTATATAATAGAATTCGGTTGAATAGAAATCACGTAGAATGGATCCATTCGGTATCACAGGAATATATTTTCTGAACCAAGCAGAGGTTTGGAACCACAATAAGCATTTGTACGGTGCTCCATCGATAATATATTCCACCTTAGAATGACCGAACCATATAGAAAGAGTTGTATGTTTGTTAAACTTGAGTTATTATTATTAGTATGTCTAAAATCTCGGCATGTCTCACTAGTATGAAAATACTAACGTACTTTAAGCATGTGGTCAGGTATTTATACAAGATTATTAAAGAGAAAGCTGACAACTAGAAGATCTGGATAAGAAGAGGATGCTATGGCTACATTTTATGTATTTCATTAGTATTGAAATTCAATTTAATGTAATCATTACAATTAAACCTGTTAATGCTAATCCGCTGCGCCACCTGGGTCGTTACAGGTGGTATCAGAGCAGCAGGTTTAATTCATAGAAATCCACTTCTGATCCAAGATCAACCAAAAGTATTTTAGAAAGAAATTTATGCCAATAGAAATTATAAGAAAGTACAGAAAAATTATTAAGGAAATTACTAGAATAATATTGTGAGGTAAGTTGACAATTTTTAATGGCCAGAAAATTGTGAATTTACAGGCACGATTGATTTCTAGGAAATTCTTTGGTAGTACCAAAATATAAGAAATACAAGAAATATGAATTATCTATAAATAAGAATTTTATGAAGTGTTGATAAGTTATTATAAAAGTATTCTTTCTATTCCTCATATCAGTCAGAAAAAAAATATATTAAGAATAAGAATATGTTAAACAATAGGTTAGGATTATAAGTTCCATATCATATCACGTGGAAACTTAGAAAATCTTTTATATCTCGAGAGATAAGAAAACAATCTATTATATAATGTAAATTATCTCAAGATGTCGCATACTATCGTGAACAACCAAAGATAACTATTTATCGAGAAATTATTATATAAATAGAAAAGGATTAAGATATAATGATATCTTGACACCACCAGAAAATCCATAATAAGAATCAGTATGGCCAAAAGATTGGCCAAGAATAAATTATCCTAAGAATTATAATTCTTATAGACATGTAAACTAGATACATTAGATGATTATAAATATCATTGGTTAAGAAAAATAATAGGATATGTGGATACCATACCACCATAAGAAAGGTTATAATAAGAATTGATGTGGCCAAAGATAAATAATATTATGAAAAACCATTAAAAATAGAAAGCAACCTTAGTTTTATAATCTGATTTATATAACCCTTAAGGGAAAGCTTTAGGATTAGACATCCATAAATTTTTAACCGTGTCCGTTTAAGAATTTAGAATTTTATGATAAGACTCGGTATGGCCAAAGGATTGACCAATGATAAAGAAATATTATAGAAAACACCCAGAAGTAAGAAACCGTCTTAGTCTTCATATCTTGATTATATAAGCAAACGAGAAAGGAATAGAAAGATTAAGAATCCAAGACATTAATTCTATTTTTATAGGGATTAGAATTTATTATTAGAAAAATAAGAGCGGGACAAGTTCTATAGGTTGGGGAGTACCTAATAATAGTGTATAGATTATCAAAAATAAATAAAAAGATATTAATTAAACATTATAAGATAATTCGAATCGAATCTCGAGGACGAGATTCAAATAGGTTGGGGAGAATGTAACACCCCGCTATTACGTGTCCGAGATTATATTTAACCCATAATTAATTAAGTAGTAATAGAAATATTATTATGTATAGTTAATTATATACATCAACACAATTGTCACCAATTATATAAAACCACACATTATCATAAGATATATATTTCCAACTTCTTAAAGAAGTTTGGCTGCACATGGGACACCTTCTATTATCATGTGACTTGAGTCTATCTATCCATGCCATCTCTATCTTATCTTATCATACACATGCATGCAATTGCTATGCTTCAATCCTACGCACATCTACCACCTCATTCACTTTAAACCACACTCAATTTCTAAAGCTTGGCCACATGTCCTACTTCCTCATCATCATGTAATCATCATCATCTCATCATATCATTCATGCACCTACATGCTGCTTCTTCTTCACGCAGGCCTACACCCGTCCAAAACCAATGAAGCATTCAACAACAGTCATCATCCTCATCATCATATTATCATTACCTTATCCAATTCCATATTATATATACATACATGCATGGAGCCCCTTTTCATGCTTTTAACTTACGCATACACACTCCATGTCCATATTCATATTAGCTATCAATCCTTATCACCTCCTAATCACTGGGTTCATGCACTAGAGATATTATATATATATATATATACACAAAACACTAACTAGCTACATGATAACCTGCACCAATGAAAAAGAACGAAAGAAACGTAAGAAAGAGAGAGAGAAACGTGAGAAGAGAGAAGAAAGAAGGTCGCAGATGGCCGGTTCCGGTCATCCTCTCCGGCCGAGCTCGTCTTCTCCGGCGACTAAACTAAACCACCACCCGAAAACCTTCATCTTGTTAACCGGTTCCGTCTCCGACTCCTACTCTTTGGTTTAGAAGTTGAACCCGTTTCCTTTCAACCAAACACATGCCGTCACCATTTATAAGCTATCAAGCTCGGCGAACTCGGTTGGACTCGGTTCATTTATACAACCCGGGTTCGAACCCGTCAACACCCGAATATCTTCTGTGGAATACCCGAACCCTTCAAAGAGAGGTTATGTTTTGATAATTATTATGTTATTATATTATTATTATTATTATAAACGTGAAACGTGTGGGACGGTAATATTAACCCGAGAATATAACACGATAATCATACAAGAATATAAAAGAATATTATATTAAAGGATTGTCCCCACAGTTATCACGTGCATAAGCCTTGCACGCGCTAATGTTTATAAAACATATTAGGTACAATATTTGGGGAATATACCGTTAAGAAATAGACTACAGAATCCGGGAGAATATAATAGAGGTGAGTACATGACCTTCCCCTTTTTATTTATAAAGCTTTCGGGGCTGATTACATGCTGTCCAGTCATTATCAAAGTATTTTATATGGTTTATATTATAAAAGTGTTATCGAGTTGTTAATAGAATATCATCGAATCATGATCATGTTATATAATAGAATTCGGTTGAATAGAAATCACGTAGAATGGATCCATTCGGTATCACAGGAATATATTTTCTGAACCAAGCAGAGGTTTGGAACCACAATAAGCATTTGTACGGTGCTCCATCGATAATATATTCCACCTTAGAATGACCGAACCATATAGAAAGAGTTGTATGTTTGTTAAACTTGAGTTATTATTATTAGTATGTCTAAAATCTCGGCATGTCTCACTAGTATGAAAATACTAACGTACTTTAAGCATGTGGTCAGGTATTTATACAAGATTATTAAAGAGAAAGCTGACAACTAGAAGATCTGGATAAGAAGAGGATGCTATGGCTACATTTTATGTATTTCATTAGTATTGAAATTCAATTTAATGTAATCATTACAATTAAACCTGTTAATGCTAATCCGCTGCGCCACCTGGGTCGTTACAAGATGCTCCTCAACAAAGTGGTTTTGTGTATAGCAAAGCGTGTTTAACAAGCAATAACACAATGAATCAATAAATTTCTTACAAAAGATATAACATATCTTTTTATTGATATTAATATAAGTATTAAATATTTTTTTTTATAAAAGATCCTTTTTTTATTTCATTCCGTGACTAAAATAATTACATTAAGATAGCGGTCAGACGGGTAACAAGCTGCGCCGCCACCCCTTTCTTAATAGCAAATCCTAATCTACTAAAAACGTAACCCTGCCCACCTGGAGCCGAGACACTACTATGAATAATCCGCTAGACCCTGTTCAGGAAACGAGTAGCCTCCGGTGCTAATGAGCCAAAGGTATCAAAGGCCATGGGTACAAAAACGTGTTGGTTCTCCTCGCAGGCTTTAGCATGTTTTTCTACCTTCTTTGCCTCTTCTTTCCGCACCGCTTGCCCTACTGCAAAGCCACTATCCCTCAACCCAACTAGAGGAGATACACCCGTCAAGTCAACACAAACATGCTTCCCCCGGCCCACCCAAAGACAAGGAGATCTGCTGGTCGTATGGTTGATCTCCCTTCTGCTGGATCTGAGAGGAAGTTCACAGGGGCCTCCTTCTTGGCTGAGATCCCAGCCCGTCTTAAAATGTCCCACATAATATCTCGAACCCAATCATGTCGATATTTGAAACCGGGTAACTTCTTACAATGAACCGCATGTTCCCCGTATTCATCCATGCAGGCCTTACGGCACATCGGACAAATTTCATCCTCCTTGTACATGGGGATCATCAAACGATATTTAAGAATGGCCATGTATTCACTAGCGGACATGCTTTGGCCCAGACCTTCGATCGGGATAACAGCCAGGAAATCTTGGGCGTGGGGGCTTTGTAAGCATTCAATGACTGCCCTCTGCCGGGGGACAGACCAAAAACTTCACCCAGGCTTTGAGCGATTTTGCCAAAATGGGCATTCGCCAAAGTTTTTTTAGTCTTTGGGGGGGGGGTTTCCTTGTTAGAAAAACCGCCAATATCAAAACTTGGGAGATAGTCATTTAGCTTTTCGAGGGCCTACAGGTAGTCTAAGTCTGCGCCGACAACCCTGCTATTTCGTAGGATGTGGTCTTTAAGATTCCAGGACTGAGCTCGCGACGCCACAAACGCATACATCCCGACATCCTTCGTGGAGAGGAGCCCTAATCCTCCCATACGCATCGGCAGAGACGCCATCCGCTACTGTAGGTCACCAAAGAAAGGCCCCCACATACCACAATGTCTTCAATGGCTTCTCTTAGAACCTTGTCAAAACATGACACTGCTTCATTCATCATGGGGGGTTGGCAGGTCCGTAACCCAAAAAGCAACTTAGCACCCCCCCCCCCCATACAAGACCTGAGCAAAAGGAGTTCACTCTGGGGATCCCTAAGGCAAGGCATGAGTTTCATAAGTTCAATCGCGCGCGATGCTCTTTGCCTTGCCAATTCGCGGATAAAATAAGAGTCACGGCTAACGGCCCCTCCTAGGAGCTTCACCCCCTTTTTGGGCCAACCAATCCCACTGGGAAAAAGCCCGTCCCGAAGTTTCACCGCATTACAAGACGGCCAAAAAACCTCTGTTTTCTTAAAATATGTAAATATTTTTATCTCTTATGAGAGTTGAATTCCAAATCTCTCATTTAAACGACCAACACCTTTACCACCACACTATAACTATAAGGGGTGGGGCATACTCTGACTCAAAGATTATAGTTGAATCCCACATTTTCAAAGATTAATACAGATAAGACATACCAATAACTCAATAATTGTTTGTGTGGTTGCCAATCGCAATCAGATGAATCAAATAATCAAATCAATTAAGCAAACTGTCACACCCTCAAATTTCCACTTGCGGGGTTTTACCGCGAGGCGCATGACAAACCAGGATCCAAGTCAACGATCACAATAAACAACTCTATATGAAAAACGTAAATAGACATAACCATTAATTTAATAAGCGGAAGCGGTTCAGTAACATTTAATCAACTATGCTATCATCTCAAAAGTTGTTAAAAATACTTTTATTACAAAACGTGCAACTAAGTCTAGACGCCAATGCAGACCCGTGCGCCTAGTTCCGTTCATTCTACCTTAGCGACCTGAGAAAAACATGCCAAAAAGATGTCAACATAAAATGCTGGTGAGTTCACAAGTTTGTTCAAAATGTTACCAAAACGTTACCATGTTCATACTATATCCATGTTACCAAGTACGCTAGCTAGGCGTATGTTTCATTACTACTACGATTGGAAACCATTACTAGACACGTTTAGCAATGTTCAGCATGTTTAAGCAGCCCGTATGTTCAGCACGATGATGTTCCTGTTCGAGACAATATGCACCCGCCCGGCCCTCCAAGCCGACGAGTGGGGCAGGTCACGCCCAATAGATCTATCCACATTTCCCCCGTTGTGCATCCCCGCACATTCATGGTTTCTCCCGGGACTTTCCAAAAGATCGTATAGCAATATAAAGTTAAAACCATAGTATGACATATGTTACCAAAACCGTTTAGCGCATGTTTTCTCCCCTAAAAGTTAAAGCAGTAAAAGTGGGGCCGTGAACTCACCTTAGATAGCGTTCTTCAATTACAAGTAAAGATGTTTAGCGCTTGATAATCCCTCTACCGGAGATCTATCAAAATGTTCACATAAGTGTTCTGACTAATAACCATAAGGTTATCTAGTCCCCGATTGTCCAGATCGTAACCAAGTATGTTTTAAAACGTGTTTAAATGTTAAACCGACACACTAGACCGACCCGACATCCCGTTGGTGACCCATTACCCTAACTAATCAAGTACACATAGATTACACATAAGGTTCAAGCATAAAACACTTAGTTTGTATCAAAAATCTCGTTTCTGCATCAGAACGGTCGAACCAGTTAGTTTTAAGTCTCCTTCGCACCTTTTTAGTCTCCTTCGCACCTTTTTACATTTCGTTCGACCGTTCGATGTCTCCTTCGCCCGTTTTACCTCATTCGCCCAACAAAAACCCAGGTTCGACCCTGGTCTTCCTCCTTCGCACCTTCGATCGGTCGAAGGAGGCCAGGTTCGCCCCTGTTGTACAATTTTTCCTAAAAACGCTTCAAACACATTCAAAACGACTCGAGACATCATCAAACACAGCAGTCAAGCATGGATAACTTATCCCTACAAAACCCCACCGATTTCCCCCGATAATACGTCCGTTTCAGCCCTTTCCCAAAATGGTAAAGATTATGGAAACATCACTTTCATGCATGAAAAATTTACCCAATTTGGAAACTTTTGAAATCGATTCATGCTTAGCTTAAAATACTCAGTTTGTCGATTATCCGATCTTTCTTATTTATTCTATTGATCATAAATATTCATACATCAAGTTTTAATCCAATAAAACTCCCAAATATCATCATATCCAATCCTAACCCTAGACAACAATATTCCAACATTAATAACAATCCTATATCATGTTTCTATCATAGATATAGCAGCAATTCATTGAACAACACATAACACCACATAATACACAATTTACATATGTTATTCATCAAGAAAACCTATGTTAAATGATCATGTTTTGATTTAGAAAGATGTTTAAAAGGTTTTTAATCATAAAAACACCCTTAGAACAGATCCAGACAATTAGGGTTAGATGAAAACGAATTTAAATGTTTTTAAAAAGGTTTAGGATTATGAACACACCTTGGATTCTTGTTTAGATGTTGTAGATAGGTTAGATTATGAAAAAGAAGAGCAAAAACTCCTTCCTTAGTGTTTAAGATCGTTTGAGAGCGTTTTGGGACGGTTAGGGTTTGTGAAATGATGAAAAATGACAAAGGTTGGTATTTATACTAATCCTCCTTCGCCCCAATTCATTGGTCGAAGGTGGTCTCCTTCGACCCTTTCACAGGGTCGAATGAGCCCTGTCTGGTCGAAGGGAATTCCTCAAATTCCACTTCCCTGGTTCGCCCATTTACAAGGGTCGAACCAGACAATTACTTCTCCTTCGACCACTCGAAGTGGTCGAACCAAGATCCCTTTTTAACTAGTTTTCCAGTTTGTCGTGTTTAACGCATTCTAACACATCTTAACACATAAGCATGCATCCTTAGTCTATATTTAACACATTTAAGCACACATAATCATTTACACATCATTTAAACACATCTATGTATATAATCCACCACACGACCCATAATCTACACATATACTTAATTAGTTCATGTAATGTCACCAACAACGGAACCCGGTACTAGTGTATTACCAAAACGACTCCCAATGATCCTCCAGATCATTGTACCCTGGACAATCCTAACTTGACCCGACTCAACTAACCCAGTTAAGTTTGTTTATAAACGTTTCTCGCTAAGGTAGACTTAGATGTTACTAATATGTTTATGCCGAACATGCCGGGTGTCACATCATCCCCACGTTGAAAGAATTTTCGTCCCGAAAATTGCGCAACGCCCCAAAAAGAAAGAAACGAAAAGAACAGAACAAAAAAAAAATTACTGGATGTCACATCATCCCCACGTTGAATGGAATCTCGACCCGAGATTCATTCCGCTTCAGCAGTAACATGCCTCGATTCAAACGCGCGCTTCGGAAAAAGATGAGGATACTTAGCTTTCATCTGATCCTCCCGTTCCCATGTGAACTCCGGTCCACGGTTCGAGTTCCAATGGACTTTAACGATGCGGATTTTACTCCGACGAAGGCTTCGAATCTTGTAGTCGAGAATCTCGACAGGTTCCTCCACAATGCGAAGACGATCATCAACCTTGATCTCTTCCAGTGGTACAATGAGAGATTCATCAGCCAAACACTTCTTCAAGTTAGACACATAGAAGACGTTGTGCACACTACCGAGCTCAGGCCGGTAAGTCAAGTCTGTATGCCACCGGTCCAATCCGATCCAGGAATGCGAACGGTCCGACATAACGAGGGTTAAGCTTGCCACGCTTTCCAAAGCGTATGACGCCCTTCCATGGTGAAACTTTCAGAAGTACTTTGTCCCCAACCTGGAACTCTAAAGGTTTTCGACGGCGATCGGCATAGCTCTTCTGGCGATCCCGTGCAGCAGCCAAACGTTGACGGATCTGTACGATTTTCTCCGAAGTTTCGTACACGAGTTCCGGACCAGTGAGCTGGCTCTCGCCCACCTCGGCCCACCAAAGTGGTGATTGGCATTTCCGTCCGTAAAGAGCCTCGAACGGAGCTGCCTTGATGCTAGAGTGATAACTGTTGTTGTAGGAGAATTCCACTAACGGCAGGTGGATCTCCCAACTTTTGCCAAAATCGATAACACATGCCCGAAGCATGTCTTCCAAGGTTTGAATCGTCCGCTCACTCTGTCCATCAGTTTGCGGATGATAAGCCGTACTCATATCCAACTGAGTACCCAAAGCCTTGTGCAGAGCCTTCCAGAAACGCGAAGCGAAACGAGAATCACGATCAGAGATAATAGAAACAGGCACCCCGTGCCGAGCAACCACATCCTTAAGGTAAAGTCGAGCTAACCGCTCGAGTCCATCGGTTTCCTTAATATGTATAAAGCGTGCCGATTTTGTCAGCCGGTCAACAATCACCCAAATCATATCATAACCACTAGGTGACCTTGGCAGCTTGGTGACAAAATCCATCGTGATTCGTTCCCACTTCCATTCTGGAACCTCTGGTTGTTGCAGGAGACCAGACGGCCTCTGATACTCCACCTTGACTTTAGCACAAGTCAAACATTTGCTGACATAAGAAGCTATGTCAGCTTTCATGTTCGGCCACCAATAAAGTATCTTCAAATCCTGATACATCTTATCGGAGCCAGGGTGAATAGAATACCGGGATTTGTGAGCTTCATCCAAAACAAGCTCGCGCAATCCCCCGAACAATGGGACCCAAACACGTCCCGCAAAATAGTGTAAGCCATCGGTCCTGAGCTCAAGATGCTTGTCAGCACTGTGCATAGTTTCAGCCCTAAGGTTTTCCTCCTTCAAGGCTTCCAACTGTGCAGAACGGATTTGGTCAGGTAACGACGAATGAATGGTGAGCTGTAAGGCTCGAACACGACGAGGGTTCGCAGACTCCTTCCTGCTCAAGGCGTCCGCCACAACGTTCGCCTTGCCAGGATGGTATTTGATGGCACAGTCATAATCGTTCAGGAGTTCTACCCAGCGACGCTGTCGCATGTTCAACACCTTATGGTCGAAAATATGCTGAAGACTCTTGTGATCGGTATATACTTCACACTTGGTACTGTACAAGTAATGCCTCCAGATTTTCAACGCAAAGACTACCGCACCCAGTTCCAAGTCATGAGTAGTGTAAGTTCTTCTCATGAACTTTGAGTTGGCGAGAAGCATAAGCAATAACCTTCCCGCGTTGTATCAACACGCAACCGAGACCACGAATAGAAGCATCACAATACACAACGAAATCATCAGTACCCTCCGGCAAGGATAAGATAGGTGCAGAACAAAGTTTAAGCTTCAGCATCTGAAATGTTGATTCTTGTGGTTCATCCCAGTCGAACTTTCGGTCCTTCTGGGTAAGAGCAGTGAGGGGTTGAGCGATCTTCGAAAATCCCTCAATGAAACGACGATAATAACCCGCAAGACCTAGGAATTGCCGCACCTCAGATGGCGTCTTTGGTGCTTCCCAGTCCTTAATAGCTTCGATCTTAGCCGGATCGACATGAATTCCCAGTTCATTCACCACATGCCCTAGGAATTGAACTTCACGTAACCAGAAATCACACTTCGAGAACTTAGCGTACAACTGCTCCTGTCTCAAATGTTCCAAGACCAACCGCAGATGTTCCTCATGATACGCCTTGTTCTTGGAGTAAATCAGAATGTCGTCAATGAACACGATGACGAACTTATCAAGGTAAGGTTTAAAAACGCGGTTCATCAGATCCATGAACACCGCCGGTGCGTTAGTGAGACCGAAAGGCATGACCAAGAACTCAAAATGGCCATAACGAGTGCGAAAAGCAGTCTTCTGAATGTCAGCTTCCCTGACGCGCAACTGGTGATAACCGGACCGCAAATCAATCTTCGAATAGTAGCTAGAGCCCTGAAGCTGGTCAAAGAGATCATCAATGCGAGGAAGAGGATAACGATTCTTGATGGTCACTTTGTTAAGCTCACGATAATCGATACACATGCGAAGACTTCCGTCCTTCTTCTTCACAAACAAGATAGGAGCTCCCCACGGGGAAGAACTCGGTCGAATGAAACCCTTTTCCAAGAGTTCCTGTAACTGGCTGGACAACTCTTGCATCTCGGGAGGTGCAAGACGATACGGAGCTCGGGCAATAGGAGCTGCGCCCGGAGTGAGATCAATACCAAACTCAACCTGACGATGGGGAGGAAGACCAGGTAAATCATCAGGAAACACATCAGAAAAGTCACGAACCACCGGAATATCCTCGATCTTCTTCTCATCATCAGTAGAAACGTTAACAAGTGCCAGAATGGCCGAACAGCCCTTCCGAAGATACTTACGGGCTTTCATGCTAGAAATGATACTCAGCGGAGCACCGCTTTTCTCGCCACGAACCGAAAGAATCTCTCCATCAGGGAGAGGGATCCGAATAACCTTGTCAAAGCAAACGATCTCCGCGCGATACAACGATAACCAATCCATGCCAACCACGACATCAAAACTACCCAGGGGTACCGGCATAAGGTCAATGGGGAAAGACAAACCCGACAGTTCCAAGCAACATTCCCTAAGGGTGTGTGTCGCTTCGATTTTCTTACCATCAGCCAATTCTATTAAGTACTTAGCCTCTAAAGGTGTGGGTACTATATCTAGCAATCGACTAACGTCCAAAGATACGAAACTTTTATCGGCACCAGAATCAAACAAGACAGAAACATAGCGATCGTTAAGAAGGAACGTACCGGTAACTGTGTCTGGATCCTGCCTAGCCTCCGCAGATCCAATGACGAAAGCACGCGTAGTCCTGCCTCTGCCGCCATTGTTCCCGTTACCGTTCCCCGCCCTCCCATTATCGCCCTGCTTCAGTTTGGGACAGTCACGCTTGAAATGTCCCGTGTCACCACAGTGATAACACCCCTGCCTCCCCTGAGTCCCCTAAGCAGCAGGAGCAGGAGTAGCCGCAGGAGTCAGAGTTGGGGTGAGTGCCACCTTGCAATCCTTAGCATGGTGCCCCAACTGATGGCACCGATGACAACGAGCCCTATCACAACTCCCAGAATGATGGAAACCACACTTGTTGCACTTGGGATGCTTCCCAACATACCCACTCGTCTTCTGCCCAGAAGAAGACCCAGATGACTCAAACTTCTTCGTCGGCTGAGCTGGCACCACACTCTTCCCCACACTATCCCACTTCCTCTTGTTCCCCTCAGTGACCTTCACAGCAGCACCCTTGGGTGGCAAAACGCCTTCTGCCACCTTCAGGTTAGTCATCCGATGAGCAGATCGGACAACTTCAGCAATAGTGGGAAGATTCCCAGCAGCCACCAACCCAGCAATCTCGGGCACTAGTCCAGACACATAGTGCTCGATCCTCCGGTACTCGGGTGTGTGTAAATCAGGACACAACACCGCCAGCTCGTTCCTCCTCACATTGTATTCCTCAATCTCCGATCCAACCATCTTGTAACTCCAGACCTCATGCTCCAACTTTTGTATCTCCTCTCTCGGACAGTACTCACCTCTCAACAGCTGCACGAACTCCGCCCAAGGCATAGCAATAGCCTCCCCCAATCCCATGTTCTGTGTAGTAGCATTCCACCACGACAGTGCAGGCCCCTCAAATGTCGCAGTAGCATACTTCACCCGGTCCCCAGCAGGACAGTTACACATAACAAACACAGATTCCACCTTTTCCAGCCATCGGAGCAGTCCCACCGCTCCCTCAGTTCCAGCGAAGTTATGGGGCTGACAGTCCCGAAACTTCTTATAAGAGCACTGAGGTGGGGGTGGATTGGCACCAACACCTGAAACACGGTACACGAGTAAAACACAAACGAAAGGACACAAAACCCAAAAATGAGGCAAGGTCGACAAAAATCAACTCACCACCCATGGCATTAATCCCAGCCTGGAAATTAGCCATAGCCATGTTCACTTGCTGCTGTAGCAAGTTGTTCAGTTCAGCTTGGGTCATGTTGATGTTACCACGACCACCGCCTCCAGCGCGACCACCACCGCCAGCACAACCACCGCTGCCACCACGACGTCCACCACCGCGAGCACCAGACATGATCTAACAAATCAAGAAATCGAGAGATTCAGAATCACTTCCAGTGTCAACCACTAGAAATTTACAAGAGTTAGCCTAGGGATAAATCCAGGACTATACATCCAAACTCGAAGTCCATCGGCATTTTCATGCATTCCAGTTTATTATTTCGTGTGCACCCGAAATGATAAACTGCTCTACATGGTCCTCCAGATGTACCCCTAATCCAGACCCCAGTCACCGAACATTGTCGCCTAATAACATGTGACAATAGGTGCAAGTGTAAGAAGGCATGTGTGTGCTAGAAACAACAAATCAACCCCTCCTTCTTCAATCCAGAAGAAGAAGACAAGAGTAGGTAAGAACCCAGATAAAAGCGGATGATGTAACGGAGAAGCATGATGATGATGTAAGGACACCCCGACAACGTTAGTACGTATCCCATTAATAGACCCAAAGTATGTGACCGTCTAGTGTGTGCGACTCGGCTATAGACCAGACTCTACATGCAGTCCTAGTTCACTATAACCATTGGCTCTGATACCAATCTGTCACACCCTCAAATTTCCACTTGCGGGGTTTTACCGCGAGGCGCATGACAAACCAGGATCCAAGTCAACGATCACAATAAACAACTCTATATGGAAAACGTAAATAGACATAACCATTAATTTAATAAGCGGAAGCGGTTCAGTAGCATTTAATCAACTATGCTATCATCTCAAAAGTTGTTAAAAATACTTTTATTACAAAACGTGCAACTAAGTCTAGACGCCAATGCAGACCCGTGCGCCTAGTTCCGTTCATTGCTACCTTAGCGACCTGAGAAAAACATGCCAAAAAGATGTCAACATAAAATGCTGGTGAGTTCACCGGTTTGTTCAAAATGTTACCAAAACGTTACCATGTTCATACTATATCCATGTTACCAAAACGGTCGAACCAGTCAGTTTTAAGTCTCCTTCGCACCTTTTTAGTCTCCTTCGCACCTTTTTACATTTCGTTCGACCGTTCGATGTCTCCTTCGCCCGTTTTACCTCATTCGCCCAACAAAAACCCAGGTTCGACCCTGGTCTTCCTCCTTCGCACCTTCGATCGGTCGAAGGAGGCCAGGTTCGCCCCTGTTGTACAATTTTTCCTAAAAACGCTTCAAACACATTCAAATGACTCGAGACATCATCAAACACAGCAGTCAAGCATGGATAACTTATCCCTACAAAACCCCACCGATTTCCCCCGATAATACGTCCGTTTCAGCCCTTTCCCAAAATGGTAAAGATTATGGAAACATCACTTTCATGCATGAAAAATTTACCCAATTTGGAAACTTTTGAAATCGATTCATGCTTAGCTTAAAATACTCAGTTTGTCGATTATCCGATCTTTCTTATTTATTCTATTGATCATAAATATTCATACATCAAGTTTTAATCCAATAAAACTCCCAAATATCATCATATCCAATCCTAACCCTAGACAACAATATTCCAACATTAATAACAATCCTATATCATGTTTCTATCATAGATATAGCAGCAATTCATTGAACAACACATAACACCACATAATACACAATTTACATATGTTATTCATCAAGAAAACCTATGTTAAATGATCATGTTTTGATTTAGAAAGATGTTTAAAAGGTTTTTAATCATAAAAACACCCTTAGAACAGATCCGGACAATTAGGGTTAGATGAAAACGAATTAAAATGCTTTTATAAAGGTTTAGGATTATGAACACACCTTGGATTCTTGTTTAGATGTTGTAGATAGGTTAGATTATGAAAAAGAAGAGCAAAAACTCCTTTCTTAGTGTTTAAGATCGTTTGATAGCGTTTTGGGACGGTTAGGGTTTGTAAAATGATGAAAAATGACAAAGGTTGGTATTTATACTAATCCTCCTTCGCCCCAATTCATTGGTCGAAGGTGGTCTCCTTTGACCCTTTCACAGGGTCGAATGAGCCCTGTCTGGTCGAAGGGAATTTCTCAAATTCCACTTCCCTGGTTCGCCCATTTACAAGGGTCGAACCAGACAATTACTTCTCCTTCGACCACTCGAAGTGGTCGAACCAAGATCCCTTTTTAACTAGTTTTCCAGTTTGTCGTGTTTAACGCATTCTAACACATCTTAACACATAAGCATGCATCCTTAGTCTATATTTAACACATTTAAGCACAGATAATCATTTACACATCATTTAAACACATCTATGTATATAATCCACCACACGACCCATAATCTACACATATACTTAATTAGTTCATGTAATGTCACCAACAACGGAACCCGGTACTAGTGTATTACCAAAACGACTCCCAATGATCCTCCAGATCATTGTACCCTGGACAATCCTATCTTGACCCGACTCAACCAACCCAGTTAAGTTTTTTTATAAACGTTTCTCGCTACGGTAGACTTAGATGTTACTAATATGTTTAAGCCGAACATACCGGGTGTCACACAAACCTTTAATTAGCATCGGCCAAAAGAAGAGTCGCAAGAAACACATCTACTGTGTTCAATACTAGCAGCCATGCATGCATCTCCCACCTGTAACATGTGATTTGATGTGATACATATATATATTATCTATATTATCTATGGTCCTAAAAGTCCCTTATATATTTAATGTAAGTGTTGATTAGTTGCAAGGTGCCAAGGAGTAGTTGATTGTAGGCCAAAATCTAGATTAGGATAGACAAAGACAGGAATTATTCAAAATTCTGCAATAAATGCATTTGGTTGTACGTTGTTGCATGTGCGAATACTTTTCTTCATCTATCGATATTTTCCACTTAACACTTTAAGTTGATGAAAAATCAAGGGTTCTAGTGATTCATAATGCACATGCTTTTGTCTTCAAGACTCATTCAACAATTTGGGCTGTTGTTTTGTATGTAAATTAATCATTGAAGCAATTTGGGTTGTCGTTTTGCACATAATTTGCGTTGTCTAATGACTTTAGAGCATCCACAATGTTTTCTATGGGTGACATTCTGTAGCGTTGTAGAATCAATGTTTTTTTACGGACATTTGCATCGGATGTGTCAAGTCGAGTTGAGGGTCTATGTGTAGATTGTATATATAAATGAAATGTGTTCATCTTATTTATTTTTTTAATTCAGTTTTATTTTAAACATTTTTAAATTTTGAAAAAAAATTATTAATTTATTTTATTGAGAAGGTTATGCGAAAAAAGATATTTTTCTAAAAATGGAAAATGAAATTATAACGGTGAGTATAAAGAAAAAGGGAAATTACGATTTTAGCCATTCACTCGCCTAAAAAGGGAAAACAACCGCATGAAGTATCGCACAGACGCCTCATGAAAACCAAGAACCCTTGAACGACTTTGAAGACCCCTCAATTACTAACGAATCAAAACACAAAACTTGGCAAAGATTTTTGTGTGGGGTCATTTAAGACGCCTCAGGCGACTTTGAAAACCCTCCACTACAAGAAAATTGGCAATTTGCTACAAAGTTTTCCTAAGAAAAAAAGACACTTAAATTTTTACTAAGAAAAAAAGACACTTAAATTTTTACAAAATTGCTACTCATTTCCGAGGACAAAAAAATGCTAATATTTACACAATTGTGACAAATTCTTAAGAAATTGCATATGAAATGTATTACAAATTTCCCTCACCATATTTTCGTAGGATATACATTAAAATTGTGTCGTAGATATTTAGTAATTGGTTTCTGATGAGGTTTTTTTCCGTCATTAACATTTCGTTACAAATGCGTAATTTTTCTCAACTGTGTGTCAACTTATATTTTCAACTGTGCTTCAAAAGGTTTTTTCATCAGAGGTGCGACGATACATGTTTTTTTCAACCGTGCGTCAACGCATATTTTACTACTTCAAAGATTTTGTTGGGAATGTGTCATATATCCTGCTGACTTAATACACTTAGCTAGGTATAATTTCCAGTTTAGCATAACTATCCCCTTATTTTAGTTTATATGTTTTCACACTATATCGTCTCAATCAATATTTTGTGATTACATGCATCTTTTCCCTATATATACATGACTATATAATTATATTCTCACTCAACCTAAGCTTGCTTATTTAAAAAAAAAAAAAAAAAAACAATAGGCTCAAGCTTTTTTTTTCTCATAACTAATATGGATTATTATCAGTCTAGTAGAACTATATTGGTTACTATATTCATTATACTTATATCAGTCAACTACTTCATGCCATGCAACGCTCAGTTGTCAACCACCTTTTACGATACCACATGCCCTAATGCACTTTCAACCATTCGAACTTCTATTGATGCTGCGGTTTCAAATAATCGTCGCAATGCAGCCTTGGTCATTCGCCTTCTTTTTCACGATTGTTTCGTTCAGGTTATGATCCTTATGCCATGATGCTGTTCTTTTTGGTGATTAGACATAAGAACATGCAGTTTTAAAAATGTTAATTTGGTAATTAATATTTGATAATTCTACAGGGTTGTGATGCATCTCTTTTGCTAGATGGTGATGGTAGTGAGAGGGCATCAGCAGCAAATAATGGTGTGTTGGGCTATAATGTTATAGATGATGCTAAAGCTGCGGTTGAGAGTGTATGTCCTGGAGTTGTTTCGTGTGCTGATATACTCGCGGTTGCTGCTCGTGATGCTTCTGTTGCGGTAATATATCAAAACTAAGTTAATTACATGTAAAACATAGGTTCATCATCATCATCATCATACTCAGTTAATCCCACCAATAGCAAAAGCTAAGGTAGGGTTTGAGGAGGGTAAGATGTAGACAGCCTTACCTCTACCCCGTGGGAATAGAGAGGCTACTTCCAATGAGACCCCCGGCTCGATAGTGGTTTTGTATCAAGCCTTGGACATAAGGCACATAACACTTAGCAACCTGGACAAACCCGATTGGTGCATGTACCTTGTCTTTTGGCTATCAACGTCACCACCTGATGCATGATTAACCGTCCGTCATTTTTAACGTTATTTTCACGAAATTAGTAAAATAACGTTAAAATCAGTGCAACTTTACTTTTGCCCCATGAGGCTACACATATATACATTATATGTGCACAGCCGTAAAACATAGGTTCACAAAATAAATAATTATTTCGATATATAGGTTGGAGGACCATCATGGCCAGTAAGACTTGGAAGAAGAGATTCTACGGGTTCAAACGCGCAACAAGCCGGAACTGATCTTCCCAGAGGGAACTTTAATTTAGGTCAACTTATTAGTAACTTTGCTAGTAAGGGACTCAATGAACGAGAAATGGTCGCCTTATCAGGTTAGAATTTTTTTGGTGTCCTTCCTTGATGTCATATAACAGATTTTTTTTGTGTTTTTTTTTTCCTAAAATGTGACTTTTGACTAAAAAAAAAGGAGAAATCGCAAAAATAATCATTGACTAAGTTAAATAGCCAAAATAAACATTTATGATGGCTAATTTGTAGAGGCTTCCTTATTCTCCTTAGCCGTTTTCTCACAAACAATTAGGCATTCTTTAAATCTTAGCCGTTAGCCTTCAAAAATGTTTATTTTGGTGATTAAACTTAATCAATGTTTATTATGGTGATGTTCGCCTAAAAAACCAAAATCAATAAAATTTTGGCCAAAAAACAATGGCTAATTGTATTAGAAAAGTAAAATTGTTTTTTGGCCAAAAAGTTCACAACTTTTATTTATAGAAATAAAAATATTTGTTAAGAGGGTTGAAGCGATCGCAAAAAACCATTCAACTTGGTGCAAATGGGCATCGTAATTCATAAGGATCTTGTCATCTTGACATGTAAAATAATTGTTGTATTGCAGGGTCTCACACACTTGGGCAGGCCAGATGTGTTAGGTTTAGGGGCAGGATATACGGCAGTTCCTTAAGAATAGCTGCTGCTTTTAATACCTCCCTTAGCGCAGTCTGCCCACCGACTCCACCTAATGGCGATGAAAACTTGCAACCACTTGATTTAGTGACACCAAATGCATTCGACAACAACTACTTCAGGAATCTAGTCGATAGTAGAGGTCTTCTTATATCAGACCAAGTACTCTTTAATGGAGACTCAGCTGATAGCATTGTGACTGAGTACGTTGACAATCCTGCAACGTTTGCTTCTGATTTTGCTGCTGCCATGGTTAAGATGAGTGAAATTGATGTGCTTACTGGTGCTAGTGGGATTATAAGGACACTTTGCTCTAGGGCAAGTTAATAACAAAAATATATGTGAGATGATAAGATGTCACCGTCGCATGTTATGCAGTCACAAACAAGTATTCTGCATGCTTTGTTGATCATATAATTAATAAAAGTCTTCTCTCAACTAAGCTTTCTACTTTAATTTTCCATTGATGAAACCTATAATTTACTCTTTTAGTTATTTTAATGATCTAACCTAATTTCACATTTACTTTCTATTTTAGTTTAAGATACTAACAACTAGAGGACTCATTATATAATCATCATCAACTAAACAATCTACCCACAAGCTAATATATATACTTGTAACAATGTTATATATTTCTATCTCATTGGGAGAAAAATTTATCAATATTCATAGAACTCACTATGCATCATTAAGAGCATCTCCAATGGTTGGGACAACTTTGAAATCAGACCCGCCACCTCAGCATGCCATATTATTTAAAATCAGATCCGCCACCTCATTATGCATCATTAAATCCTCCTATGCTAAATCAATCCAATCCTCCATCTCGGCCCACACTAGAATGGGTCTGCTACGGCAGACCTTGACCTCCTTTCACCATCTCCTTCAACGCTAGAGAAGTCCAATTTGATTTTAGACCTTGTTTGTTTCTCCGGGTTGAAAATGAACATCAAAAGCGCCTCAAGCTATCGCTACTACTCATCATACACCTTGTCATATGTTTCAAACATGTTTCAACAATTCTTGAGAAATTGTTTTATTGAAGGTAATAAATAAATCAATTTATACATTGAACAATTCGATGCAATTATGGATTAGATGTTCGACCCCAATAGGCAATAGGTAAACTATGTTTTCCTAATCCAATGTTGAGCTCTAACTTTGGTAAACAATTATGATGCATATTCAAACTCACTGAAGCCTTTGATATTGTGAACTTCTAATATAATAAATTTATCATTCTCCTTATAAAGAAAATAAAGTAAATCATCATGCTAACTATTTTCAAGAGCTTGTAACCCAAGAAACAACAAAATATAACAATAACAAGAAAAAGAAAAAACACAAGACAATTAAAGTAAGAACATATATACAAATATAACCTGGTTAACTCGATCACGTTATCAGGCAACATCCATAACAAAACTACAGAGACTTTATTATTTCATAACGCACTAGATATCGATTTATAGTAGTCAGATTGCGGTTGTTTACTTGTCATCAAGTTTACGCAACCAACCGACCTAATATTCAAACGAGTGGAGCCCTTAAATAGTTAAATGTTTATCAGTCATCGACTTTTAATTCGTTATTTACCATTAGGCTAGAAGGTATGGTCACACCCCACTCCACCACGTACCACCACCCTCCACGTCATCGTCACATCACTTCATCCTCCACCATGATCTTCTATCACCAACCTATGGGTGTGGTGATGGTCCTCCCTACTCCCCTTGAATTAAATAGGACAAAACAATCAAATACGTCAAATTTGGAAAAGTGGAGCGTGGTGCCCTGGTGATCTTCACGAAGAGCACACATGGTTTGTCGAATGGGGCGATGTAGCCGTGACCTCACGGCCCACATTGCAGGGCCACGGCCTCCAACTTCCCTCCATACTGCATAGCCTTAGCGTAAACAACTTTTATCATCCATTGTCGACTCAACTCACATAAATAATATGCACTCACTAGACTAAGCTAACTACAAAAACATCAACATCTAATCAATATACACAATTTAACTATCTTCCATTTGGAGACGTCTTATATTGTGGTATTTCATGTTTTAGTGTTGCCTAAATTGGACTATAAATTGGTTAAAACTAACATGTTGTATTTAAATCTAGTAGAATTTAGCATGTTGTTTAAAAAATCACATAAAGTAGGGCATAAAAATCTGAAAAGTGTTTAGTCTCAGATCAAAGAAAAAGAATAATTAAGTCATTGAGAGTGTGAGCTAATTCTTAAATTGGATACTTTCTAACGTACGTTCACAAATTATATTTTACGTATACATTGCGATAGTTATTTAAATGATTAGAAATTGACAATACTAATTCGCGTTTAAATAGTTAGAGCAAAAATTTCTTTCCATGGGCCAGGAACTTTGTCGCAATGTTCTGAATAGTCCGGAGAAAGACAACAATCGTGTACAATGATGGTGCGATTTCCCACTTGTAACATGCAATTTTGTAATAACAGTACGTGACAGATATGAAATAAGTGTCAATTGTAATAAAATCATGATAATATGTTAAGTTGATAAGTTGAAAGAAACAGTTGATGTAGACCCAAACCAATATATTAATGGACATTAAAAACCGAATTAAATCAAAATTTTGAAACTAATCTGTGGGTTATTGTTGCCATGAGCAATGAAGGATTCAAGATTTTTCGTTAGGAAAAATGAACGAGTCGTTTAAGTAAAATCGTACTCTTAATTCGTTTTGAGCCGAGTGTCTCTCTGCCTCTGGAAACAGCCTCTCTGTCCATTCGCGTAGAGGTAAGGTTTGCTTACATCTCATCCTCCTCAGACCCTACGAATAGCTTTGTAATTTGTGGGATCTACTGGATATGGCTGTTGTTGTTGTTGTACTCTTAAGAATTAAGATGACACGTTAATAAGTTAGACAGATAAAGCACAAATCATAGACGGTAATATACTTTTCAAGGATTTAGTTTCGTGTAAATTAGATTCATCCCTTCAGCACAAAATGAACAAGTTTTTCTTCATCGTCCTCATTATTATATATAACTAACGTTTAATAGTGACTAAGGATGAATGGTGTGGTTTAGAGTCGCTAGGGACTCCACTGGGTCACATCAGCGTTACGTAGACAGAGGCTCCATTCAATAACTACCATGAAATAGAATAATGTCTATTTAATTAAAAGAAGAAAAAAAACAAAAAGGAAAAACAAACTAATTGGTTGATATAAAGGGGGTCCAATCAGATCGGCCATTAGCACTCGTTATTTTGACCACAATCGGTAAATCCCCCCCCCCCCCCCACATTATGGTGTCCAGGAAAATAGGAGAGAGGCATTATTTTGGATGAAATGGCTGATGTGGAGAGGCATTATCCTTCTACGGGTATATTTGGCAAAACTAGGTCCAATAAGATCGGCCATTAGCACTCGTTATTTTGACCACAATTGGTAAATCCCCCCCCCCCCCCCGCCCATTATGGTGTCCAGGAAAATAGGAGAGAGGCACTATTTTGGATGAAATGGCTGATGTGGAGAGGCGTTATCCTTCTACGGGTATGTTTGGCAAAACTAGGTCCAATCAGATCGGCCATTAGCACTCGTTATTTTGACCACAATTGGTAAATCCCCCCCCCCCCCCCCCATTATGGTGTCCAGGAAAATAGGAGAGAGGTACTATTTTGGATGAAATGGCTGATGTGGAAATGCGTTATCCTTCTACGGGTATGTTTGGCAAAACTAGCTGGTAGCTGGAAGCTTTTTAAATATATTTTGGTGTTTGGCAGAGTAGCAGGAGCTTTTAATAAAATGTATAAAATAACCAAAATGGACATAATTAAAAACTTGTAAAGAAGGTTTTTATTTTATTTTTAAAATAAAATGGGTATTTGTGTCATTTACTAATTAAAAGCTTGTAGCTAGTAGAGCTTTTTCTTAAACGCTAGTATTAGTATCCTTTCACTATAGAGCTTTTTCTCTAACCTAAAACCTTCTAGCTCCTTCAACTAAACAAGGTTTTTTATTGAGTATGAGTTTTTTTCTTAAAAGCTTGAAGCTTGAAACTCTTAAAAGCTCCTTGTCAAACATACCCTACATGTAGCCTAAAGGGTAGTAACATATTTTTGTCATTTTGTGGTTTTTTTAATTTTAACCCTTATACTTTTTATTTTTTACAAATTTATCACAACAGTCTCATTTTTTTATAATTTTTTGTTCTACGTTTTGGTCTAAATTTTGTAAATTAAAACGATACAAAGTGCATCTATGTTTCAACGTTTTTATCTACTTTTCTCCTACACGAGTTCGTAATCAATTAGCAATCTGGTGACTGGTATTATAAATATGAAAGAAAAATACATGATGTGAGACTAGAAGCTTTAAAATGGGCTTAATCTAATTCTGACAATTTAGCCTTTGTATATTCTTATCATATTAAGGTTAAAGATGATTATGACAATGGGATTTTGTATGTATATATTTGATAATTAAATATTCTTTCAATTTCACATCAGTTGTTCGAGTAGAAGATGAAGATGGCAATTTGGTTTTGATTACAAATTTATTTTAGATTTTGTACGTCTGAATTCTAGACAATATATATCTTAATTTTTTCTATTTTTAATCTTAATTAATAAAACTTTGTTATGTTCGGAGTGTTTGTGAATCTATTGTTAGTGTCCAATGTTCAACTTGGCTTTGTTCACAGTGTTTTTACCGTGTATTCATCATGCAATGAATAAAAATACTAATTCCTAATACACATACATATAGCAGGGAGTCCGGGTCGGAGATGATGATGTTAGTTACTATTGAAGAAAATGAAGACCAAAAAGAGGATACATACATGTAGCAACCCTAATATACATGTATGGACCAGGATTGTAAGAACATTATATGGATGGCGCTCTAATATACATATATACTTATGTGTATATTACGAATCTACATACATGTAACTTCTTTGATTTTTGCAATTTTATAAGAATCTACACATAAGTACATACATACTATGCTATATGTTGTTAACATACATGTAGGAACCCCATTCACAAAACAAAATAAATACGAATTTTATTAAATATTTTCGGATTACAATACAATAAAGAAAATGAACAGAATACAAAACTGTAGGTACACGAAAGTGCGACTAATGCTATTAAATTACGAATACTAATATGTTTTGTTTTTGTTCGACTGGTCGAATGTGGGTTTCAGGATGGTCGAAGGTAGAACAGACGGTCGAAGGTGCACTGGGAGGTCAAATGAAGAATTGTATATATGTATGTCCAGATTCGCCCTATATGAACGGTCGAACCTGCACATTCGACCAAGATATTTGGGCGAATGTGCAGGCCTATATATGGCAATCTCATTTTTTAATGTTTAACTTTTGGTTAATTTGTTTTCCCTCCCAGTGTGTGTTTCTCCCTAGAGTTATTATTGAGTCTGTAAACAAGTTTTATCATTATAAACAACCTTTTGAAGTGTAATTGATTATCTAATTGAATGAAATGAATATGTTTATGATGATTTCTGTGTTTTGCTAGTTCTATTATCATTTTGTGATCAATTCAGGGATTCCGCACCTGAATTGAACTTGTTTAATCATTATCTTTGTTGATTAGCCGATCCTACGCGCATACAAAGTGGTATCAGAGCCATTTGGATCAAACAACCACAAATTGATAATATTATAGCTGATTTGGACTCAATTTTGATCAAAAGTTTTTGTTTTTCATTGAAACAATTGAATTTGGTGATAATTGATTGATTTGAACTTGTTTTCATGGATAAAATTCAAAATTCTCTTTGTTAAACTTGTTTCAAATCCAATCCGAAGCAAAACCTGCATAAGATCATCAAATTTCATCAACATTTGAAAATTTTTGATCAAAATATCTGATTTTCAAAGTATAACCGTTTTTCAAAATGAAAGGGTCGAACCTAGGGAGATTTGGTCGAGAGTGGAACTTTTAGGTCGAACCAGGGATTATTTGGTCGAACGTGGAGTTATATTTGGTCGAACCTAGAAAGTTTTAGTGTGTTGTTGTTCATTCGAACTTAAGTGGTACATTTGACCGAACGGGTGGTTGAACGTGGGATCAATCGGTCGAAAGTGAACTGAGTCTGTTATTTTCTACATTTGAACCTTGTCAAACGATCGAACCTGGACTAATTTGTACATTCGACCAGGCGATTCTTCAAAAGGGTCGAACGTAGAAACTGTTGTGAAAATTTTCTAATAGTTTCGTGTTTTATCATTTTCAGAGCGATATGTGGAATTTTCCTACAACACCACGACCTAATACTACACCTCAACAGCAGACAACTATGGATCCTTGGTCGGTAGCTGCTCAGAAGTCTAGTCAACCATCCCAACGGATTAACTATATGGCGATGACTAGTTCTATGCCCCAACAAGTTGCACAACAACAACCACAACCGATGGCTGATTACTGGGGAGTTACAGCAGCGGCGGTACACTCTCAGACTACCAATGCGATTTCGACTCTTATTCATGACTTATCTTCGGGTAGTGGAAGCCGTCCACCAAAGTTGATGGAAATGGTAGACTACAACACATGGAAGACCAAGTTCAAGATTCATCTTGAGGGAATGAGATTAGAAGGAACGGAAGCTTGGCAAATGATTGCTAAGGGTTATGTTGCTCCGATCTTGGAGAACACGGGTGAGCCAATTCCGTTAGAGAGTCTTGCTGAGGACGAGACACTACTAGAAAATAAGGCTAATACAACTCTTTTCAGTTAAGTTGCATTTGACTCTAATGCAACTTTTGTCAAAACAAAGGTTGCATTAAACGATCTAATGCAACATATTCTTATAAAGGTTGCAAATTTTACCAAGAATTGCAACCTTTTTCTTTAAAGGTTGCAAATTTTCCCAACAATTGCAACCTTTTTATTTAAAGGTTGCAAATTTTATTGAATTTGTAATTAGTTAGAAATATTGCATTGTGAAAATTAAATACAACTCTTATTGTAATAATTTGCAATGTTGAAGTCTAATGCAACTCTAATTAAATATAATTGATTTGTTAAAGATTAAATGCAACTATTTTTAAAGGTTGCATCCATATCTACGGAGTGTCATGTCATAATGTAAATACTAATTGGCCCACAATAGTAGCAGGTCGAAAAGTGTTAGATTGAGAAATTCAATAAAAACGATAAAACTATAGTATGTATCGATTTGAAAACGTAATGAGTTATAATATAAATAAATTCCACGACTTGGTTATGAAATTATTCAAAGCGAGCTTAAAGCTGTAAAAACACTGTTGCTTGAAATGCAAAGAGAAATTGTAGCGGACCATCAGAGGAAAAAAAAAGTTAAGCTAGAGGCTATGCGGAAATATTTTGACAACCCATGAGCAAACTTTGAAGTTACGATGTGTAGAAAGGCTACCTTTTGGAGTTCTCACGGGATCCTAGAGATGAGTAGGAAGTTTACATTACTTTTTATCATTGTAATTGACAGCTATATTTTGATTACATTGTTATTTTGAGTTTGAACATGTTAAATGTTAAATTATGATATAAGATTATCTATTGTATATATGTTTTATCGTGTTTGTGTAATTTAGATAGTATGGCATATTAGTTGAAATTTTAGTACTTATAACAAAGTTACATTTGACTATAAAAAGGTTGCACTTGTGGTATTAAAACATTAAAAAAATGTTGCATTTGATGTAATAAAAGGTTGCATTTTTCAACTATTAAAATAATAATGGTTGCATTTGAGTGTAACAAAGGTTGCACTTGAGTGTTAAAAGAGTTACATTTAAAAGTAAAAAAGTTGCATTAGCATTTAAAAGGGTTGCATCTTAAAAAGGTTGCATTTGAAAAGTAAATGCAACTCATTTAAAAAAGGTTGCATTATCTAATTAAAATGTTGCATTAGGTCTAATGCAACTTCACCTAATGGAGCCCTTGATAAAATGTTGCATTAGGCCTATTGCAACCTTTTCAAGGCCTAATGCAACATTTTACCAGAGTTGCATTAGCTTCATTTTCTTGTAGTGAGAAAAAGAAGTTTGCGGTGAAAAAGAAGGCGTTTTCCCAACTGTCCGAGGCCATTAACACTGATCTCTTACATCAGTTTGGGTCGTGCACCACTTCTAAACAATTGTGGGACATGTTAAGGAATCGTCACGATGGGAATGAAAGACGAGGAAGTTGAGAATGGAGGAGTTAAGAAAAGAGTTTAGGAACTTCAGCTATATAGGAAATGAGACGCTGAAGGAGTTGATTCTGAGGTATTGTCACTTATTGACCGAACTTTCAAGCTATGAGATCAATATACCGATGTCTGAGCTGGTGGATAAGTTTGCTGATGCGTTGCCACCTTACTGGAATCAACACATCGAGGTACTCAAGGAAAAGGATGTGTACCAATACTGACCATCAATGAGTTTATCCAGAAGCTAGAAAACAAAGAGATGGAAGAAAAGAGGAAGGCGAAAAGAGCTCAAGTTCCTCAGAATCCAGAGCTATATCATGGCGGTACATCTTCATCTCTAGCTAGTTCAAGTTCTAGTTCCAATGTTGCTCCACACATTGCGTGCGTATCAAGCATTGTTGAACCATCCAAAGCCCCCATAAACTACCTTGCTCAAACCTCATCTTATACCCAAACACCATCATACCCTACTACTACTTACATTCTACCATTTTCACCATTGCAACAAGCTGCTTGTTATTCTGCAAGTTTAAACCAACCTCAACAACAATCCTATATTCCTCAAATGAATCAAACCCAAATGAACCCAAGTCAACCTAATCAGAGCCCAATTGTGTTGGAGACCTCGAACTTGAACAATGTTACTGTTGAAGTTACACAGCAACATGTAGCATTGGTATCTGCTATGGTAGCTTCTTATAACGGGTTGGTTGCTAGTCAAATTGGTAACAACAACTTAACCAGTGAAGATTATGCACAAATTGATAAAGAAGAGATGGAGCTCATTGATATCCAGTGGGTGTTTGCTAGCGTTATGAGGAGAGCGACTGAATTCATTGAGAAGACTGGCAGAACTGATCTTTCTACTTCTCCAAACACCACATATGGCTTCAACAAAGCCAAAGTGACATGTTTTAATTGTGGTGGGAAAGGTCACTTCAAGAGAGAATGCACACAGCCAGCACAGCAAGGGAACAGGAATCCTTTCAACACCAACTACCAGAACCGTCAAACCTAAAATCAGGTATCTTATCAAAGCCCAAACATTTCAAGCTTTCAACCACAAAATACCTACCAAAACCGCCAAAATACCTCACAAAATAATACTGTTAGACAAACCACTACATAAAACCAGAACCAGAACCAAAACCAAACACCACAAAATCCAAACCGAACAACCATTCCTATTTCTACACCAAATACTCAAACCCAATCAGATAACCATAACCAGGCCTTGGTGATACAGAAAGATGAGGGATTTGATTGGACGGGTATGCAGTTGGGTGTTGAGGAGATTACCACTGGTAATGTGGCGTGTGTTGCCCAGCAAATGGATTTGGATGAGCTGGTGAATGTTGAAGAAGAATTGGTGACTGAGAAGACGTCTGAGGTGAAAATTGAGGAGTTGAGTGAAGAAAGTGATGATTGTGTTGAGAAGAAGTCGGGGTTGATCCTTGACTCTGTTACTGAGATTCCAGAACAGTGTGATTCAGCTTATTCTGATACGGAGAGCGATTCTGATTCTGAAGCTAGTGTTAACTCACTAGATGATGATATCGATCAATTTCTTACTGAAGCTGATTTTTTGATGACACGCAAATCATGCATGGTGGATGATGCTTTTACCCGGATCGATTATTCTAAATTTTTTGCTGGAAAGGAAGCAAAATTTGCATTGATGGCGATGACTGAGCCTCCAAAGCAGGTAAGTTCTGAATCAAATTTAGATATGAATAGTGAGAGGTATTGTGGTGCATGCGATAGATTGACAGAGGATAATAAGCAACTCAGGGTTCAGCTTGAGAGTGCTAAAATCAACTGCCAATCGTATCAGAAAGAAGCACGAGAATTTAATAGAGTGCTTGATGGTTACAAGAAAGACATTTCAGAACTTAAAAAGACTTTATCTTTGAAACAATTAGCCATTAACAACTATATGAATGATTTGGAAAATACAAAACTTGAAATGGCTACCATCAAGTGTTTTGCAGAAAAGGTCAACAAGAAACTTGAGCCGACTTACTCCAAGGACCCAGCTCCTGAGAGTCTTAGAAGGAAGTGTGTGGATGATCAATATCCTATCACTACATATGCTAAGTCGAACGCCAAGAACAACTTTGAGGAATACCGTGCGTGATATAAATGCGGGGAGATAGGGCATTTACTTGCTCACTGCCCGTATGTTAGGCACAAAAGGCACGAGGTGGAAATGAAGCAGACATACCAGAGTCCAGTCCATAATAATTGTTATCCACAAAGACGATGTGTTCCTCAACCTGCATCGTTTTATAACCAAAGCAGATATTTTCAAAAGAGGGAAAATCGTTAGATGACATATGACCGTCATAACCGGATAGCCATTGAAAAACCACTTAAGAAACCTGTGGTGAACACAACTGTTGACAAGAAAAAGGTACCTGTAAAACCTGCAGTCAAAACAACAGTTGGGCCTGTTTCTGTTAAATCAGAGAAGGTAACCAAGAAAGTTTCCTTTAAAGACTAAGTAAAGAAACCGGTTGAGACCCCAAAATCTCATATCCGGATCTTGAAACGTTCAGAACAATATTGGTCACCAAAGGGTTCTCAAGGTTCTTCATCTTCACAAGTGAATGAGAAAGTTGAAACTGAAAAAGATTTAATTGATGAGAAAAAGATCAATTTAAATCAAACTGTTTGTGAGAAAGATTCTTTGAAACTCAAAGTTCAAAGACCCAAGACCAAGCAGGCTTGGGTCCCCCGAAAAATCTAATCTTTTACTTGATATGTGCAGGGAGCTTCAGCTGGCCCTGTGAGTAGTCTTTGGATTGTTGACAGTGGAGCTTCTGGTCACATGACAGGGGATTTATCGCTACTGTTTGACATCAGAAATATTAATGGAGGTTACGTAGCGTTTGCTGGGAATAAAGGTGGATACATTACTATGGAGGGTAGTGTAAGTAATGGGATAGTGAGTTTTGAGAAGATTTCATACGTGAAGCAAATTGATTATAATCTGCTCAGTGTCAGTCAGATATGTGATAAGCAGTTTTCGGTATTCTTTGATGACAAATCTTGCTACATACTCAAGTCGGGATTCGTTTTACCAAAAGAGTGGGTTATGCTAAAAGCACCAAGAGTGAACAATTTGTACATTCTCGACATGTCAAAAGCTATGACTACACAAGGCCAAGTCACGTGTTTCCTCTCCAAGGCTACTGAAAAAGAATCAATCATGTGGCATAGGAGGATGGGACACATTCACCTTCGAAAGATGAATCATTTGGTGAAGAATGAACTTGTCACAGGCGTGAATGTTAAACATTTCCATTTGAATGACAAGTGTGTGAGTTGCAAGGAAGGAAAGCAGCACAAGCAATCCATAAGCCAAAGAAAGTCAATTCCGTTGAACTACCACTTGAGCGTTTGCACATGGACCTGTTCGGACCAGTCAAGCGTAAAACTCATGCTGGTGAATTGTACTGTCTTGTGGTTATAGATGACTATTCCAGATTTTCATGGGTTATGTGCTTGCATCATAAGAGCGACACTTTTAATAATCTGAAAGTTCTGTTCACTCGACTTGAAAATGTCTATGGTCTGAAGATCAAGAGAATTAGGAGGGATAATGGGATGGAGTTTAAGAACACACAGATGGAAGCTCTTTGTGAAGACAAAGGAATTCATCATGAATACAGTGCTCCGTATACCCCTCAACAAAACGGTGTCGCAGAACGCAAAAACATGACTCGAATTGAAGCGGCAAGAACAATGCTTGCAGATTCCAATCTTCCAGTAATGTTCTGGAACGAAGCCATTTACGCAGCTTGTTATACTCTCAATCGTGTTTTAACGGTGAAGAAGTTTGGCAAAACTTCTTATGAGCTGTTGAACCGACGAAAGCCGAACTTAGAGTATCTAGAACCGTTTGGAGCACCATGTACAATGCTTAATCCATCTGAGAAGTTCGCACTGAAGGCTGAAGAAGGATTCTTTGTTGGATATGTAGCCCCGCTCAAACGGGTATTCAACAAACGAACTCGTCAGGTCGAGGAGTGGGCTAACGTTGAAGTGCAGAGGTATACTCAGAATGTACAGGGTAGCGGTCCAGACTGGATGTTTGATTACAAGGATTTCTTTGAATCATTCAATCTAGATAGCTTGGTTGAAGAGGCTGTATTACGTTTATATTACGAGTGTGAAAACGCAGTGACGTCACCGTTGGTGTGTCCGATCACCGTAAACCCCCAAACAGCTTCTAATGATACCAACGTTCCTGCAGTTGAAGAAGAGGTATTTCAAGAAGCTTCCACAACTCTTAATTCATCGGAATCTGAAGATGACGATGATGTTGCAAGTGAAGCTGTTCCAAATATTGCTACAGAGACACCTCCAGTGAACCCAAATCCAAATGGTGATTCATCATCAAACTTGGGTAATGATCTGGATTCGACAAAGAATTTGACTACTCAGACGGGAGTGCAAGTACCCGATTATCCGGAATCTCGGATACATCGGATTCACGCGCTCGAGCAGGTTATTGGTGATCCTAGTAGCAGTGTCATGACGAGAGGTCAACTGAGGAATGCAAACTCACCAAAAAACCTTGGTGCTCTTGCTTTATATGCCAAAATTCAAAAATCAGGTTTTCAAAATGACTGGTCTTTTGCTTGTTATGTTTCGCAGGTCGAGCTGTGGACATACAAGGACGCTCTTTTGGATGACGCTTGGGTAGAGGCTATGCAGGAGGAGTTATTACAGTTCCAGAAACTCGAAGTGTGGACACAGACAGATTTACCTCCAGGACGGAAAAAGATAGGAACAAAATGGGTGTTCAAGTGTAAGAAAGATGACAGAGGAGTGATTGTTAGGAACAAAGCTCGATTGGTCGTACAAGGCTTTCATCAAGTTGAAGGAATTGATTATAACGAGATTTATGCACCGGTTGCACGCTTAGAAGCTATCCGCATGTTTCTGGCGTTTGCATCTTATAAGAAATTCAAGGTGTATCAAAGGGACGTTAAAAGCGCGTTTCTTTATGGGGTGGTAAAGGAAGAAGTTTACGTAGGTCAACCACCAGGCTTTGAGGATCCTATTCATCGGGATAAGGTCTATGTACTAAACAAAGCTCTCTACGGGTTGCACCAGGCTCCAAGACAATGGTATGAGGAGCTGAGCACGTATCTTCTATCCAAAGGATTTAAACGAGGTTTGGTAGATTGAACACTGTTCACAAAACGAACAGGGGATGACTTGCTTATTGTGCAAATTTATGTTGATGACATTATTTTTGGTTCTACTAACGAACTTCTGTGCAGAGAATTTGAACGTGTGATGCAGGAAAAGTTCGAAATGAGTGCTATGGGAGAGATGCAGTTTTTCCTAGGCTTGCAGGTGGATCAAAGACCAACAGGGATTTTTATTCACCAGACGAAATACGTTTCTGAAGTCTTGAGCCGATTCCAGATGGATGATTCGAAGCCGATGGATACCCCAATACAACCTAATCACGGGATTGGTGTTGACGCTAAGGGGGAGCTAACTGATCCTTTTACATACAGAGCAATCGTCGGATCTCTGATGTACCTCACCGCCTCCAGACCAGATATAATGTTTGCCACATGTCTCTGTGCACGTTATCAATCGAAGCCGAAACAGAGTCATCTTGCAGCTGTCAAACGTATCCTTAGATATCTGAAGGGTTGTCCGTCGAGAGGACTTTGGTACCCTAATGATGATAATTTTGACCTAATCGCTTTTAGTGATGCAGATTGGGGTGGCTGTGACAAAGACAACAAATCCATAACGGCTGGATGCCAGTTTATGGGGAGCAGGTTCGTGACCTGGCAATGCAAGAAACAAACTGCAGTCGCCTTGTCCACATGTGAAGCAGAATATGTCTCAGCATCAAGCTGCTGCTCACAAGTTCTCTGGATACAACAACAGATGGTGGACTACGGTTTGAAATTTCTTAAAACCCCTATTTACTGTGATAATGAGGCCGCAATTCCATTAACAAAAGATTTAGTAAATCACTTGAAAGCTAAACATATCCGGATCAAATATCATTTTATCCGTGATTGTTACGCAAAAGAGTTGATCGATATGGTCAAAATCCACACTGACTATCAACGTGCAGATCTTTTTACCAAAGCTTTTGATAAATCAACATTTGAATATCTTTTAAAAGCTAACGGTATAAAAGAAAAACAAGACTGATCACCACCTCAGTTTATCGCTTTTTAGTTTTAGTTTTTATTGTTTTCAGAAAATTACAAAAATCCAAAAATATGTTTTACATTTTAGATTGAGTTTATTTTCAGAAAAACCAAAAACATTGAAAAAGTCAAAAACCCATAAAAATTAGAAAACCCAAAATGATTTCCAGGAGAAAAAGGGGAAATGATAGTACATCAGTGGGGATCTGACACATGCTAAAGAAGTGTAATGCAATATAAGGCGTGTGTTTGAGTCTGTGTGATGTGTTGATAGGCTTCGTAGACCTATTACTGTGTGCCTGATACATACATATCAAACGAATTGTTGTGTGGGTGAACTCCTCATGGGCATATGGTCTTAGTATCGTAATTTCATTTGATAGGGTATTTGTACAAAATTCGGAGGTTTGGGTCGTTATGTTATTAGTTATCTGGGGATAGCCTCTATGATCTTCTGCTGTAAGTAATTACGGACCTAGATCAGACAGGGTGTCTTTATAAAAGAGTTGTAAAGCCAAATCCTAAAGTTACCGAATTGAGGAACTTTCAATGTATGACGATAATCAAAGATTATCTAATGCATCGTATCCAATCATTGATGCAAATCATGATTGATATCAGCCCTCAACCTGGTAGAGTGCACAAGTTACTTTGTAGCATGTTGCTGACCTGTACACCTCTGTGCCTCATACCTTGTAAATTACAAATGACGAAAGCATAATCACGCGTTACAATGAGTCTTTCTGCATTTACTTCTTGATACGGGAGTATGTCGTGTGCGTGGGAACCACACACAATTGAGTTTATACTATAAATAATAGTATCAGTCTAAAGCACTGCACAACAGTCTGCATGTGAGTTTATGTGGATCACAATATCAGCAGTTGCCAGATCACACATTGTCCTTAATGATAATAAATCAAAAGATCAACGGTGTGATCAGATTTCTCAATAACTGATATGATCCCTTTACCGGAAATCACAAAACATTTACTGCTTTATCTTTACATTTATGCATTTTACATTTCTCGTCAAAAATACAAAACTCGAAAAGATTTTAGGTGTGTTTTAACAAAAAAGTTTAGAAAATCCAAAAGATTTTACATTTCTATCTTATTTTTGATAGCTGATGGTGGTTGATGGTGATTTTCTAAAGCTTGATGGACCATTTGAGTTTTGTCATCCTAATATGAGAAATAATGAATGTCGGATGCGTAAAATTTGAGAAAAATTTTGAACAGGACTCGATTCTGAGATTTGGTAAAAACTTAAAAATTCCAATTTTCATCCGCCCCTTCGTTGGGTCGAAGGTGGAATTTTTCCTGCTCATTCGAACCTTTCAAACGGTCGAATGTGAGTGCTCATGTGTTATTTTTACATTCGATCCATTTGTCTACATTCGAACCTTTTAATAGGGTCGAAGGTGGACAAATTTTCACATTCGCCCTAGTCGTTTGGTCGAATGTGGATCCTATATATGTCTGATCTGCACATTCGACCCCATATTCAAAATTTTTTAAATTTCTGAGATAAAGTGATCTTGTTGCCCGTGATTTAAACATCATATTATTGTGTTCTCTGATTCTTGCTGATCATTTCAACATATCGTTTGCAGGTTATCATCCATTTAACAGTTCAGATTCTTCGATTTAGTGTTCGAACCCTAACCAGGATTAAAACATGATTATTAACCATTAAATGTTACAATTGTTGTTAAGGTTTCATTGTTTAAGTGTTTTACGGGGAGAATAAACAAAAATCAAGGTTTAAAACTTAACAGATTGGATTATTGATTGTTTTAAAATGACGAACCCTAGTTTTTAAATGAAAACACATAAACAATGAATAATAATCAAAATTGTTGATTGAGAAAGGTTAATCGGCCATATTAGATGATGTTCAAATCAAAAGGGCATGTTAAAACGATCTAAATCAAAATCTGCAATTTGAGAAGATGAACAGTCTTCTTTCGCCCAAATTCAAACGATCGAACGTGACTTTTTGGTCAAATGAAGATGTTCAAACGGTCTAAAGTGGAACTAAACGGTCGAATGTACATTTTTAAACACTGATTTTCACATTCGAACCTTTGATTCCACATTCGAACCTTTGTTATCACATTCGTACCTTCGAATGGTCAAATGTAGAAATTCAAAATCAAAAATTTCAAGTTTTGGTTATTTTGTCCATTTTTAACATGTTTTCTTGATTTATTTTGCAGTCTAATCATGTCTGAACAGGAAAGTACTGATGTTCCCACAGGATCTTCAGAAAAGGTAGCTGGAAAAGAACAGATTGAAGATTTACCATTTGAAGCAGCACACAAAATTCACCGGTATTGTAGATTTCTTAAAGAGAATCCGTGTGATTGTTGCCCTTGCTACTCCCGCCATCATATACAAAGATCATCAACAAGAATTCTGGAAGAATGCCAGAATGGATTATTGGAACAATGAATCTGCTATAGTAAGTACGATTCAGGGGGAGTTTGTGATCATTTCTGAAGATGACATCAGAGAAGCACTGAAGTTGCAGGATAAGAAGACAGATAAAGAGTTCTATCATGGATTGAACAGAGAAAGTGCTTCCTACGAATGAAGTACAATGGACCGATTACTGATGGTTCATTACACAAAGGGAAGCTATGTCCGCAGTTCAAGTATCTCGCTCACGTTATGTTACATGTGTTTGGATCTGTGAGTGGAGGATATGATGTTATGAGAAAGAGTATTAGCTCTTTGATGGTTGCCCTTATCTTAAACAAGCCGTTCAATGTATCTGGTATGATACTTGAACATATGCTGGAACCACTCAGAGGTTTGAAGAACAAGAAGTTTTTGCTATATCCAAGATTCTTGCAGATGATATTTGATGAGAAGTACAAGAACTTGAGAAGAGATCCTACTCAGATAGTCGTACAGGATCACATGAATCTGAACACGCTTGTTAGAATGAAAGGTTATAAAGGCGTGCTGATGAATGAAATACCACCACACAAGAACCTGTTTGGTCATCTAATTAATTCGGGATATGAAGATCCAGGTAAGGATAAAGCTAGGCATGCTAATAGTGATTCTGATGAAGACAATCCTTTATGTCATGTTGATCCTGATGCTAAGAGAAAGCGAGAAGTAGTGAATGTCAGTGCAAAGACTGGGAAAGGTAAAGAGAAACAAGATGATGTAGAACCACCACAGAAGAAGGTTTCTAGAAGAAAGAAAAGTGTAGCCAAAAAGGGTTTACATTTGGTTGATGAAGTGTCTGTTGATTCTGAAGAGATACAGGAAGATGAAAGATGGGATTCGGAGAATGAGACTGTTAAGAGCACGACGCCCAAGGCCACTGTGGCTGGTGAGTCTGAAAGTCTAAACAAGTCTATAGAAGAGCAGAGGACAAAAAGTCCGATTGCATTAGACGAGATTCATGAAGGTTTAGGTTTGGGATCCGAAGATTTTGGAGGATTACCAAAGGCTGGAGAGAAACAGAAGAAACCGTTATACAAGAAGAAAGAAAAGGTTGTGAAGCCGATGGAGAAAAGAGCTAGAGACATTGAGAATCTGATTGCTGGAAAGAAATTGCCTGTAGCATCTAGTTCTAAATCACCCATTACATCCCCAGCAGCAAAGAAACAGAAGACATCATCTGCTGCTGAGCATACTGAATTGCCAACTGATGCATTCAATGATGTTTTGGATAGAGTTCTGAAAAAGCTGAAGAAAGGAAAGATTCCTGTTGCTGAAGCTTCAAAACCAAAGGTTACTGTAGATAGTGATGTGATGACTGCAGTTAACCAGAAGCTTGCAGATATGATGAAGATTATTAATCAGCAACAAGCAGAGATCGAACAGTTGAGGAATAATGACAGAAAGATGTTAGATGTTGTCGAATCTTCACATGAGTAGAGAAACACTAGAAGGTACATTACTATGAAAGAGGAGAACAAGAACTTGAAAGCAGATAACAAGAGTATGAATAATCTGATAAAGGATTTGTACTCTAAAGCTCCACAATTACAAGCTGGTGAAGAAGATGAAGAACGCGACGAGGAGGAAGTTGATTTTGAACCATCTGATGAAGAAGAAGATGATGATGATGAGTTGAATGAGGATGCCGGTGATGCTCCTAAAAAGAAGAAGAAAGATGATGGTGATGATGATGGTTCAGGAGATGATTCAGGTGATGGTAATAGCTCTGCTAGTTCTGATAGTGATGATGATGATGATGATGATGATACTGACAAGTATAAGTGTGAGAAGAGAGGATCGGGAAAAGACACAGGAGAATCCAGTTCTAAAGCTCCTGGTGTCTCTACTGATAATGATAATATCTTCTGGAATGAGAAGATCAGATCTTTATCTGAAGACGACAAGAAATTATATCGCCAAATGTTGACTGACAGAGTCTGGACGATTGAGATGACTGGTAGATTTCCAGAGATGTTTGAGTCTAGTGATATGCGTTTTGAGTTGGAGTATAATGATCCTGATCTGGAAGACGGAGAAGTTTCTGCAGCCATGTCGAAAGAGATATTGGAGGGACTGGCAAAACAGGTTGGTAAATCTCTGGGGGAATTGATGAGTGAGAATCAGATTCCTAATATACCTGAGAAAGAAGCAGGTAATCACTCCGATGACAGAGATGTCCCAGTGTTTGAAGAAGTGGAGATAAAGGATATTACTAGCGAGGAATATCCAGAATACTTTAAGAATGACAAAGATTCTGGATTTCCTGAATTTTCTGATGAACTGTTGAGCCAGGCTGAGAAACTTGCTCATGAGAAGAGTAAGAAGTTTGTTGAATAAGTGTTTCCAGATTGTCAAAAGCCAAATACTGAACAATCTGATGCTTTTAAAGAATTGTTGAGGAAGCTTAAAGAAAAAGAAGCTAACCGTCCAAAGATTGAAGTTCAAGGTAGCTTTTACAAATTCCATAATGATTTATTTAAAGGGAAAGCTCTCGGCTGGAAGTACTTGAGACAGCTAAAGTGTGTCGCTGTGAAATGGGAGAAAGGAATTCTGTACTTTGACAGATTCCATGACATTAAGACACTACCGTACTGGGTTGTTCGTGATATCTGCAGACATGAAATGTCGGGTGCTACAGTAAACAACCATCTTGTTGGTTACTTTGAAGATAGAATGGCTAGAGAGAGCAGGACGAAATGGGACGTGTTTACCCCGCAATATCCTAAAAGGATTGTCCATAAAAAGGAGAAGGATGATATAACGGGTTTGCCCAAAGTGACTTTGAAGTATAAACCACCAAAAGTGTTGAAGCATATTCCTTTGATGCAAATTCCACAACACTTTTCAAAGGATTTTATGTGGTGGTATTATGACTGGAAGACAGCAGAGGCTATTATCATTCTGAAGGATGGTTTGAAGGACTTTAAGAAGATTCACATTTTTGACCCAATGTGGTTAATCAACTGCTCGCACGAAGATATCATCATGCTTTATTATAATCCAATCTATTGTGAAGCGAAAGATAGTGAACAGGCATCCAAATACCAACGTGTGGTATTCTTATGCTTTGCGTGGGATGTTAATGCGGGGTGTGATTTCGATAAGAAACTGGGGAAGTTTGTCAAGATCCAAAATGTTGAAAAGAAGAAGCCAAAACAAACTCATGAACCAGTAATGACAAAAGAACAAAAGGCGTTATTGCGTATCAAATTGATGAACAAAACTATGGACGAAGAGCGTAGGCTGAAGCAATTCAAGCAATAGTCGAGGGAGAGTTTGTAGATACACGAAAGTGTGACTAATGCTATTGAATTGCGAATACCAATATGTTTTGTTTTTGGTCGACTGGTCGAATATGGGTTTTAGGATGGTCGAAGGTAGAACAGACGGTCGAAGGTGCACTGGGAGGTCGAATAAAGAATTGTATATATGTATGTCCAGATTCGCCCTATATGAACGGTCGAACCTGCACATTCGACCAAGCTATTTGGGCGAATGTGCAGGCCTATATAAGGCAATCTCATTTTTTAATGTTTAACTTTTGGTCAATTTGTTTTCCCTCCCAATGTGTGTTTCTCCCTAGGGTTATTATTGAGTCTGTAAACAACTTTTATCATTATAAACAACATTTTGGAGTGTAATTGATTATCTAATTGAATGAAATGAATATGTTTATGATGATTTCTGTGTTTTGCTAGTTTTATTATCATTTTGTGATCAATTCAGGGATTCCGCACCTGAATTGAACTTGTTTGATCATTATCTTTGTTGATTAGCCGATCCAACGCGCATACAAAAACAAGAAATAAAATTACAAGAAGAAAGGAAAAATACGAAACAAGCACAAGGAAAACTCGAGGTGACTGAGGCACGTGTAAAACACACTTCCCTTAAAACAGATTTCGGGCCACCCAGGTGAACCCGTCTGTTTCCCAGGGTACAACAGCCTAAGCAGATTGCACTGCCGGAGTGAATCTAGCACCTAAAATAGTACCTGAAACAAGAGTGCGGAGGGAAGCAAAGTTAGAAAAATTATGTGATAGAAGGTGGTGATTTGTGAACATGAATACTCAGTGTTTTTTCTGTGTCTTCAACCAGAGTACATAACTCTGTATATAAAGACAAGAGACGAAGCCAACTGAAGAGTCTCATTGATGATGAAAATCAATGAGACATTAAACCAACAAATGATTTATATCTCCACCAATGTGGGACAGGCACAAATTCCCACACCATTAAAGTATCACCACATACACTTAAAGCTTAGATCTCTCATTCATCTAGCTTTTATAATTAAATATCATTATATTAAACATTAATATAATATTTAATTAATAAATTTCCAACAATCCCCCACATGAATGGAGATAGCCCCACACACTCAAGTGTCACAATAAAATTTCAGCGGTTAAGCAATGCAGGATAGGTAGGTATTCCCTTTGAACCCTCCTTTTTGATGTGTACTTTGTCTCCTAGCGGTTAGTAGACGCGATGTCCTTGAACCAATCCCTTTTTACGTAGACGTTATTACACATCACACATTATTCCCCCTGGTCTGGTTAACCCCTCATTATCGTGTTCGTTTATGGTCATGGAGCACTATCCTGGTTCTGCGAGAGCTCTAGGAATTGTGCCCTTACAATTCCATTTGAAGCGACCCCACGTCTCTCTAACATAGGTGATTTTACCAAAATCGTTAAAAGCCATATGCTTATCCTCCTTTGACATCAGTGATTTATTTTAAGGACGGACTAGGAAGTATGCAACTCCCTTTGTGTTTTGGGGTATTCCCCCACAGTGATCTTAGTCCGTGCAGTTAGGTGGTCCTATTGAGCCTAGATCATGGGATCTCCAATCTTCTAGGATAGGTTTTCCGTTGTACAAACTTATTCCAAGGGCTTTATTCCCATTCCTATTGACGACTTATGCACTGCCTCTCTGCTTAAGCCTTTTGTAAGCGGATCCGCAATGTTATCCTTTGACTTCACATAGTCAATAGTGATAACCCCTGTTGAGAGCGGTTGTCGTATCGTATTATGCCTACGTCGTATGTGCCTCGATTTGCCATTATACATTACACTTTGAGCTCTACCAATTGCTGACTGGCAATCACAATGTATGCAAATAGCCGTAACAGGCTTAGGCCATCTTGGAATATATTCCAAAAACTGACGTATCCACTTTGCCTCTTCTCCAGCTTTATCTAAAGCAATTAATTCAGATTCCATCATGGACCAAGCTATAAGAGTTTGCTTGGAAGATTTCCAAGCTATAGCTGCTCCTCCAAGGGTAAACACATAACCACTTGTGGATTTAGAATCTTTCATATCGGATATCCAGTTGCCATCACTGTATCCTTCCACAACAGCTGGATCTTGGCCATAATGCAGTCCATAATTCCTTGTGTATCTCAAATACCTTAACAGTCTTGTCATGCTTTTCCAATTTTCAGCACTAGGATTACTAGTATATCTGCTTAGCCTGCTCATAACATATGCTAAGTCTAGCCTGGTACATGACATGAGATACATCAAACTGCCAATGATCCTTGAATACTCCAATTGAGCAACACCCTCACCTCTATTCTTTGCCAAATGTTGAGAGGTATTAATCGGTCTTTCAGCCACACTTGTGTCCTCCGAATTGAACTTCTCAAGGATCTTGTCCACATAATGAGATTGACTTAACACAAGACCAGTTTGGGTTCTAATAATCTTCACTCCAAGAATTACATCAGCTAGACCCATGTCTTTCCTGTCAAATCTCGCTTTCAACATGTCTTTAGTAGATCTGATCATCTTGTCATCACTCCCAATGATAAGCATATCATCCACATAAAGATATAAGATTACATAACCTTTAGAAGTGTCCTTCACATAGACACACTTGTCACATTCATTTATTTTGAAACCACTGTTAAGCATAACCTGGTCAAACTTTTGATGCCATTGTTTTGGATCTTGCTTTAAGCCATACAGTGACTTGACGAGTTTACATACTTTGCCTTCTTGGCCAGGAGCAGAGAAACCCTCAGGTTGCTCCATGTAAATCTCTTCCTCTAACTCCCCATTTAGAAATGCAGTTTTTACATCCATTTGATGTATTTCCAAATTTCTCAAGGCTGCAATTGCAAGCACCAATCTTATAGAGGTTATTCTAGTCACAGGCGAGTACGTGTCAAAGTAGTCAAGACCTTCCTTTTGTCTATACCCTTTGATTACGAGCCTTGCCTTATATTTGTCAACAGAGCCATCAGCTTTCATCTTTTTCTTGAATATCCATCGATATCCAAGTGGCTTGCACCCTGGTGGAAGATCAACTAAGTCCCAAGTATGATTCTGCAAAATAGAATCAATCTCACTTTTGATGGCTTCTTTCCATTGAGGTCCATCTGAAGAGGTGACTGCTTCTCGATAGGTTTGAGGCTCACTCTCAACCATGTAGGTATGAAAATCAGGCTCAAAGGATTTTTCAATCCTTTGCCTTTTGCTTCTTCTTAGCTCAACCTCTTCAGCCTCTGATCGTTCATGGGTATTATTTTAAACAACCTTATCAACCGCTGTTGATGAACTCGCATGACATTGGGAACTCCTCTTCAAAATAAGTTGCATTTCCTGGCCTTGTTTCTATTATGGAGTTCTTATGAACATCAGGATTTTTGGACTCATGCACAAGAAAACGATGTGAAGTCCCATTTTGGGCATATCCAAAAAATATGCAATCAACAGTTTTAGGCCCAATTCTAAGAGCCTTTGGAGGTGTAACAATTACCTTGGCCAGACACCCCCACACTTTCAAGTATTTATAGGATGATTTCTGTCCCCACCATAACTCATATGGTGTTACATCCTTATTCTGGAAAGGAACTTTATTTAACAAAAAATTGGCCGACAAAATGGCCTCCCCCCACATGTCCTGGCTCATCCCAAAACTTATCAACATGGCATTCATCATTTCCTTTAGTGTACGATTCTTTCGTTCCGCAATGCCATTTGATTGGGGTGTATAGGGTGGGGTACACTCATGTATTATGCCACATTTGGCACATTCATCCCCAAATGGTGAAACATATTCACCTCCCCTATCACTTCTCACACGCTTTATTTTCTTATTAAGTTGATTTTCAACTTCAGATTTATACAAGATAAACTTGTCAATTGCTTCATCTTTACTCTTAAGTAAATACACATAACAATACCGCGTACTGTCGACAATAAAAGTAATAAAATACTTATTTCCACCTCTAGTGGGAATTGATTTTAAATCACACACATCAGTGTGAATCAAGTCAAGGGGTTCAGTTATTCGATTAACTGATTTAAACGGTGATCTTGTTTGTTTGGCTTCAACACATGTTTTACATTTTGATTTCGAGTCTATGGCAAAAGTTGGTATGTAATCTAATTTAATCAAACGACACATCGAATTAAAATTAACATGACCAAGACGACCATGCCAAACATTAGGAGACTCAACCAAGTAAGCAGAAGTAGTAGCATTCTTATTCATGTTCTTAGTAACAGCCATTACATTGAGTTTGAACACACCATTCTGGGCATAGCCCTTACCAACAAACATACCACGCTTACTTAAAACAAACTTGTCACTCTCAAAGAGTAGACAAAAACCAAACTTATTAAGCAACCAACCCGACACAAGACTCTTACGCAGGTCAGGAACATAAAGCACATTGCTTAAAGTGAGCTCTTTTCCAGAAGTCCACTTCAAGATCACATCACCTTCTCCCTTGATATCTGCTGTAGCAGCATTCCCCATGTACAGCTTCTCATCCCCTACCACTTCTCTAAACGTACTAAAGAGAGTCCTATCTGGGCAAACATGGCGAGTCGCCCCAGTGTCCACCCACCACCCTTTTGGACTGTTAGACACCAAATTAACCTCCTCCATCATGGAAGTGAGGTCTGAAATCATGGCCACTAAAGGCACGTCATCATTAACAACCATAAGCGCCTTCTCATGTTTAGGTGCTTTGCATTGATCAGCTTTGTGACCAGCTTCATTACAATTGTAACATTTCCCTTTGAAGGAACTAACCTTCTTTCTCACACCACCTTTCTTAGGCCCAAGGTCACGACCCTTACCTTTTGATTTTTCACCAAATTTGTGGCCTTTGTTGCTCTTATTCCCCCTTGAAGACTGACCATGCTCAACAATGTTGGCTTTTGCAGTACCTTCAACTTGAGTTCCTTTTAGAGACACTTTGTTATCTTCCTCAATACGCAAGCGAACCACAAGATCTTCAATGGTCATTTCCTTTCGCTTATGCTTAAGGTAATTCTTGAAATCTGTCCAACTTGGAGGAAGTTTTTCAACCATTGCAGCCACTTGGAATGTTTCACTAAGATTCATTCCTTCAGACAGAATATCACTGAGGATCACTTACAATTCTTGGACTTGGCTAATAACAGTTTTGAAATCCACCATATTATAGTCCAAAAATCGAGCCACAACATATTTCTTAGTACCAGCGTCTTCAGTTTTGTACTTGCGCTCCAAAGATTCCCAAAGTTCTTTGGCAGTCGGTATCTTGCAGTACACGTTATGCAATGGATCAGCCAGTCCATTCAACACATAGTTTCTCCATAGGTACTCAGAGTGTTTCCAAGCATCAAGTGCGCTCACAGATTGCGCATTAGAGTTCCCTTCAGCAAGTTGAGGGGGAAACTCAATCAAGAATCTCGCAAGATTCAGAGTTGTCAAGTAAAACAACATCTTTTGCTGCCATCTTTTGAAGTTCAAACCAGAAAACTTTTCTGGATTCTCAGCATGGTTTGCAACCGCCTGGCCTGCCTGGGTACCAACTAATGGTCCCACAGTGGTGGATGACGATCCAACAGTTGTTGATGAAGCATTAGCTTTCGTAGCCATTTCTGAAACAAGAGAACACAAATTAGTTTTCAGAAATAATCAAAGAAAGGAATAATCCATTTTGAACAATAGAATTTGGTTTACAAAAAACCAAACTGTTTGGTTTACAAAAACCAAATCGAACTCACAAAGAGTTTATCAAAACAGTTTGTTTTGCAATCCGAAATTTTTTAAAACAAAGTATGAACAGAGTTTTAAAAATCTGTTTTAAGTTTGTAGGAACCCCATTCACAAAATAAAATAAATACGAATTTTATTAAATATTTTCGGATTACAATACAGTAAAGAAAATGAACAGAATACAAAACAAGAAATAAAATTACAAGAAGAAAGGAAAAATACGAAACAAGCACAAGGAAAACTCGATGTGACTGAGGCACGTGTAAAACACGCTTCCCTTAAAACAGATTTCGGGCCACCCAGGTGAACCCGTCTGTTTCCCAGGGTACAACAGCCTAAGCAGATTGCACTGCCGGAGTGAACCTAGCACCTGAAATAGTACCTGAAACAAGAGTGCGGAGGGCAGCAAAGTTAGGAAAATTATCCGATAGAAGGTGGTGGTTTGTGAACATGAATACTCAGTGTTTTTTCTGTGTCTTCAACCAGAGTAAATAACTCTGTATATAAAGACAAGAGACGAAGCCAACTGAAGACTCTCATTGATGACGAAAATCAATGAGACATTAATCCAGCACTTAATCTCTACTAATTACTTTGACAGGTTGGAATGTGAAAAGACATGACCACACCAGTTGGTTAATCTAAGCCATAGGTTCGAGCCATGCTAGTTCAAGCTTAGTTAAAAACATAAAGGTACAAAGTGCGCCATCAAAACGCCACATTACGCCCATCGCCCTCGTCCTGGTCCCGGTCCCATGCCCGTGCCCAGGCCCGGGCGCGGGCGTGTCGGGTGCTTCGCACCCTCCTGGCTGTCACTGGGTGTGTCCTATTGTATAGGAATACATTCCTATACAAAATTCTACATATAAACCAACACATGATTTATATCTCCACCAATGTGGGACAAGCACAAATTCCCACAACATTAAAGTATCACCACACACACTTAAAGCTTAGATCTCTCATTCATCTAGCTTTTATAATTAAATATCATTATATTAAACATTAATATAATATTTAATTAATAAATTTCCAATAATACATATATGTATATAGTTGTTTTAATTTAATGATGTCATATATACATTACATGTGTGTATATATGGGAGAGTTATCTTGATAAAAGCTAAATATCGCGAGAACCGTGAACACAAATGAGAAAATCAATTAAAATCATTTTTTTAATACAAACTTAATTATATTATATATTAAAAAGGAAATATGGATTGTGAGACGAAACCCACTGTAGCTATGTGTCACATCAAGCTACGGTGGGGGGGCACTAGTTATAATTAAAATATAACATTAAAAAATTAACTTTCTTTTTAAATTATTCATCTTTTCTTGCAAAAACACTCTAAAATTAACTTTTTATACATGTGTAAATGAAACAGTTTACACATGTATAAACAGTAAATTTAGACATGTGTAAAAATAATATATTTTTGTATACATTTAAATTTTTGCGCGTAAATTGTGTTTTTGTGATTGTATTTTAATAATAAAGATAAGTGTAAAAAGAAATTTTGAATTGAATGGTTTTAGATAGCGTTCTCGCAGTTCGCACGAAATATATGTGTTCTCAAATTAGTCTTCCCCTGTATATATGTGTGTATATTACGAGTCTATTTATACGTTGAGACCAACGAATAAAATAATTCATAAACTAAGTAGAGAAAAAAAATGAGAGAGAAACTAATTAATTATTTAATTAGAGAGAGAAACTTAAAAGATTACCAATATACCCTTTTTTATTTAATATTTAATGCTTAAGATTAAAAAAAATAAATGGTCAAGATTGGTTTTTATGGTTCTTAAAACCCTATACGTTCTTATTTGAACTGTACCATATATATATATATATATATATATATATATATATATATATATATATATAATGTGTTTTGAAAAAAGTGGGAGAAATAAATGTGGCATTTAGATCATGTAAATGGATGGTTGAAATTAAAGAAGTGGCAAACTTGTAAATTGTTTTATAATTTAATTATTAAAATAGGTCTTGTAAGGGTATAACTATTAAAACACCAAAATCCCATTAAAAATACCTCCTTAAATAAAGCAATCCCCATCTCTCTCTTTCCCTTTTTTCTTACGCATCTCTCTCTCTATCTCTTTCTTCCTCTCACACTCTAGAAAAAAAGACTTCCCTGATGTGTTATCGTCTCTTCCTTTCTCTCTTTCTTCCTCTCTTTCTTGATGTGTTATAATCCCTGTCTCTCTCTCTCTCTCTCTCTCTCTTTCTCTCTCTCCCTCTCTCTCTCCATCTCCCCTATTTACAGTTCTTCCATACAAGTACTATTCTAGATTTTCTTCGTTGTTTTCCCTTAAATTCCTTAACTTTCGCTTGTTTTTAAGATCAAGAGGAGGAGAAAGCAGCATATTCTTGGTGGAGAAGCTCCGGCTGAACATAAAACACAAAGATGTAAAGGGGGATTGTTGTTAAGCACAAACTCTTTTGTTGCTCTTTTGTTCAGCTTTGTTTTATCAGTGTGTTTAATTGTTTCTTGCTTATTTTTTTTGTTATTAGACTATAAGATTGCAGAGTTCAAAGAAAAGGTCGTCTCCACGGCATCGACTCCACTGGATATGGATACAAACCGAATGTGGGAGGCTATGGCGACGACCATTACCCATGCAGCAAAAGAGACTTTAGGGGTCACAAAAGATAAGACAGGTGGGCATAAGGAGTCTTGGTGGTGGAATAAGGAAGTACAAGCCAAAATAAAAAAAAATAAGCAAGTGAGTTTTAGGGACCTATTGAGATGCACGAGCGACGTGGAATGGGTGAGATTGAGGGAGATATACAAAAAGTCCAAGAAAGAGGCAAAGAAAGCAGTGACAGAAGCAAAGAACACAGCCTATAAGAAGATGTATGAGCGCCTAGAAACAAAGGAAGGAGAACGTGATATGTTCAAGATAGCCAAAGCTAGGGAGCGTAGGTGAAGAGATCTAGGGTTAATAAAGTTTATAAAGGGAGAGGATGGACGTGTGTTAGTCAAGGGACATGACATTAAGCTGAGATGGCAGATGTATTTCCACAAACAAAGCTCACGGAGGCGTATCTGTATTCTTCAATGGTGAAGGTGCATACCAAGACGAAAGCGGCATCCCGATTACGCAGAGACTGCGAGGAAACAACTTTTATTGTAGGCGTATCACACAGGGGGAGGTGAAAGCAGCACTTAGGAAGATGGGAAAGGCTAAGACAGTTGGCCCAGACAACATAACGATTGAGGCGTGGAAGTGTTTAGGAGATGAAAGAGTCCATTGGCTAACAAACTTGTTAAATCGTATTTATGAATCTGGAAAAATGCTAGATCAATGGAGGAGAAGTATTGTAGTGCCTTTATATAAGAACAAAGGCGACGCCCAAAGTTGTGGGAACTATAGAGGAATTAAGTTGTTAGGGCATACTATGAAATTATGGGAGAGGGTGATTGAGATTAGACTTAGAAAGCAAACTCAGGTTACGGTGAACCAATTTGGTTTTATGCCAGGAAGGTCTACTACAGAAGCGATTCACATTCTAAGGAGACTGATGAAAAAATATAGAGAGAAAAAGCGGGATCTACATATGGTTTTCATTGACTTAGAAAAGGCATACGATAGTGTACCTCGTAGGCTGATTTGGGAAAGTCTAGAGGGTAGAGGGGTTCCTAGGAAGTATTTAGACTTAATAAGGGATATGTATGCTAGGACTGAGACGTGCGTTCGGTCGCCGGTAGGGGATACCGATTTTTTTTGTTGGGTCTGCTGACCTGGAGAAGAACAGATGATTGGAAAGCCAAAATATGTTATCTATTTGATCCTTGAATAAACAGTCTTTACAACTTACTTCTCCCAAAAGACTGCTGACCCTAACTACTGTTCTATCCAAACAACTGCTCAACAACTGCTGATACAAAGAACTGCTAAGGAAACAACTGATGAAGAACAACTGCTGACCAAAGGTCTGATGAAGAGCAACAGCAGATACAAGTACTGAAGACCAAAGCACTGCTGGAAGCAACAGCACTTAGGCTCCAGCAGTGGATACAAGACCATCAGAGTTTATCTTTAACAGCTGTTTACTATCAGTGCTTTCAATGTAACAGTAGTTTGTATAGCAGATGTTTAAGTTTGTTATTCTGTTAGAGGTCACTGTCTTAGGTGACGTCAGCCTAGGTCATCAGTGGTTTGAGTCAGTCTATAAATAGAACAGTGCATGTACTGTTCTATTGCATCACACACAAAACATTCTCTCTGACAAACAACTGTGTGATCAGGCTGAGGGGGAGTAACTTGTACGATTGTAATCTTTGAATTAATGAAAGCATTCGATCGAAAAACATTTACTCTCTTGTTTTGATTTACAGTTTATTATTCCGCTGCACTTTCATTCTACTTTCATTCCATTATTATCATTATTTAGTTAAACAATCAAAACAAACAAACTCAGATCCTAACAATTGGTATCAGAGCATGGTCAATTAAATTCGATCTAACAAATCAATTTAATAATCAGCTCACAATTATTGATATCGTTTGTCAGTTTGATTGAAAACAGAGTAATAGTTTAATTTCGATTCAACCGTTGTTAAACAGACTTTGTTTTTTTAAAAATCAGAGAATGGCTTCTATCAATCACGATCCACATAACACTGGCACGAACAACAAGCCACCGATGCTTGTCAGATCTGAATACAATATCTGGCAACGTCGGATGAGCCATGTTCTAGCTCAACAAAACACTGGGTGTTGGAAGTCGGTTATCTTCGGACCACATGTTCCGACTGTGCCGAGTACTGAAGATCCCAAAGTGTTTGAGCCAAAGAAACTTGAAAACTACTCCGACCAGGATTTTCAGAAAATTGAGCTAGATGCTAAGGCCTTCAGTATTGTGGCCATGGCTCTACCCAATGATATATATGCTGGGTTGTTACACTGTAACAGTGCAAAGGAGTTGTGGGATGCACTGAAAGAGCAGTTTGGTGGGACAGAGGAGGTTATTGAAAACAACCGTGAAATACTTAACCAACAATATGAAACATTCAGTCATGTCAAAGGAGAGTCATTAACTCAACAGTTTGAGAGATTTAACTGCTTAATTAGTGAACTAAAATTGGTTGGTCTTACTTACCCTCATTCAACTTTGAACCATAGGTTTTTAAGATCATTACCAGACAAATGGGACACTTTTGCAATTGTTATGAGAAACTCAATAGGATTTAAAGACCTATCACTGACCCAGCTTCATGGTAAGCTCTTGACCTATGAAAGAGAGCTTAACCAGAAAAAGAAGCTCCAGGACTCTGGAAAAGTGTCTGATGACTATGTGTTTGGGAATACAGCACTTTTGGGTCATGATGAGGTGCCTGGAAACACAAAGGATCAGAGTTATGATCATTTTATTGACATAACTTCAGGTTTTAACTCAGGTTTTAACTCTGATTCTTATTCACCTAACTATGCTTTCACAGCAAGTGGTGGTGATATACAGGCATCTGATAACATATCCTTTGAGTATGATGACCTGAAATACTTTGACCCTGATGATTTGGAAGAAATGGACATTATGCACCAATTGGCCCTTCTCAGTGTAAGAACTAATAATTTTTACAAGAAAACAGGGAGAAGGTTTCCAGGGTTGACTGGCAGATCTAAGGTGGGGTTGGATAAATCAAAGATCAAGTGTTATAAATGTCATAGGTTTGGTCATTTTGCTAGGGAATGTAGGGGTCAACATGGTACACCTATGATAACCTATCCAAATCAAAGACCACAGACCAACACTTATCAGAATTCCTATAATACCCCTGGACCAAATGTGCAAAACACTGCTCATTTTGCACAGTCCTCAAACACTGTTCCTGTCCAGTATGTCCAAACCACTGTTCCTCAGATCCATTATGTGCAAACACCTGTTGCTCCACCACCTGTTCAAACGACTGCTGCACCATCCTCTGCTCCTGCAGAGACCAGTCAACAGAGCTTCTTTACACAAGGCTTTGTTGATTGGAGCAGTCTACCTGATGAGCTAACAGATGAGAATTTTGCACTGGTTGCCAAAGCTGAAAATGAACCAGAAAACTTTTGTTTCATGGCTATGGTTGATGAGATTGAATCTGAGGAAGTGGTAAATGAATCTGATGTTGTGACTGATGATATTGTTAGTGAAGTTGTTGCAGGTGAGAAACCTGAAGAAGAGGTTGTGAATCTCTCAGATCCCTGGGGTGCATCTGATGAATGTGAGTGCAAGTGTGATTGTGCATTGATGGCTGCTGCTAAGGTATCTCCTCAAATTCTTAAAGAGTTGTGTTCTGACAAATGTGTGATAGCATTTGCTAACATTAAAGAGGTGAATGAAAACCTTAGAAAGAAAATTTTGGATGATGAAGTTAAATTTGAAAAACTCACAAAAGATTTAAAAACAAGTTTAACTGCAAAAGAATCTGAGATTAGCAGTCTAAAACATGAAGCAACTATTACCAAAGACCAGCTCCAAACTATGATAACAAAATATCAAAGTTGTAAAAGTGAGCTTGAGTCCACCCAAGTTGAATGTAAAAAATGGGTGGAATCATGTAGAGGTTTTGAGATGCTACTCAACAAACAAACCAAAAGTCATGTGAAGTTTGGCTTTGGTTTTGCAACCACTGCTCCAGCTTTTGAAAACACTGACACAAAGGATCAAAAGTCTGTTGAGATAGTACCCACAAACCTGCAGGGTCAAGAGATTAAAATCACTGAACCAAATGGTAAGAAAATTGTTCTTGAAAAACCAGAAGGTTCCTCATCTTTTGCTGAACTTGAAAAGTATGAATTTAAACCTACTTGGTCTGATGAGTGTGATACTCTTGAGAATTATAAACCTGTTGATTTTAAGACTCCTGAGGGAAAAACAGCTCCTCAGGCAAGGGTCATTCCCTTGGCAAAAGTCATTCCCCTGAAGGATTCTCCAGCAGATGCTCAAACATCTGCTGAAAAGAAGCCTGAAAAGGGGAAGAAGAAAGAAAAGACTGTTAACTTGTTTTGTGATTTCTGTGAAAAGAAGAATCATGTCACCAAAAACTGTTTTCTTCTAAAAGCATATGATATCAACAAAGGAACAAGTGAATGTGATTCAAAAGCCACATGCTCAATATGTGGGAAAAAGAATCATAAGACTAAAGAGTGCTTGTATCTCAAAAATTTTGATGTAAAAATACAAGAATACAAAGCAAAAACTCTTGCAAACCCTGTGGTTAGTACTCCAAAAGGAAAGCCCAAACAGACCTTCACACCTGCCCAAACATCTGTTACAAAAAGGCTTGAAACATCTGCTTCTAGAGATGTCCAAGTAACAGATGCTCCACCCACAAGCAAATATTCAAGAGGTTATGGTCAACCTCCATGTCACAGTCTGCCACATGTTTATGAGGAGCCAAAAAGACCCTCTAAACCAAGAGTGAACAGAAATCCATATGGGTATTATCAACTGTCAGGGAGTGATCAAACAACTGCTGCCCCAAGTGCTGACATACAAGCACTGGCAAATGGTCAGCAGCAGTTGTTGACCTTAATTCAAAAATTGGTCCAAACCACTGATCACCTTCCAAAACTTGAGTCTGAAAGGTCTGAGGATCCATCCAAAGCCAATTTGGCTTTGGACACTCACCAAAACTAATCATTTACTGATGTGCAGGGAGCTTCTGCTTGTTTAGATAGTCTTTGGTATGTAGATAGTGGAGGTTCCAGGCACATGACAGGATGTAGAGCCCTACTTCTGGACTTCTTGGCTCATGGAGGGGGTGATATATCCTTTGGTAATGATTCTAAAGGTAAGGTGTTGGGTTCAGGGACTGTACAGGCAGGAAAACTCAAGTTTGAAAATGTCAATCTTATTGATAATCTCAAGTTTAATCTTCTGAGTGTTTCACAAATGAGTGACAAAGGTTATGGCTCATTTTTCACAAAGAAAACTTGTAAGATTATTGGGCCAGAAGTGGTGAAAAAGATTGATACCATTATTGCTGAGAGCAAAGCACAGCTTGTTGCTCATAGAAGTGGCAATGTGTATGTTGTTGATATGTTAAAGGATAATCCTATGGCAAATGTCTGTCTGTTTTCTGCTGCCTCCACTAAGGAGACAGAATTGTGGCATAGGAGACTGGGTCATACCAACCTTAATACTATCAACACACTCTCAAAACAAAGCCTTGTCAGAGGTCTTCCATCAAAAGAATTTAAATGTGATGAGCATTGTGTTTCTTGCTTAAAAGGGAAACAACATAAAAGCTCTTACAAATCCATTGATGAGTCCAAAACTAGTCAGTGCTTACAACTGTTGCATATGGACTTGTTTGGCCCTGTTAAAATCATGAGTCTAAGAAGAAAAAGATTTTGTCTTGTCATAGTTGATGATTTTTCTAGGTTTACATGGACTTACTTTTTACACTCTAAAGATGAGACTGCAGGTATATTGAAGGATTTTGTCACCAAGGTTGAAAAACAGTATGACTTGCCAGTAAAAGTCTTCAGGAGTGACAATGGAACAGAATTTAAAAATAAGGAGTTAGATGACTTCTGTGTGTCAAAAGGGATTGTGAGGCAGTTCAGCATCCCAAGAACACCAGAACAAAATGGGGTAGTTGAGAGGAAAAATAGAACTCTTATAGAAGCTGCAAGAACCATGCTAGCAGATTCTGGTTTGCCACTGTCCTTTTGGGCAGAAGCTGTAAACACTGCTTGCTATGTTCAAAACAGAGTTTTGATCAACCCCAGACATCAAAAAACTGCTTATGAAATTTTGTTCAAAATCAAACCATTAATCTCATTCTTCAAAATCTTTGGCTGCCCATGTTTCATTTTAAATCTTAAAGATTCCATTTCAAAATTTGCAGCCAAAGTAGACTGTGGTTATTTTCTGGGATATTCTTCTACTGCTAAGGCCTACAAAGTGTTTAACACAAGGACTAAGACAATAGAAGAAACCTTGAATGTTAAGTTCAATGAACTTTCATCTCTGAAAATTCCTGCAAACCCTGCTGAATTATTTGATTTAGATAAATTCAAATTTGAAGATATCACTGTTAAAACTAACAATGCAGGTATTCCACAGTCTCCACAGCAAGATTACAGAACAGATGTTGTGATTCCCAGTCACTACAAAGTCTATTCTGCATCAGAGGAAGCAGCTGTTCAAAACAATTGTCAAAACTCTGCCACAGCTGTGTCAACCACTGTTGGCCAGTCCTATCCTCAAACCTCTGCTTGACCCCTCACTACCACTGACCTATCATCTGTTGACAAAAGTCAATCATCTGTTGACAAAAGTCAGTCAAGTTTCACACCACTTGGACCCATACCTCCATTACCATTCCAAACATCTGTTGGCTCTACAGAAATACCAACAGATGTTACACCAACAGAGTCACCAAACCTCTGTCCATCACCCCAAAATGCCATTGTTCCATATCAAGGAGATCTTATTTACTTAAGAGCTCATCCACCAGACCAGATCATTGGCAACATCAGAGAGGGAGTGCTCACAAGAAGCCAATCCTCAAATATCTGTCTTTTTGCAGGTTTCTTATCCCTCACACAACCTGTCAAGTACCAAGAGGCACTGAAAGACAACAGTTGGGTAGAAGCCATGCAAGAAGAACTCCTTCAGTTCAAAAGACAACAAGTATGGGAGCTTGTACCACTTCCTAAGGATGTTTGTCCTATAGGAACAAAGTGGGTCTTCAAAAACAAGACTGATGAAAGGGGTATTGTTGTCAAGAATAAAGCCAGGCTTGTGGTTCAAGGCTTCAGACAAGAAGAAGGAATAGATTATGATGAGACCTTTGCTCCTGTAGCTAGACTAGAGGCCATCAGACTCTTTTTAGCCTTTGCTGTCAACCACAATATAAAGGTGTATCAGATGGACATCAAATGTGCTTTCCTTTATGGCAAAATTCAGGAGGAGGTCTATGTATGTCAGCCACCTGGTTTTGAAGACACATTCCATCCTGACTATGTCTACAAGCTTAACAAAGCTTTGTATGGACTCAAACAAGCACCAAGGGCCTGGTATGAAACTCTTTCCACATTTCTCTTATCCATTGGCTTCACAAGAGGTAAAATTGACAAAACTTTATTTCTTAAATGGAAAGGGAAACACTTAATGATTGTTCAAATATATGTGGATGACATCATCTTTGGATCCACATGTAACCAAATGTGTGAAGAGTTCAGAAAACTCATGACAGCAGAGTTTGAGATGAGTGCCATGGGTGAGCTTCAGTGTTTCCTTGGTCTTCAAGTGAAACAACTGCAAAATGGCACATTCATTCACCAAAACAAATATGTAAAGAATTTATTAACCAGATTTGAGATGAATGATTGCAAGCCATGTAGCACACCCATGAGTACAGTCAAGCTGCTCACTATTGATGACAAGGATGAACTGGTTGATCAAACACATTATAGATGTATGATTGGGTCTTTATTGTACTTAACTGCATCTAGGCCAGACATTATGTTTGCTACCTGTGTCTGTGCCAGATCCCAGGCTTCACCCAGAAAGTCAAACCTTATTGCTGTGAAAAGGATATTCAGATACCTCAAAGGTGCTCCCACACTTGGTATCTGGTATCCTGCTAATGGAAACATTGAGCTTTCAGGTTTTTCAGATAGTGATTTTGCTGGCTGTCACACCACAAGAAAATCCACTTCAGGAGGGTGCCAATTTCTAGGGAATGCTTTAGTTTCATGGCAAAGCAAAAAGCAGGCAGCTGTTTCAACTTCAACAGCTGAAGCTGAATACATTGCTGCTGCAAGCTGTACAGCCCAACTGATGTGGCTTCAAAATCAACTACTGGATTTTGGGATAACTGCACTTAGGACTCCACTCATGTTGGACAGCCAAGCTGCTGAAAATATCATCAAGAATCCAGTCTCTCATTCCACTACCAAGCACATTGACATAAGACATCATTTTGTCAGGGACAGCTATGAAAAAGGTTTGATTTCTTTACACCATGTTCCAACAGAGGATCAGTTGGCAGATGTGTTAACAAAAGCTTTAGACACATCTACCTTTACAAATCTGATTTCCAGAATTGGCATGTTAAACATGGATTAACCAAATAAAATTTTAAAAATAAAATTGTTCAGAAATTAAATATTTTCTTTAAATAGCTGTTTGGTTGAAAAATCTGTTTATAACATCTGATCAGATAAAACAACCACTGTTTCATTCATTTCCACTGTTGGTTGAAAAGTCTGTTCCAAACATCTGATCAGATAAAACAACTGTTAGTTGAAAAATCTGTTTCAGAACATCTGTTCAGATAAAACAACTGTCCATATATATATATATATATACTATATTAAAAAAAAAAAAAAAAAAAAACAACGGTTGGATCCATCAGCTGTTTGTATCAGTTGTTTACCAAAACAGCTGTTCTCCACCAGATGTTACATCCATCAGATGATTGCCACGTCTGCTCATACAAGCAGATGTTTGGCCACATCAGCGGTTTCACTGAGCCTATAAAAACCCTGTTTTACCACAACAGATGTTACACTGTCTCATTGTATTCAAAATACTGTAAACCGCCTTCTTCACTCTCAAACCCTTCATCAATCTTCAGTCATTTTCACCTTCGAAATCCATTAAAATGGATCTTCAAGCCAAAGCTACACACAATTGTCTCCCCTATCTGATTAAAACAGAAGACAACACTCCATTTCATTCCACCATCGACATTTTCCTTAACTCCAAATACTTACCCATCCTAACCGCCAACGCCCCCATCTATCTGGATACACTCCAAGAATTTTGGTTGAATGCCGAGTTTCTTTTACAAGATAAAAAGCCTACATCCATTATTTCCAAAATTGGAGAAACCAGTATCGTTATTACCCCTGATATCATATCCACAACCTTCACACTGAATGACCTGGCAGGTAAGGATTCCTTCACTAAAACAGAGCTTCACACTGAGTTCCAAGAAAGAGGGTATGATGGTCAGATGACTGGATCAACTCTTTTCAAAAAGTTTTTCCCTCCAGTCATGAAATTTTTCTTCCATACTCTTCTTCTTTGTGTCTCTGCTAAGTCCACATCCTTTAATGAAATTCCATTAAGGATGCAATATCTGGGATATGCTATGTTGTCAAACTCTGACTTCAATCTTTCCCAGGGATTGTTTATGGATTTGGTATCAAATGTGAAAGCAGTCAAGTCTGGGTCAAACAATGCTTTTCTTATTTACCCACGAATTCTTAGTGTAATTTTACAAAAATTATTACCTGAAAAAGTTTTCAAAAAGGGTGCTGCTATGCAAATGAAAAGCTTAACTGATGAAACTTTCACTAGAATGCTGGGTGGAAGCACCCAAGAAAAAGTGTCAAAAGTGTCAAAAGTTTCTAAAACACAAACAAAGAGGACAAAGGCAACAACTGTTGTCAAAACCTCTGTTGTTGAGCCCACTGCTCCTGGTGATCATGGCACTACATCCAGTGCTGTGAAACCCACACCAGCCACTTCCAAAAAGAAACATTCATCCACAAAAACCACCACTCAACCACAAATGAGGCTTCTGGATGTTGAGGTACCAGAAGAAACCTCTGTTGCACAACAAAAGCAACCTGAAACCACTGTTGTTACTTCCTCACAACAGTTGGACATACCTCCACCTGACCAACCTCCTCATGAATCCTCTCAAAAGGATCATGTTGTAAGCCAAGGGGACACACATCATGATGCATTTGAGTCACTTGACCATATGTTCACAAGCCCCTCTCCCAGGGCTAATTCTCTTCTTACTCCACCACTCACACCATCACATGTCCCACAAACAATGCAACCTCTGTTTGAAGCTATTGAAAAATCTCAGGAAGATCCCAGTTCCTCTCTTCCACCTGTCACTGAGAGTATACTCCAACAAGTGACTGAGCCTGAGAATATTCAATCTGCTATCCCCCAAACAGAAGAGGAGGTTACACCACCAGGGTTCAATGAAACTCTAGGTGAGTTTTCAAGTGGAGCAGCCACTACTGATGTAGAGACCACTGTCTCACATCAGGACAGTGATTTCATAGCTAAGACTCCCTTGAAGGCAACAACTGTTGAAGCCACCATAGTGTCTCCAAAAACAGTTGGAAGTCCCCAGTACCAAGAAAAAGGGGCATCTGATTCACCTATTAGGCCTGAATCAGATAAAACTACCACTGGTAGGGACTCAGATGATCCTATTAATTTAGAAGATGAGTCAAAATACCAAGAATTGACGGCCAGAGTTTCTGCTATTGAAACATCTGTTGCTGACATCAAATCTGATGTCAAGCTTCTCCTAAGCTCAATTGCAGATCTCTCCAAGAGTCAACCATCTACCACTGATATAGCCAATGAGTTATGGAAATCCGTTTCCCCCATCATCATAGCTCACAGGAAATTGGCTGATCAGACACATGAAACCTACATGGCTGAGATCAGAAATATGGTTGATGCAAGGTACAAAGATACCCATGCTGACATCAAAGCCATCAAGGACCATCTGCTGAAGACTACTGGCTCTGCCCCTACCACCATCCTCAGGGATGAAACTGATGATGTTTTCACGGCTGATGATGCCAAAAAGGGGGAGAGTGGCAGAGATAGGCTACCAAAATTAGATCCTTTTGGTTGCCCACCTTCTCAAAAAGGTCAAGCCAAGTCTGCCAAGAAACCAGAGTCTACCAAATCAGCTCCACAACAACAACATCAAGCACCACCACCACCACCACAAACCACTGAAAAGAATAAAGCAGTAGATGACTCTGCAAACATAGAAGCTGAAAAGGCTGCTCAATCCAAACAACAAAGGGCTGACACCTTGGAAGTAAAAGCAGAGTCATTGATCGAACTCAAGAAGAAACAACAAAGGGAAACTGAAGATGTGGGATCCTCAAAAAGGATGAAAAGACCTGCCAAGCATGTTAGAAAACCACCATCTAAGTTACAAACCTCTGTTGATAAAACCACTGCTGCTGAAACCACTGTCACTGAAACCACTGCCACCCAAACCACTGAAACCACTATACCCAAACCAACACACACTCCTGAACCAACAACCACCAAACCTACATCACCAACCAAAACTCCAACATCTGCTGGTTCTTCTAAAAGGCCAACAGATGTTAATCCAACCACTGCTACCAAATCACCTTCACCAAAAATCATGTACACAAGGAAGAGAAAATCAACCTTTGTTGTGCATGATGAGAACATACACACATCACCAACCACCATTTCAACTGCCCAATCCACTCCTCCCATCACAGCCATTCCACTCACATCATTCTCACCACATACATCCAAATTCACAACCCATAGACCACCACCAACCATTACACCATTGGTTGTTCAGTATCCCCTTGAACTTGATCTACTCAAGGGGGAATTACAATCCTTCTATAATACTGAACAGCCTTATGAAAGATCCTTCCCATCTCTCCCAAATTTCCCTGTTCCCCTCAACATTGATACCTATCTAAAATACAAGGGTGAACAGGTGGATGCCATCATCAGGGAGAAATGCAAAGGGAAGGATGACAGGACTGCTCAGGGCATCCATTCAGCAGAGCTTAGCAAACTCAGAAGGATTGAAGACTTTGCTAAGACCCTGAGCAATTCCATGTCCACCATGCCTCTCAGTGTAGATTTGGAGAAGGAGGTAAGGGAATCCCTACTTGAACAGATAATGGCTACCAAGCCCTACAAAGCAAACAAAAAGCAGTTCAATGGCTGGACTACTCATGCTTTGAGGGAAGAACTGATCAGAATTGAAGAAATGGCCAAAAATCCCAAAGCTAAAGTCTCCATTCCCAATTTTGGCAAAGGCAGAGACCCAGTCAGAGCCTTGAAGTTCAAAAGAATGAGGCAGGAGATTGTAGCTGCCAATTATGGGGAGATGAGGTCTGTTTCCAGATGGTCAGAGCTTAGATTGGTTGAAACCTATAAAAGTCTGGAAGAGAATAGAAAGAAGGATCCCAGCCTTCCAAGAAAGCCAATCTACAATGATGAGCCAATGATGAAGAGACCCCAACAGACTTTCAACCTAGACAGCTTACTTGAAACCTCTGATCTCACAGCTGCTGCAAGTAGACAGTTCAAAAGGCAGAAGGAGATGTCAGAGGAAGACCAAAGAAAGTTTGCTGACACATTTATAAAGGAAGGGCTCTTCAATCAAATCCATTATTTCTCTGATCCCACAACAGAGAAACTCAGAGAACTCATAGGAAGACCACCATCACCCAACTCATCAAGAATAAAGGTTCATCTCAGCAAATCCACTGACTCAAAAATTCTAAAGTGGAAAGTCAACAAAGACAACCACGAATTGACACTGCTCAGGTCAGATGGAAAGGTTCAGAAGATCAGTATGGATGATGCTTACAGCCTTTGTGCAGAAGATCACCAAGCACTGCTAAATCTGGATCTGGAAAGAGATTAAGAAGACCTATTTGCTTTGAACTTTGAATTACAATTCAAAGGTCAAATCAGAGAAAGTCTGATGAGGAATAAAGATCAATGAATAAAGCTGAGTTTTGGCATCATCTGTTCTAGGGGGAGATTGTTGGGTCTGCTGACCTGGAGAAGAACAGATGATTGGAAAGCCAAAATATGTTATCTATTTGATCCTTGAATAAACAGTCTTTACAACTTACTTCTCCCAAAAGACTGCTGACCCTAACTACTGTTCTATCCAAACAACTGCTCAACAACTGCTGATACAAAGAACTGCTAAGGAAACAACTGATGAAGAACAACTGCTGACCAAAGGTCTGATGAAGAGCAACAGCAGATACAAGTACTGAAGACCAAAGCACTGCTGGAAGCAACAGCACTTAGGCTCCAGCAGTGGATACAAGACCATCAGAGTTTATCTTTAACAGCTGTTTACTATCAGTGCTTTCAATGTAACAGTAGTTTGTATAGCAGATGTTTAAGTTTGTTATTCTGTTAGAGGTCACTGTCTTAGGTGACGTCAGCCTAGGTCATCAGTGGTTTGAGTCAGTCTATAAATAGAACAGTGCATGTACTGTTCTATTGCATCACACACAAAACATTCTCTCTGACAAACAACTGTGTGATCAGGCTGAGGGGGAGTAACTTGTACGATTGTAATCTTTGAATTAATGAAAGCATTCGATCGAAAAACATTTACTCTCTTGTTTTGATTTACAGTTTATTATTCCGCTGCACTTTCATTCTACTTTCATTCCATTATTATCATTATTTAGTTAAACAATCAAAACAAACAAACTCAGATCCTAACATTTTTCCTGTGGAGGTAGGACTCCACCAAGGGTCTGCTTTGAGCCCTTTCCTTTTTGCTGTTGTACTAGATGAGTTGTCAAAGATGATTCAAGAGACACTTCCGTGGTGTTTACTTTTTGCGGATGATATTGTATTAGTTGCAGAGAGTAAACAAAGCTTAAATGAGAAGTTAGAGGACCGGCGAGTAGCTCTAGAGGGTAAAGGTTTTAAGATTAGTCGATCTAAGACCGAGTATTTGTAATGTGACTTCAGTGGCGTAAAGAATGATGATGATACCCAAATTACCATTGAAGGTCAAGTGGTCCCGCAGGTGACTAAGTTCAAGTATTTAGGATCGTTTGTACAAAGGGATGGGGAGATCGATAGTGATGTAGTACACCGCATCCAGGCTGGATGGTGTAAGTGGAGAGCAGCCACTGGGGTATTGTGTGATAGGAGGTTTCCCGTAAATTTAAAGGGGAAATTTTATAGGGTAGCAATTAGACCTGCCATGTTATAAGGGACGGATTGTTGGGCCATCAAGAAAACATATGCACATAAGATGGACGTAGCAGAGATGAGGATGTTAAGGTGGATGTGTGGGTACACAAGGTTAGACAGGATAAGAAATGAGGTTCTTAGAGAAAGGTAAGGAATTGCTAGGATATCCGATAAGATAAAGGAGGGGAGATTGAGGTGGTTTGGGCATGTGAAGAGGAGACAGATGACGGAGCCAGTTAGGGTGGTGGAAAACCTCACTATGGAGGGAAGGAGGGGTAGGGGTAGGCCTAGGTTAACGTGGGATGAAAGGATTAGGAAAGATCTACAAGAGTTACATCTCTCTGAGGACATGGTCCAAGATAGGAGGTTGTGGAGGCATAGGATTAAGGTTAAAGACGGCTAGGATAGGTTCATAAGAGTTGATAGATGTGTCATAGGAAATAAAATTTGCTCACACACTTTTTGTTGGTCTTTACATGTGATTGTTGCCTTGTGCTTTATAGGTTTTTTATAGTGGTATATCTTTTCCATTTTTACCATGTATTCTTTTCAACATCTTGGTGATATTGGTAGTTTAAAATATTATTATCACTATTTTTTTTTTGAGCCGAGGGTCTCTTTAGAAGCAGCCTCTCTATTCGCAGGGATAGAGGTAAGGTCTGTCTGCATCTCACCCTCCCCAAAACCCTACCAATAGTTCTCTATTCGTGGGATTTCACTGGGTATGAGATTGATTGATTGAATATATGCTGTTGGGTTTGTGGATTTGATGAAGATGTTGCTATGTGTTGATTAACTGCATTTTTTAGCCAGCATTATATTGTTTATCAGCTTCGTCTTATCAGTTTGAAGGTTTCTTATGGTCGTTGTATTGATGACTTCGTTATATTCTGCACTCTATTTTATGCCTCGCGTTTTACATTCTTTAGGTTAATAAATGTGTTATCCGATGTTTTCTCGCCTCACTACCAACAACCTTTGCGTTGCTTTTGATACATATGCACGCTTTTAGGAAGCACGCTCTAAGCGTAGGCGGCTTGGAACTGGCGCCTCAAGTTCTTCATCATTAGTTGGGTCTTCATCGCCCGTCTCATGCCCTACGCGTCGCCAAGCATCTTATCGATCTTCCATGATGCGTTCCAGAAGACTTTTATCTGTGCCTTTATAGTCGCCTCAATATGTGGATTTAGGAAGTTGATAATAGGCGTTAGTTGATAATAGGCGTTACTTGATAATAGTTGTTAGTTGATAATAGCCGTTAGTTGATAATAAGCTTTATTTGATAATAGGCTTTATTTGATAATAGGCGTTAGTTGATAATAGGCGTTTGTTGGTGAATTTTCACTTTATATATTGATTGACGCGTTTTCTCAAAACCGCTTAGGGTATTGCCTTTTGGTCGATTTATATTGAGGCGAACAAAAGCGTGAGTTTTGCTGTTTAAAAACAGAGTTTTTATTCATTCTTAAGTAAAGAAATATGTTTTTAAGATGGAATCAAGCACCTTTAGTGTATAAGCATTAAGTGTTAGTTGATTTATGTGTTAGTTGATAATAGGCGTTACTTGATAATATGTGTTAGTTGATAACAGGCATTACTTGATTATAGATGTTAGTTGATAATAGGCGTTAGTTGCTAATAGTCGTAAGTTGATTTAGGCGTTGGTTGATAATAGGTGTTTGTTGCTTTAGCCGTTAGTTGATAATAATAATAATAATAATAATAATAATAATAATAATAATAATAATAATAATAATAATAATAATAGTAATTTACAACTTTAAATAATAGTTTCTGGTATTAATATTGAGTTTCTTTATAACTAAAACTAAAGAGTAGCCGAGCGGAAAGTTTTCAGGTTTAAATAGAAGAGGTAAATCGTGAGCTAATACTAGACCGGATCTAACGTGTAACTATAAGAGGGGCATTACTTGATAAAAGGTGTTACTAGACCAATAGTTTCAGATCCTCGGACATGTTTCCGGTAAGCCGTTTTCTTTTACATGTTACCTATTTGGTTAGATCGGCTTTCGCTGAACCTTAATTCCATGACTAATGTTGATTTCTCTGTCAACACAGAATTGAACAGTTATTGTGGCGAAGAGAGGAAACAGGGGAGGTGGTCATGACAATTGATTACGATGGTTGTCTTCTCTCCATATCTCGAATGAAGCACTTTTTGTTCACATGTACCAAAAAATCCGCGGGTATATCAAGTAGTCTTTTAGTTTAACCTTGATTGCTTTTATACATTCAAAAAATGTATGATGTTGGTTCTTAAGGTTAGTTCAGTTGATGCTTATATTGCTTTTTAATGAAATTTGTATGTCCATGCACTTTGATTTAGACATGGAGTACCTAGACTACTTTAGATGTAGTCCTTTTGTATCTATATCTATACTATCTATATCTATACTATATTATAAAGCATTTCCTAAGGACTTCTTAAAATTTAAGAGGTACAAGTTTGATTCCTTATGATACAATACACAATGCATATAATAACTACATTTTGAGGGTAAAATTGTCTTTTAAACACTATATTTAATCAAAAGGTAATCAAGAGTCATGAGATGTTTATGAGACCTCATGACATTCAATTCAACAATTATTTTAAACACATTAGATAGAACACATATAAAAACTAATTTATAATACTACATGTTTTATTAAAATCTTTTACATATAATTAGGTACTTTATAAAAATTAAAGTTTTTATAAACATGATAATACTATATAGAAATCGAGAAAAATCAATAATGAAAGTCGTGTTTTTTAATCATGAGATAACGATTTGAATTCTAAAATTACTACATATGGCTAATCTAATTTAAAGATTATTGAGAACCATTAGGACCGATGTTCATAACCGATTAGCCAAATGGGAACAAATGAATAATTGAAACAATCGGTTTTTGAAATATCTTAATCGCAAGTTTTGGTTTTGGTTATGGCTCAAAACCGAAGTGAACCGAACAACAGCTTATACACACCCTTAAAATCACCAATTAGAGTGTTGTGGTCTCCGCCACAACGCGCGGGCACCATACTAGTGTATGTAAATGAGTTTCGATTAGATCATAAGTTTGGTATTCACAAAAAAATATGTTGTCTGGTAGTAATTTCTTTTCATTTTCAATAAGGACCTATCTGGGTTTTTTTTTTTTTTTTTTTTTTTTTTTTTGTGTTTTTGAATCTTCGAATTAAATAAGCAGCAGGAAGAGACTAAACATATGGCAAGTTTAACACAATACAGGTTCAGCCGATACGTATACCGATCATGCCGCTCGCGCAACGCGTGACGATGAAGCACGCTAGTTAAAATTTAATACACATGCATTTAAACAACCTGCATCCGTTTGCTTTTTAGTTCCGCAGCAGCCCTTCAAACATGAGCCCACGCGAAATAATATTAAAGCACAACCCAATACTTGTTGTTTAACAAACAGTCAAACAATAGAATAGCCCAATTGAACCCCATTGTGGTCGTGCTCGTGCGTTACAACTAGGGCCTGATAACCTGTTAGCCCATATACTTTCTTCTAATTGCTTTTTCAGTTCTTTGTTTTTTATTCTTCTATATAACAAGGCCCAAAACAATGTTTTAAATTGCATCCAACCATATATTCTTGGTCCAACAGTTAACTAATTCAACTGAAGTTCCGTTTACAATTTTACATGTAACACCTCACGTGAACTCTTGAAGTGATTCTTGTACTTCGCATAATGAAACTTTCGTTACTCCAAACAATATAGGTATCCATAGCTAGGGGTGTTCAAAATCGGATAATCCGAATTTCGGATAGTCAATATTGGGATCCGAATCCGGATCCGAAATTTCGGATATCCTTCGGATTCGGATCATCCAACGGATAATCCGAAACTTTAAAAAATTAATAAAAAAACGTTCTCCTTTATGTCTAAAATGTGAATCTGTTAAAAAAACAAAAATCGAAGTTAGATAAACGAAACTTGAAAAAAAAATGTAAAAGAAACTTACAGTTTGGTGGACGGGGGCTGTGGAGGTCGGAGACGAGGTGGACGAGAGTTGTTATAGAGAAGAGAAGAGGGAGCTACTGCTTTGGATTGGAGTAGTATGGACTTAGGGTTAGGAGGATTAGGGATTTAGGATTGTGTATAGTGTTATATAGTGTATAATATTATATATTTATATTTTTTAATATTCGGATTCGGATAATCTGATTATCCGAAAATTTTCAAAATCAGGATCCGAATCCGAAATTTCGGATTATCGGATTTTTCGGATTCGAATTCGGATTCAGATTTTTTTGAACACCCCTACCATAGCAAGTAGTGGCGGATTCAGGAAATTTTTCCAATTATGTCACTATTTTAGACACTCTAATTTTATAGAATCGGACATAAATTTTTTTGGATTGGTCGGTTTGATGGTTCGGGTCAGGTAATTAGGTTAATCACATAATAAAATATTATACAATAATACATTGACATTAAAAATTAAAAAAACGCATAATATAAATTCGATGGTCTTATGAGTTCAAAAAAAAAACAATACTTAGAGTTGTTCCATACGAGTTTTCATCTTTTGAAAACGTTGTTGCATTACATCTTCGACCGAAACTTGTTGGAAAAACTCTTTTTCAATATAACAAATGCAAGAATCGTTCATGATGATAGGGTTTGAAGGAATTGAAGCTTCAGTTGGTTCGGTTGGAGGCACAACGCCACAGCCACACATGTATGTTATTATCACTTTTTTTGGGGGTTTTAATTAGTAAAGGGCTCAATAGTGGAATGGGCTTGTAAAAGGTTACATTTATATCTACTTAGAAATTAGAGTTGAGCTCATTTAACTGGAATTGGGTTGGGTCTAATGTAGTCACCATCGAAAAAATATTGATGTCACTCGAAAAAACTATGTATACATGTATATATACAACTGAAAAAAGAGTGCTGTCCTGGGACTACGTCCCTGTCAACATACCTCCGCCACTGTAGCAAGGTGCTATAAAACCCGAATTACACATAATACATCATTCACAAAGATCACACATACACCTTTAAAAGGCTAAATTGAAGTTGCGCCACTCAATCCAAGACATAGCCAACAACTTTGACCTATGAATTACGCATCAAATGATGCCTCTTTTATCTCATCTATAGGGGTGTGAAACGGTTCAGAACCGGATCGAACCAGAACCATATAAAAACCTACCGGTTCGGTTCGGAACCGAGTTAAACGGTTTTCATGTAAATGGTTGTTGCCGGAACCGGTTGTCAATTAAATTCTAAAACTAACAATTAAATCAAAGGCATCTTTAGTAAACTAAAGTGTGGCGTCCTAGACTCCTAGTCATATTACGGACCTATGATACATGTTTAGAAGTGCACGATACCAGCCGTATATATGCAATTATTGTAATTTTGACACTACGAATGATGTGTGTCATGCATTCCTAATGTCACATGTTATACTACATCATTGTCTGATACACATAATAGGCCAACCTGTGGACCGTATAAATGATTTTGTAAGCATTGATTCTCAATTTAAGCTATCTTCTTTCTCTTTAGTGTACTCTATATGTTTTTATAGAAATTACATAATTCGAATGGAACTCCTATCTCAACAAGTTTGTTAGATATTATATAGTTAACATGACTTGAACAGTATTCTTTATAAAGATTAAATTGGGAATTGAAAATGTGGATAGTCGGTCTACAAACTACTTAGAAAAGCCCACTAATTTAATAGGGTTTTAAATATAATATTTAAAATTTTAACCTAACCCGGTTCTAGTGGTTCTTTAAACAGAACCGCGGTTCTGAACCGAACCGAACCGGTAACCGTTTTCACCAAAATTTAAGAACCGGAACCGGACCCTAAATACAAGAATACGGTTCAGATCTAGCGGTTCGGTATCGATTCCTCGGTTCTAGAGGTTCCAAACCGTGAATTGCTCAGCCCTACTCCACCATTTTCTAAACAGATGCTCTCCTATTATGAAAGACTTTATGATTCCGTTTTTCCCAACTGCACCACATCGCCAGTTAAAATATAGCTTGTATTGCCTTTTTTTTCTTTTGGCCATAATAGTCAACCCACCCACGCTGTGCAGTATTTCATTAACGGATTCGAATCTGTCTCCTGTTGGCAAATTAACCCATATGAAGATCTGTCCCCAAACTGTCTGCACCACACCCATAGTGAACTAGTAAATGGTCCGATTTTTCATCCATCACTACAATAGAATTGGGCTTTAGGGGTGACCGAAGTCGTCGCTAAAAGTCCTGTCTAAAAATGTTGGTGCCTAAAGCCTCTTGTGGCCGCTAATAGTGATTTTCCACGTGGCATTTCTTTTTTAATTATTTTTTTTGCCACATGTCATGCCTAAAAATGTTGGTGCCTAAAGCCTCTTTAGACTTGTCGCCGCTAAAGGTCTTTTTTTCTTCTTCTTTCTTTCCCTCCTCGCCTTGTCCACAAACGCACAATCAAGCAAAATAATAACAAAACTAATTAACCAAACATACATTTACATATATATATAAACATACCAACTTTAACCAACATTCGTCTAAACATACCAACAAAACTAAACAAACATACCAATATTTACATTCAAGCATAAACATTATAAATTGTACCATTCTTACAAAAACGCCTAAACATCTTCGTCTTCGTCGTCGTCATGATCGCCACTATTGCCGCTACCGCCTTGATTTCCAAAATTTTGCTATTGAAAGAATTGACTACACATTTGGAGCATTTGCGCTTGGAATTGAGGATTCATCATCATGCATTAATTTGCTCCTACAAATATATTTATATCAAATAGGTCAAATATCCTATTTACTAAACATCTTTATACTAAACTTGTCAAATATTAACATTTAGCAAACATACATACACCAAAATGGGTCAAACTACAAACATATACCAAATGGGTCAACTATCAACATTTAAACTACAATTAGCGGCGACTAACCTTTAGCGACAACGAAACTTCACGTGGTTCACTAGATCGATTGTTCCCTACAAACATAATATCATAAAATAAAAAAAATAAACAAAATAATAGAAAAAAAGAAAAGAAAAAAAAAAGAAGAAAAAAATAGCAAAAAAAAAAAACTTACCGGGAGAGATGAGAGACTGCATTGGCGGTTCCTTTCGGTGGTGGAGTGGTGGAGCTGTGGTGGTGGTTCTTTTCGGTGGTGGAGTGGAGTGAGAGAGATGAGAGCGATAGGGAGATCAGAGAGTGAGAGAGATGAGAGCGAGAGGGAGATGAGAGAGTGAGAGAGATGAGAGCGACAGGAAGAAGAGAGAGAGAGAGAGAGAGAGAGAGAGAGAGAGATGAGAGCGATAGAGAGACCGCAGAGTGATGAAAGCAAGAGGGAGATGAGAGAGTGGAGGCAATTTTGTGAGCAGGGAGGGAAAAGAGGAAGAAAGGCGGGTCATAAAACTTTTTTAAGCATTAGTCGCCGCTAATACCGTCACCGCTAATGATTTATAATACGATGAAACCTCATTCGTTGATCTGGTGGTTGATCCAACGGTGGGGATTGCAGCTGAAGGGGTAGTTGGAATTTGTGACACCCGAAAAACTCAGGGTAACATTTTTCAAACATATAAGTCTACCTTAATGAAAACATTTGCTTAACATACCTGGCTAGGTCAGTTAAGTCGGTTTACATTTACATATTGTCCAGGGTTCAATGATTCGGAGGATCATTGGGGTATCATACGCACACACGAGTCTTGAGTCTCGTTGTTAGTGAACTTACATAGTTGGATTAAATGATAAACATGAATTGTTCCATGTATGATGTGTAATGTGTAAATACGTGTTATTATGGTGTTTATATAATTAGACATACTTAATACATGTTAGGATTGCATGTTCATGTGTGTAGAATGTGTTAACATGTGTTAAAACGCGTTTAAACGGAAAAATCATAGAAATTGGGATTTTCTGAATTTTGATTCGACCTTGGTGATCCCCATTCGACCTATGGCAAGGTCGAATGGACCTTCATTCGACCCTTGAAGGGTGCAAACCAACAGCAGCTATAAAAACAATACTTTGCAACTTTTTCATCATTTCACAACCCTAACTCGCCTCCAAGTGCTCTTTCTCAACCTCAAACCTGTAGGGAGGAGTTTTTGACCTTGTTTTTTAGATCCTAACATAAAAACACCTTTTGTATCATAAACAAGAGAAGATCGAAGGTGTGTTCTTGATCTAAATCCTTTTAAAGCATTTTTCATTCGTTTTTCTCAAACCCCAAAGGTCCAAATCTGATCTAAGGAAGTTTTCATGGATAGAAACCTTTCTAACATCTTTCTAAACAAAACATTTTCATTAATAATGAGTTTTCATACAAAAATCCTTGCGTTAATGGTGTTAAATGAGGTATTATGTGTTATATGATGTTTGAAAGATGTGTAGATGATATATTAATGATCTATAACTGTTTTAGATGACGATTTAGGAGTATTATGTGGTGTAATTGATTATTGATGATGTCTTGCCCATTTTATGGGTTTTGTGTTAGATCTAGGGTTTGTTCATGATGATATTGTTGATGAAATGATTATGGGTTTTCATATACATGATAATCTGAGCGTATTAATCTGATTATAAGATGACTTTGATAAGTTTCCATTTTGGGTAAAGATTACATGCATTGATGTGACATTTCCATAATTTTCTATTTTGGGAAAGTTGTAAAACGAACCGATTTCGGGATAAAATTGGTAGGGTTTTGTGGGGATAGATTAATTATAGTTGACTGCTGTGATTCGTGATGTTTCGTGATGTTTTTGGACCGTTTAGATGCGATTCGGACGAATTTTCAGACCCAGGGACAAACCAGAAACTGGTTCGACCTGTCGGGAGGTCGAACGAACTTAATTTGGGTCGAATGAACATGTGTTAAGGTCTAATGAACATGTGTTAGATCTAATGAACATGTGTTAAGTCGAATAAACATATGTTTAGGTCGAATGAACACATGTTAGGGCGAATGAACATGTTTTCTAACCCATTCGACCCCACGACTTCTTGTGTGCAATTTTTGATGCAAACTAAGTGTTTTATGCTTGAACCTTATGTGTAAACTATATACACTTGATTAATTTATGTAATGGGTCACCAACGGGATGTCAATTCTGTCGGGTCAACATTCAAACACATTTTAAAACATACGTGGTCAAGATCTGGACAATCGGGGACTAGTTTGCCTACGGGTTATTAGTCAAAACACTTATACATACATTATGATAGGTCTCCAGTAGTTGGGACTATCAGTTTGTATTGGAACCGTATTGATTTGAAGACGCAACCTAAGATGAGTTTCACGGTCCCTCTTTCAGTGTTTACGTATTCGGGGAAGAAACATGCTACATACTTGTAATCATATAGATCATGTTATACTAGTGTTACCTTGTGTTTGCTATAAAATATGTGTAAGCCCAGTTCAGTTAGTCGTGGATCGGCAGTTCAGTTAGTCGTAGATCGGTAGTTCTCTTTCTGTGGATTGGCAGTACAGTTCGCCGTGGTTCGGTAGTTCAGTTAGCCGTGTATCGGCAGTTCGGTCAGTTCATACGGGTGGTACATAGATGGTATCGTATTAGCGGGGTCATACGCCTAGCTAGTGTCCTTATAACATAGTAGTAACATGATGGATCATTCAAAACTTTTGGAAACGTTTTACTTAAAACCTATGAACTCACCAGCATTTTGTGTTGACGTTTTTAGCATGTTTTCTCAGGTCGCTAAGGTAGTAGCTGTTGATAGGCGCACGGTGTTTGTCACACCCTCAAATTTCCACATGCGGGGTTTTACCGCGAGGCGCGTGACACACCATGATCCAAATCAATGGTCACAATAAACAACATCTATATGATATGAAAACAACGTAAATTGCCCATTAAGTTTCAAAAATCCAACCATCGCTTGCGGAAGCGTAAAACTTTATTACAACTCAAAAGTAAAACTCAAGTCTGAAATGTTTAACAAAACATGCATATGATTCCTAGATGCCGTGAGACTCCATGCGCCTAAACTCAATGCTGCTACCTTAGCGACCTGAGAAAACATGCCAAAAAGACGTCAACATATAATGCTGGTGAGTTCACAGGTTTTAAGTTCACAAAGCGTTTCAAGCGTAAAGAGTTTCATCTCAAAAGTACCAAGTATGCAAAACCGTAAGTAAATAACAAGCGTTTCCTTACTACTACGACTGTGTTGCCGAAACCATTACTGACAAGCGTTGCATGTGTTGCCGTTCGTGTTTGAGTTGCCGAAAATAGAGACAATATGCACCCGCCCGGCTCCCAGCCGTCGGTGGGGTTCGTCAAACCCAATAGATCTATCCACATTTCCCCCGTTGTGCCTCGCACATTCATGGTTTTTATTAGGGACTTAGCGTTGTGTTTCGTCATATAGTAATTTAAAACAAGCGTTGCGTTTCATAGCGTTGTGTTTCAAAAGCGTTGCGTTTCAAAAGCGTTTCGTTTCATAAGCGTTGTGTTTCAAAAGTGTTGTGTTTCAAAAGCGTTGCGTTTCAAAACATAAACGTTGTATTTGCTAAAACGTGTGGCATGCTTCTCCCCCGAGAAAAAGTGTATAAAAGAGGGGCCGTGAAACTCACCTTAGAGTGCGTCTTCTGATAACTAGAAATCCAACACGTGTATGATAATCCCAACTAATGACAACCTATCAATGAGTTTACATAAGTGTGATGACTACTAACCCGAAGGCTAACTAGTCCCCGATTGTCCAGATCTTGACTACGTGTGTTAAAAAGTGCGTTTAAACGTTAACCGGACATACCAGACAGACCCGAAATCCCGTTGGTGACCCATTACATCAATTTGTCATGCACATAAGGTTAACACATAAGTTTCAAGCATAAAACACTTAGTTTGCATCAAAAATCGCATATACGAAGTCATAAGGTCGAATCGGGAGTTTTCTGTGTTTGGTTCGCCCCACGGGCTTCTGGTTCGACCCATGGACCCTTGGTTCAACCCTCATGATGTTCATTCAACCTATTCACAAGTTCATTTGACCTAACACATGTTTATTTGACCCTAACATATGTTTATTCGACCTTAACGTATGTTAATTCGACCCTAACACGTATTAATTCGCCCCCGGGCACCCAGATTCGACCCCAGGCACCCACATTTGACCCCCAGACACCCACATTCGACCATATGGTTCTACATTCGACCCATTAGAGCCAAGTTCGACCGTTTTGAGCCACGTTCGACCGTTTTGAGCCACATTCGACCACACGAAGGGTCGAACGAGTTCCACGTTCGACCGTTTGCTGCAGAACTTCATAAAGCGCACCAAAACGCATCTAAACGGTCCGAAAACATCACGAAACATCACCAATCACAGCAGCCAACTATCATTAACATATTCCTACAAAACCCTACCAATTTTATCCCAAAATCCGTTCGTTTTACAAGTTACCCGAAATAGCAAATTATGGAGATGTCACATCAAACGCATGCAATCTTTACCCAATTAGGAAACTTTCAGAAATCAATCAATAATCAACTTAATGTACTTAGATTATCATGAACAAGAATCCCCCAATCATATCCTTAACACCATCATCATGAACAAGCCCTAGATTTAACCCAAAATCCCCAAAATGAACAAAACATCATCAATAATCAATTGTAACCTATCTCAATCATAAATCATCATCAATAACAGTCCTAGATCATTGTTATAACATCTATACAGCAATCAATCATCAAACAATACATAACACCACATAAAACACCATTAACACATGTTAATTTGTATGAAAACTCATTGTTTATGAATAGGTTTTGTTTAGAAAGATATTAGGAAGGTTTTTATCCATGAAAACATGTTTGAATCAGATCTGGACTCTTGGGGTTTAATGAAAACGAATTGAAATGCTTTAAAAATGATTTAGAATGAAGAACACACCTTAGATCTTTGTGTAAAAGATGTTTGTAGGTTAGATTATAGGAAAACAAGAGCAAAATTCCTTCCCCAATGTTTAAAGTTGCTTGAGAGTGTTTAGAGGCGTTTAGGGTTTGTGAAATGGTGAAAAATGACAAAGTGTGGTATTTATACTATGTCCAGGTTCGACCATTGCATGTGGACGAATGTAGAGTTAGGTGGTCGAATGTAGATCTTTTAAAACAGATAGCCAGGTTCGACCCTTCTCATGGGTCGAATGTAGTTTCATGGGCCAGGTTCGACCCTTCTCATGGGTCGAATGTAGTTTCATGGGCCGAATGTAGTTTCATGGGCCAGGTTCGACCCCTTCGAACGTTCGAACCAGGAAGTACCCTTTTCCAGATTTTCCAGTTTGTCGTGTTTAACGCATTTTAACGCATCCTAACACATGAACATGCAGTCTTAGTCTATGTTTAACATATATAAGCATGGATGATCATCTACACATCGTTTAAACACGTACGCATAACACATGACCTAGTTTATATAATTCACCAACAATGGGACTCGTAACGTGTGTGTGTAATTAACCCAATGATCCTCCGAATCATTGAACCCTAGACAATACGGACTGTGTTCCGACTCTACTGACCCCGTCAAGTATGTTTAATAAACGTTTCTCGCTAAGGTAGACTTTATGTGTTTATAAATTGTTGACCTAAACATGTGTAACGACCCTGGCTGACGTGGCCGGGCCGTCGGGTCGGGTGATCGGAGCTACGCAGCGGAATTCGGATAATAACAGTCTTTAGTCTTTGTAGGATCCACGTCATCATATCTGTTGGGTTACCTGAACACATGTCAAAAATAGTTTCTGTCAACATAAAGTTGGTGAGGTCGTGTATTTTATAAAGTGAATGGCCAGTTCATTTATTGATAATTCTTTTATATAAAACATTCTTTTATAAAATACTCTTTCATAAACCTTCTTTCATAAACATGCTTTACATTCATAATTCTGAAGGGGAAGTTATATTCTATATAGCCAACTCTATTATACATCCATTCAATCATAACCCAATTCTATTATGTGCCATTCCTATTGGTACCACTCTGTTTGTGATAAATACTTGTATCGATGGTTCCTGCCCTCTAGTTGGTGCAAGAAAGGAAATGGCGGATACCGTCCAGTACTGTCCTCGTTGTTTCTATGTCCCCATCATACTTCTTTTAATAATCATTTTATGTAAAGCAATTCTGGTTTTAACAAATGACATGTATTCCCCCAAAACACTTAATAAAATAGTAAAAGTGGGGAGTTCACGATACTCACCGATTTGCATTATATCTTCAGCAAATCTTCTTATTACAATTATATGTTCTATATATATGGATACGTTTTACGCGTAAGACTTGTTAGATTGTAATACTTAGGATATATATCATATATATAATTTATATATATATAGAATCTGATATATATTAGATAGTCCTAAACTCGGGGTTTGGTCTTCCTAGGCAAAAAGAAATAAAGCTGGCCATTACAGCTTGGCACGCGAACCTAAAAGAACTCTAGACACTTCTATACCCGAGTTTAGTATATCGTTTTATATATCGAATCTTGTATATATAAACATATATATTTTATATATGTTTATTAATCTCTTATTATTATTATCAAGTCCGTACGTTATTCCGTATTATATATATAATTCTTATAATTATAATAATTCTCGTCTAGTCCTTGGAACGGGTTCTATTCTGGGTGTTGACCGAGTCACTGAGTCGACTCGGTACGACTCTATTTCTTGACACGGTTAACGGTACCTCGCAATCAACATGATTATATATTAATATCTTATCAAATCATAAGATTATTAACCAAATAGAGATATTCTTACCCATTTAATAACCGGACACTCTCCGGGTTATTATTGGAATATAATTGGAAGTTAACCGGGATTCGCGTAAGACCGGTTATTGGACTCGTCTTCCTTATTTGGTACCTATAACAACAATCACCAAGACAGGTTAATAATCAAGAGATTATACCCAATACTTCAATGATAATTGTACCATTTAACCAAATAATCTATAACTTATATACGGATAGAAATATAACCGGACTGATTATAATAAACGGGAACCGGCTAATGGTTATAAAAGGCTCATGACAGTCACCGTAACTTGGTGACTGTCGGGTTCGTTTAATCCGGACAGAAAGACGAACAGGGCCCGGGTTCATGGTGGCTCGTCGGGTATAAATCAAGACTAAAAGATGGTTTATGAGATCAAACCGAAGATAAACGGGTTATAGGATCCGATTTATTTAGTCCTCCCTGACATATCAATATAGAAACATCGGGTAAAACCCGATGACAATATTCAGCGGATAACTACCGGGTTTTATAATCACAAAGGGTTGGGTTATCAAGTATATGAACCGGAAGTACAAGGTTACTGATTGGGCTTACTGGTTTACCCGACTCACGGCAGTTACCCAGCGAACCGGTGACTGTCCGGTCAAGGCCACAAGGACGCGAAGGTGGGTTCCGGGTTGGTTGATGCTGTCTAACAGAAACAGAAGACAAGAGGGGAAAGGTTTCTTACCGGAGAAGAAAGGGGCGGCGGCCAGGAAGAAGACGCCTACGGCAGCGGTGGTGGTGATGACGGGACAGTGACCGGAGCAGCACGGAGGCGGCAACAGCCGCCATGGCTGTCTGATCTGTGGTGGTGGTCCGGCGAGAAGCTCCGGCGGTCAGAGGGAGGGGTCCGGTTGGCTTCACACACACACATGCGTGTGTATATATATATCTGTATAGTGAGAGATAGAGTAGCGAGAATGAGGCAGAGAGGGGTTACTTATATAGATAAATAAAATAAAGGGTATTTGGCCACAGGGATAATTACTGAAACACGGTTATGTTTGGCAACGAGTATAAAAACGTCTGACGGCGTTTTAATTAGCAGGGAAAGAGCGTTTAACCGCGGTAATAATAATCCAATAATTATTATTTCTATACTCGGTTGAAACGGTTAGCCGCGAGATTCGAACTTGACTATTTTATTTCACAATCGGGTGGTTGGGTCCGACCCGACCCGTTTAGAAGATCCGTAACACATCGGGGTGTTACAATTCTCCCCCCCTTAGGAAATTTCGTCCCCGAAATTTGAGTGATCTTGTCCTTTACACCCTTAATCTATAAGGATGTTACAATTTGGACCAAGATACTCGTCAACGAGACATGTTCAACTTTCGTGGATTGTGGTTAACTTGATTTTATACCAATCCAAGATTATAACTTATTAGAAACGTCAATCCGTAAGATTACATCTTGATCATACTTCTAATTATGTTTTAACCTTTCTTGCTATAGTCATATTAATTCAAATACATGGATTATTTGAATTTTTCTGATATGACTATTAAAGGTTCTTGGTATAGATTGATATTTTCTATAATATTCTTTTTATCTTTTTCTTACTAGCATAAGAAGTAGACTGAATATTATTTCTTTATAAAAATTTTGAGATTCTAATCGTTTTTCTTCTGAAAGATTTATAATCTTTTAGTAAACATTTCTAGAGTCTCAAATTGATACAATATTCCTCTCGTTTAATATTCGGTTTCAATTACAATGATGGATTCTATTTAGTTCTCAGGAGATAGATACGGAAGTCCCATCATTATAATGGTTTGAATAGGATCCGAGCTACTACCTCCCTTATTCGAACGTTAGAATTTATCATCATTGTAATTCCGATTTTTAAAGAGTAGGAATATTTTCTGGTAATTCTCTGATTATTAAACGTATCTTATCCGATTTTTAAAGGTACCGGAAAAGACTAATTCATAGATGATTGAGATTTCTCTTAAATCATCTATAATAATCTTTCTGACTATTTCATTGATGATTAACTGCATTGTATCTATTACATATTATTTGACTTTTCTCATTGTATTATCGTGAAAGAGGTCTTTCACAATTCTACAGTCAATATATGTAACTTTATCTTTATAATCTCGGAATCTATTGGTAACAGTCGTTGTTACGATTCTTTGATTTAAGATTTTTATAGCAATGCATCAATGATTCTTTCTCAAAAACATGATTATCACTCGGGATTTCTATATTACACGAATACTTATTGCGTTAAGTATTTCGGCAGTTATTTCTTCTTGATATCACTTCGAGATTCGTTGACACTCTCGATTAAATATTCTATATTTTCTCCTTATATAAAAATATTCTTTTATAAATTCTAGTCGTTCTTCTTACGACTTATATTCTTTTCTGTTAATTTCTTTCTATATATATATATATTTCTGTTGGCATATCGGATGCCTTCTGATAATATTTGGCATTTCGCTTGCCTTCTCGTGTTATCTGGCATTTCCAATGCCTTATTTATTATTATCCAGACATATCGGATGTCTGTTCATATTATAATTCTTTTCATTTCTTGATTTATATTCTCTTATCTCCAAGCGAATACTGATAATCATTTATAGTAGACACTATAAATATATCATTTCTATAATATACCTTTTCTTGGAATAATTCTTTCTTATATATAAATTTGATTAAATTCTATATTATTCGTGTCTGGAAATACGTTCCAATAGACTTATATATAGGCAATATACCATATTTTCTTAATCCAACTTATTATAAGCAAAGCTTATTTCGTCGAGATATTCATATAGATAATTCTTGCCAAAACAGTGATATCTCAATTTATTTCTCACGACCTTTAATTCGGGACAGGAAATTCGTCATTCCTTGGTCGGAGAGTTTCACTGGAAAAATGAGCATAACTCTATTCATTTTTCGTTTCCATTTTGATTATACCTTGCGAATCTCTACGCGATTCCAATTGGTATTTAATCATTTCTTGATATATTTGATAATTTTGGTGGATTCTACCGTTCCGGTTTCTGAATCCATATAAATTCATATCCGTTATATTTTAAAGATTTTAACAAATCTTTCATCACTTCTTATTTATGAATCTCAACTTGGTAATACTTAACCGTTTTACCAATTGATTGTACAATAACTCATGCGAGTTTTTATACAGGAGTGACCGAAAAGATTCTTTCATAGTGTTAAATATTCTCGCAAAGAATTCCTGTGACTTGGCGGCAAATGTCCGGATATACCTTCTGTAAGGGTCCAGATATCATTTGTCCCGGAAATTGCACAGGGAATATACACTATTTTTGGTTGGCAATCAAAATCAATAAATTGATTCATAGAATTTAACCAATCGATGGTTTATATTCTGCAAATATATTCATAGTCGTATTTCGCGAAGGAATTTCAACTAGATTGCCAATGATTTAGTCGTATTTTTCAAATACGATACACTGATAATTCAAATTTATATTTCTTCTTATCATTTATTTCCTTTAATATGTTCGTGACTCAAACATACTGTGATCTCGATAAACTCTTACTCGAATGTTCCTGTGCCTGTGGCATTCATAATTATGTCGCGATCATAATTACTATTCCACCTCACCTAACATTCCAGTATTCGTTTATTTTAATCATAATAGGTATGTGTCTCTCACATATTATTCTGATATTCTGTTCTTTATTTTCTCTTGGATTCAAAATTATATATTCTGGAAAGAAACATATTGATATAAGTCTAACGAAGTAGACTGTCAATCGTTCAAGAATTTGTTCGTCTCAGAAAATATTTGATATAACAATCCAATCTTTTTAATATCCTTGACTTATTCGAGTCGTAGGATCAAGACGATTGTTTTATTTCTGTATAGTCAAGCGAATAGGAATTCGATTTCTTTAGAGTTCAAGTAATTTCGTCGCATGAATTCGGGATAATGATATTTCCGTTCTAAATATTATTTAACTTTTGGGAAGAATCGATGATAATACTTATCGGAAATTTTTATCTATACACGAAGATAGATTTATATTATTAATCGTAATATATAATAATCGTGGTTATATCAAGATAAAATATCAAAGAAATTATATAATCAAATATAATTACGAAATCGTGTCGAAAATACTTTCAACTTATATATATATATATATATATATATATATATATATATACGGATATAAATTTGATTAAAGATTTTCACAAAAAGGACACCAAAGGTGGAGTTTAATACGGTTTGGTAAAATAATACGGTCGTGGTTCTTTTTGTGTAAAAACTTTTAGAAATAATTGATAATAACAATACCAATTCGAATTTCGTAATAATATTCGTTTTCAAAATGATACGACTACCAAGTAAAATGGGTTCAAGCAAAATAATATAGCCGTGGGTTTTCAAATAAAATCTTTAGGAAAAATTTATAATAATAATATTGGTTTGAGTTTCGTAATGATATTTATTTTCTTGAAAATAATAACTATTTAGAAAGAGTCACGGTAAAAATTTTTCATAATGTCGGAATTCTTTTTAAAATTTTAATAAACATGTTTCTTGCTATAAATATAATTATAAATTTTTCCAAAACGTTTAAAACAAATTTCTTAATATTTAACGAATTATACTAAATTATTTGTAACATGATAGTTCATTTAAATAAATTTTGGAATATAAAATACTAACACTTATAAAATAAAATTGGAATATTGATAAATTTTCTCAATCTTGCCGATTGAATAAATCATTTATTCGAAATTAAAGTGGAGGGGTTTCTATATATTTTACTTACAATTGAAATACTTGGTTCTATATACAATATAAATGATTAAGTATAAAATTAATAATTTCATAATTATACTGAAAAGGTTTAAAACATTTTAAATAATCGCGGAATATATTTAATCTTAAATAATCGAAGAAAATTCTTTAAAACACGATATTGATATATTTCTAGTATATCAAATTTTATAAAATTTCGGAATTTACGGGGTAAAATAATATTTCTGAAAACTCGAGCATAGGAATGTTCAAGTTGTAGTATAATAATTATGTTCTGTTTACCGTAATAACCATGAGGTTAACGATCTGAATGATTACTGAGACTGGAATAATTCAATAAACTTATATGAAGTTTCTTGAATCAAAACGAATGGTTTAGGTTTTAGGATCTATATATTTTTCTATATATATATATACTTTTTATAAGTTCGTCATTTCTTATTTATATCAAGATTTATTTTATGATTTCTATTAATATATCTGGTTTCCGTTCTATATATATTCTCATTTCTTGTAGCCTTAATATCCTGTAAGATTTCCCAGAAATTAAATGTGCATATAAATTCACAACTGTGTACAGAATTGTCAATTTATCCCACATAATCATTCTAGTAATATCCTGTAATGGATTCGTTCTGATTTCTAATATACTGTTATGGTTCTCACCAACTTTATAATGATTTTGACATTTAGGTACCCAAAAATTTAATAACCTGATATTTTTTTACTAATCCTAACATCTTAAATATTTCTCTAAGTGACATTTCTTTTTAGGAAAAATATTCTGGTAGATCCCGGATGACTAAAGACTTCAAAACTGTTATTAAGCGCGGCTCTGATACCACCTGTAACGACCCTGGCTGACGTGGCCGGGCCGTCGGGTCGGGTGATCGGAGCTACGCAGCGGAATTCGGATAATAACAGTCACTACAAGAAATATAGGTCTTTACCCACACATAATTTGTGTGGGAAAAAGGCCATAATGTGTTGGGTTTTGCGTTTACCTACACATAAATTAAGTGTTATGATGTGTAGGCTCAGGACTGTAGATATAGATCATTAACTACACATAAATTATGTGTAGGTATATAGCAAGTTATACCTACACATACATATGTAGCTAAAAGTATGTTATATGTGTGGTTAAAAGTATATCAACTTGTTAAGATGGATTATGACATGGCACGTGACATGGCATCTGACGTGGCATATGGCATCTGAATTGCACTATGTTTATGACACGTGTCACAAATATATATGTAGTTAAAAGTAAAATTATGTGTAGATAAACATTCACCATGATATATATATATATATATATATATATATATATACAAACAAATACAAAAACAAGTATATAAAGGCATGCGACCAAATTATGATTGTTAATAAAACATCATCGTTCAATAAACCAAACCAAATACATAAACAAAAAAATATATATACATAAGTTAATAACGAGTTATACAAATATACTAAAAAAACTTCATTCATCGGTACTTTCATCACTCTCTAGTGTATCACCTTGAGATTGTGCTGATGTGTTTGATAGAGAAGGCATAGTATTATTATCAATCAGTGCTTGTTCCATAATTGCACATTTAAGCGTCACTGTTTGAAGTTGATCCACTAGCTCGTCATAAGTAGGATGCTTTGTTCTTTTAGCAGTACACATTGTGTTATCAGCTATAACTGGATCACGTCCCCACCCATGCAGACGAATAGAGCTTCGTCCAAGTACACTCTCAATAATCTTCTTATCGCTCATTGATTCCGCTGTATTTTGGTTTCTCAGCTTCATCATTTCATCCTTTTAGCGAAAAAGAAGAAAATACTATAAATTACCAATAATGAATATTTAGCGATAGAAATGAATACGTAAACTTACATATATTGTAGTCGCGTCATTAGATATCCACCCTTTATCCTCATCCCAATGTGTAAGCCGCCAAGTCTCAAGTTGACAGATTTCTTCCTCGGTCTCAAGAGTTATGTATACAAACAAGTAGAAGAACATATATATTTACAACACTACCTACAAAAAATATTAAGATGCGTTATTGATTGTCATACCATTAACAATTTCTTTCTCTGGTCCTTCAGATTGCTCTACGTTAGTAACCATGTTTGTTGGAGATAAGACTGTTCACAAAGTAGCACACAAACGGTGAACTAGTAATTAAATATGTAGTCTAATATATATTTCAAAGGAAGAAAATAGCAAATAATGTAAGACATTGAAGATAATAAAAAAAAAAGATAAAATGATAGCAAGTAAACTAGTAACGTGAGATTGTTTTAAGTTCATGGCTTGAGAGTGAATCGATTGGATCTGTTGCGTATAAAAGAATTACTCCAAATAATTTAATTGTTTCTAGGATATAGGTTTTCATTTACAGCCAAATCCTTTTTCTGAATACGACTTATAGCCTTAGAAACAATCAAATCCTTCATAGAGACAAAATTACTCTTATCATAATTATTTTTTTTCCTTTTTTTTTTTTTTTTTGAAAAGAACTAGTTTCTTGCCATTGATAGCATGGGAGCCCATATTATTCACCAATACATCCCCATCTTTTAAAAAAGATCTAAATACACAGGCTATAAGAAAAACTCATTGCTGGAAATTGATTGAACCAATTTCCCTATTCATTAATAGCCTCATGATTAAACTCCATTGCCTTCTTGAACCACAACTTACAACACCTTGACTTCCCAATTCCTTAACATCACCATATTCATATCACTACCAGGAAGATGCATATGAGAATCAGAAAACACCACAGGTTGCTTAGCAGAAGACTTGCCATGAATTAAACAGATTTATGCACCCCAATTAAAAAATAATAATGAAATATGTTTTAATTTATTTTATATTTCAATAATAAGACATACCTCTTGGTCATGTCTGCAATGTACATTGGACATATCATCTCCAACTAGTAAGTCATACTCTCTCGCTGTTTCTTTCGCATCATCATGTTGTGCCCTCCTCAACAAATTAGATAATTTATTAACAATGCACTTCCCCCAACACCTGTAAATTTATACATTGCATTTCACCTCCCACTAAAAATAATACTACAAAAAAAGCATTTAATAAGTGAACAAAATGGTCCAGCAAATTAAATAAATTATCTAAGTAAAAACATCTAGAAACGCTCAGTAATACATATGGACTTACTTCCTATTCAGGTAGACGTCTTTTGATTTATAAATCTACAAAATAAAAGTAGCGACACAAAAACCACATTAGTAACATAGTGTGATTAAGGAATACTCTAATCAATATTGTACCTTTGTATCATCAAACCAATAAGCAGGGATCGAGTAAAGCTCTGATAGTGCCATGAAATCTACAACAAAAATTCAAAGTGTTCAAAAACACATATATGTATAATATAAAAAACTCAATATTAGCTATAACAAATGCCTAATTTGAGTGTTTGTTTTATTGATACTGATTTAGATTAAGTAGCAGATAATATAAAAAACTCATTCAGACATTTTATCGAATATCTATTGTGAATAATATCAGGTATGAAGACAAAAAACTAGTCCATGAAAATTTAAACTAAAAAGAAGCCATAACTTATTATTTGGCATTTGAGGTCCATGACCTTAACCTGTTTATTTATATGGCTTTAAATTGAGTGATCAAAATGTTTTACAAATACAATTTATATTTGCTAGCATATGGATAAAAACACATCTATACACGATTTGAGGTCAAATAAAAGTCAAAATTGCAACTAAATTCAAACCATAACATGTAATCAAGAACTGTATTGATATATTCAAGGCACATCTCCCATACAAGGTGTATTTTAGTATAAACATTTTACTATCACTTACAAATTAGACCCAAAAAAAAAAAAAAACAAACGAAAGACCCTTATTTTAAAGCAGACATTGAAAAAAATCCAAAAAAAAAAAAACATGAACAGGAGATATAAATAGTTAACATCAGTTACATAATCAGTTAATCACAATCATCATCAACATACGATCATCACTATAATACCTAAAGGAAAATAGAACTTGTTTGACCTAAATTGATTGAGCAAGAAATCAAACAACAAGATAGAAACTAAACAAAATCAGAATCATCAACCAAAGAAACGATGAATACTTATGAAGATTTCAGTTGAGAACTTGGGGATGATCGATCGATGATGGTGTAGCCGAAGGGGCGAGCGATGTGAAAAAAAGAGCAATGTTAATTTTGGGGGAGTAAATTACATGAAAACCTAATCAATATGACTAATACCCGCTCGATTAAAAATTGCCCCGCTTAAATTTTCAAAGTGAATTTGCGACCCTATGACGGTCACAATTACCATACTTTTTTATTTTGTTATTTTTTAAGGGTGGTTGGAATGGTCCGTGGTGGCCGTGACCATCACGACCACCACCCTCACCAATTTTATCCTGGGATGTGATGGAATTTTCGTTACCACCATCACAGTGGAAAACGTTGGGTTTAAAAAACATTCCCTCAACTCACCACCACCATCATCCTCCTCAGCTCACCACCACCACCATCGTCCTCCTCGGCTCACATTAACTTGTTTTTGTTCGATAATGAGTTTGGCGAATTTTGAACCGAACAAGAGGATCGTCATCGTCACCACCGTAGTTTAATGTGATGAAACAGGGGATCGTCATTATCTTCCTTAGTCGTCATCATCATCATCATCCTCCTCATCGTCTCTGTTTTCCGTGATGAAACAGGGGATCGTCATCATCCTCCTTGGTCGTCATCATCATCATCATCATCCTCATCGTCTCTGTTTTCCGTGATGAAACAGGGGATCGTCATCGTCACCACCTGCCATCATCATCCGTCGTAGCTCCACCGTTAATTATTGTAGCTATTCTGACGTAGCTCCCATGTTAATTATTGTTTATCATTACAAAAACAATTAGTGATGGGTGTGATGGGTATCATTTCACCCCCATGGTTTTAGTGATGAATGTGATGGAGTGTAATAGAAATGAGGTGACACAATATTATTGGGTGTAATAGTGTGATGGTGTGATGGGTGTGATGACCACCCCATCCACCCTAATACTTTTTTCTCACCTATTTGTGACTGTCTAGCTATGGTATCATGCAAGTACAGTTAATTTACATTTTGTGGTAAATTTTGCTACCATTTTTTTCGGTAGCAAATTTTGGTGACAAATGTCCAATTTTCTTGTAGTGTTATCTACATATTTATTTTAAACTATTATGAGTTGGTAAATATAATCATTTACCTACACATATATTAGCTTTTTATGTATGTGTAAATAATTTACCTACACATAATAAAATTTTACCACTTGTGTAGGTATTTTAATATGGTGGGAAATTTTACCACCAACTTTAAAGTGTAGCTAAAACATATTACTTACACATATTAAATGTTTGTCAATATGAAAATATATTATCAAAAATTACCTACACATAGACAATCATGTGTAGGTATTTACCTACACATTTACATGTGTAGGTAAATTATGTGTGGGTATATACCCTAATTTCTTGTAGTGAGTCTTTAGTCTTTGTAGGATCCACGTCATCATATCTGTTGGGTTACCTGAACACATGTCAAAAATAGTTTCTGTCAACATAAAGTTGGTGAGGTCGTGTATTTTATAAAGTGAATGGCCAGTTCATTTATTGATAATTCTTTTATATAAAACATTCTTTTATAAAATACTCTTTCATAAACCTTCTTTCATAAACATGCTTTACATTCATAATTCTGAAGGGGAAGTTATATTCTATATAGCCAACTCTATTATACATCCATTCAATCATAACCCAATTCTATTATGTGCCATTCCTATTGGTACCACTCTGTTTGTGATAAATACTTGTATCGATGGTTCCTGCCCTCTAGTTGGTGCAAGAAAGGAAATGGCGGATACCGTCCAGTACTGTCCTCGTTGTTTCTATGTCCCCATCATACTTCTTTTAATAATCATTTTATGTAAAGCAATTCTGGTTTTAACAAATGACATGTATTCCCCCAAAACACTTAATAAAATAGTAAAAGTGGGGAGTTCACGATACTCACCGATTTGCATTATATCTTCAGCAAATCTTCTTATTACAATTATATGTTCTATATATATGGATACGTTTTACGCGTAAGACTTGTTAGATTGTAATACTTAGGATATATATCATATATATAATTTATATATATATAGAATCTGATATATATTAGATAGTCCTAAACTCGGGGTTTGGTCTTCCTAGGCAAAAAGAAATAAAGCTGGCCATTACAGCTTGGCACGCGAACCTAAAAGAACTCTAGACACTTCTATACCCGAGTTTAGTATATCGTTTTATATATCGAATCTTGTATATATAAACATATATATTTTATATATGTTTATTAATCTCTTATTATTATTATCAAGTCCGTACGTTATTCCGTATTATATATATAATTCTTATAATTATAATAATTCTCGTCTAGTCCTTGGAACGGGTTCTATTCTGGGTGTTGACCGAGTCACTGAGTCGACTCGGTACGACTCTATTTCTTGACACGGTTAACGGTACCTCGCAATCAACATGATTATATATTAATATCTTATCAAATCATAAGATTATTAACCAAATAGAGATATTCTTACCCATTTAATAACCGGACACTCTCCGGGTTATTATTGGAATATAATTGGAAGTTAACCGGGATTCGCGTAAGACCGGTTATTGGACTCGTCTTCCTTATTTGGTACCTATAACAACAATCACCAAGACAGGTTAATAATCAAGAGATTATACCCAATACTTCAATGATAATTGTACCATTTAACCAAATAATCTATAACTTATATACGGATAGAAATATAACCGGACTGATTATAATAAACGGGAACCGGCTAATGGTTATAAAAGGCTCATGACAGTCACCGTAACTTGGTGACTGTCGGGTTCGTTTAATCCGGACAGAAAGACGAACAGGGCCCGGGTTCATGGTGGCTCGTCGGGTATAAATCAAGACTAAAAGATGGTTTATGAGATCAAACCGAAGATAAACGGGTTATAGGATCCGATTTATTTAGTCCTCCCTGACATATCAATATAGAAACATCGGGTAAAACCCGATGACAATATTCAGCGGATAACTACCGGGTTTTATAATCACAAAGGGTTGGGTTATCAAGTATATGAACCGGAAGTACAAGGTTACTGATTGGGCTTAGTGGTTTACCCGACTCACGGCAGTTACCCAGCGAACCGGTGACTGTCCGGTCAAGGCCACAAGGACGCGAAGGTGGGTTCCGGGTTAGTTGATGCTGTCTAACAGAAACAGAAGACAAGAGGGGAAAGGTTTCTTACCGGAGAAGAAAGGGGCGGCGGCCAGGAAGAAGACGCCTACGGCAGCGGTGGTGGTGATGACGGGACAGTGACCGGAGCAGCACGGAGGCGGCAACAGCCGCCATGGCTGTCTGATCTGTGGTGGTGGTCCGGCGAGAAGCTCCGGCGGTCAGAGGGAGGGGTCCGGTTGGCTTCACACACACACATGCGTGTGTATATATATATCTGTATAGTGAGAGATAGAGTAGCGAGAATGAGGCAGAGAGGGGTTACTTATATAGATAAATAAAATAAAGGGTATTTGGCCACAGGGATAATTACTGAAACACGGTTATGTTTGGCAACGAGTATAAAAACGTCTGACGGCGTTTTAATTAGCAGGGAAAGAGCGTTTAACCGCGGTAATAATAATCCAATAATTATTATTTCTATACTCGGTTGAAACGGTTAGCCGCGAGATTCGAACTTGACTATTTTATTTCACAATCGGGTGGTTGGGTCCGACCCGACCCGTTTAGAAGATCCGTAACACATCGGGGTGTTACAACATGCCAGGTGTCACATCATCCCCCTGTTGAAAGAATTTTCGTCCCTAAAATTTCCCCGAAGTCAAAGAGAAGAAGCGATAAAAAGAAAAATTTTCCCGGTCGTCACATCATCCCCCTGTTGAAAGGAATCTCGCCCCGAGATTCACTCTTCGACAGTAATGAGTGTCGACCTAACCCAAGTAACGGTTCCCAGAACACAAAGGAAATGATAACCACGAACGAAAGATTATATCAACAGATACTCAATGCCGGGGAACCGCCCTCCCCAAAGTGAATACAAAACAATGAATCCTCCTGATCGAAGGCCTACTAGAGACTACTGTGATCGGTATATATGATACACCGGTATCGTCCAAGTAACATCTCCAAAGGACCCACATCAGACCCGTGAGTGCAAAATGATGACCAAGTACCAGAGTAAATGCATATGATAAATACGAAACGCCAAACAATGTGAACGAGAATGAATGTAAGCATAACGAGAATCGAGAAAAGAATACTCACGAGTAACAGTGTCAGGATCCTCCTGGTTCTCCCTAGCGCCAATGACGTAAACATGACCATGAGTAGTTCGACCGCCGCCTTCGTTCCCAGCACCACCTGCAGTCCCTTGGTTCAGCTTAGGACAATCCCGCTTGAAGTGCCCAGTCTCACCACAGTTAAAACACCCATGGTTTCCCCGAGGAGCAGGAGCGGGGACAACCACTTGAGTCGGTTTCGGCTGCAAATTGACCCTACAATCCTTGGCTAAATGACCGACTCGCTGACAACGTCTACAACGAAACTCATCGCAACCCCCAACATGGTGATACCCACACGTGTTACACTTCGGACTCTTACCAACATAACCCCCAGTCTTCTGCTCAGATGACGCTCCCACAACGTCCTGCCTCTTAACCTGCTGTTGCGACGACCCAATGTTCTTCCCAGCACTCTCCCACTTCCTCTTGTTGTCCACAGGGGCTTTCACAGCCGCACCTCTCGGAGGTAGAATGCCCTCAGCAACCTTCATGTTGGTCAGCTTGTGAGCTGCCCGAACAGTGGCCAACATAGTAGTGTGATCAGCAGCGGCAACAAGCCCAGCAATCTCCGGCACTAACCCAGCAACGTAGTGCTCAATCCTCCGGTACTCCGGTGTAGCCAAACCGGGGCACATCATAGCCAACTCGTTGTGCCTAGCAGTAAACTCCTCGATCTCCGACCCAACCATCTTCAGATTCCAAAACTCGTGTTCCAGCTTCATAATCTCGTCCCTTGGGCAATACTCCGCCCTCAACATCTGAACAAACTTGGACCACGGCATAGCATTGGCCTCACCCAGACCAAGATTTGCAGTGGTGGAGTTCCACCATGTCAAAGCGTGTCCCTATAGAGTAGCAGAAGCATACTTGACGCGATCAGCGTCGGGACAGTTACACATAGCAAACACCTATTCGATCTTCTCCAACCACCGAAGTAGTCCCACTGCCCCTTCAGTCCCATTGAAGAAATGGGGCTTACAGTCCATGAACTTCTTGTAGGTGCACCTAGACTGCACCTGATTAGTATTCTGGAAAGTCTGCTGAGCAGCCTGGAAAACAGCCAACGTAACGTTCAACTGCTGCTGTAACAAGTGCTCCAACTCCGCCTGAGTCATGGTGATGTTCCCACCACCTCGTCCACCGCCATTGCGACCCCCGCCGTCACCACGGCGTCCACCAGCACGTCCACCAGCACGACCAGACATGTTCTGCCAAACATGAGACAAGATACTCAATACAGCTAACAGATCGAGCTACAAGCGACCAAACGAATTCAGAACGTAGTTCCAGCATGACCTTTAGTCCGAACACGAAGTCCACCAAGATTTTCATGCATTTCGATTTATGATTTCGTGTGCACCTGAAATAACAAATCGCTCTACATGGTCCTCTAGGCGTGCTCCTAGCTAGAACTTCAAATCACCCGATACCCACATTCCTAAAAGAAACGGTTATCGCACGAAGATCCCAAAGTGAACAGTCACTCAGGAGTGTACTATGACAAGTACTAGTGCATGATAGTGTGTGTCTGTGTAGGCAAGTATGTACATTAGAGCATAGAGGGGAGATATCCAAATCCCGGAAAATCTCAAGAATGTGCCGAAGCCACCCCAATGTACACTACTGCCAAGTATAAGCGAATAGCCCCTTCATCTTCAAACCCGAAGAAGAAGATAGAACCAAGGTAGGAATAACAAAAGATAGATAATGTGATACTGCGTGATGAGGACACCGACACCCCGACAAGGTTAGTATGTTTACCAAATGACACGACTCGTAACTATGTGTGACCGTCTAACGTGTGTGATACTCGGCTATAGACTAGACTCTACATGCAGTCCTAGTTCACTATAACCATTGGCTCTGATACCAATCTATCACACCCTCAAATTTCCACATGCGGGGTTTTACCGCGAAGCGCGTGACACACTAGGATCCAAGTCAACGGTCACAATAAACGACATCTATATGATATGAAAACAACGTAAATTGCACATTAAGTTTCCAAAATCCAACCATCGCTTGCGGAAACGTAAAACTTTATTACAACTCAAAAGTAAAACTCAAGTCTAAAATATTTAACAAAACATGCATATGATTCCTAGATGCCGTGAGACTCCGTGCGCCTAAACTCAATGCTGCTACCTTAGCGACCTGAGAAAACATGCCAAAAAGACTTCAACATATAATGCTGGTGAGTTCACAGGTTTTAAGTTCACAAAGCGTTTCAAGCGTAAAGAGTTTCATCTCAAAAGTACCAAGTATGCAAAACCTTAAGTAAATAACAAGCGTTTCCTTACTACTACGACTGTGTTGCCGAAACTATTACTGACAAGCGTTGCATGTGTTGCCGCCCGTGTTTGAGTTGCCGAAAATAGAGACAATATGCACCCGCCCGGCTCCCAGCCGTCGGTGGGGTTCATCAAACCCAATAGATCTATCCACATTTCCCCCGTTGTGCCCCGCACATTCATGGTTTTTATTAGGGACTTAGCGTTGCCTTTCGTCATATAGTAATTTAAAACAAGCGTTGCGTTTCCAAAAGCGTTGCGTTTCCAATAGCGTTGTATTTCAAAAGCGTTGCGTTTCAAAAGCGTTTCGTTTCATAAGCGCTGTGTTTCAAAAGTGTTGTGTTTCAAAAGCGTTGTGTTTCAAAACATAAACGTTGTATTTGCTAAAACGTGTGGCATGCTTCAACCCCGAGAAAAAGTGTATAAAAGAGGGGCCGTGAAACTCACCTTAGAGTGCGTCTTCTGATAACTAGAAATCCAACACGTGTATGATAATCCCAACTAATGACAACCTATCAATGAGTTTACATAAGTGTGATGACTACTAACCCGAAGGCTAACTAGTCCCTGATTGTCCAGATCTTGACTACGTGTGTTAAAAAGTGCGTTTAAACGTTAACCGGACATACCAGACAGACCCGACATCCCGTTGGTGACCCATTACATCAATTTGTCATGCACATAAGGTTAACACATAAGTTTCAAGCATAAAACACTTAGTTTGCATCAAAAATCGCATATACGAAGTCATAAGGTCGAATCGGGAGTTTTCTTTGTTTGGTTCGCCCCACGGGCTTCTGGTTCGACCCATGGACCCTTGGTTCAACCCTCATGATGTTCATTCAACCTATTCACAAGTTCATTTGACCTAACACATGTTTATTTGACCCTAACATATGTTTATTCGACCTTAACGTATGTTAATTCGACCCTAACACGTATTAATTCGCCCCCGGGCACCCAGATTCGACCCTAGGCACCCACATTCGACCCCCAGACACCCAGATTCGACCATATGGTTCTACATTCGACCCATTAGAGCCAAGTTCGACCGTTTTGAGCCACGTTCGACCGTTTTGAGCCACGTTCGACCACACGAAGGGTCGAACGAGTTCCACGTTCGACCGTTTGCTGCAGAACTTCATAAAACGCACCAAAACGCATCTAAACAGTCTGTAAACATCACGAAACATCACCAATCACAGCAGTCAACTATCATTAACATATTCCTACAAAACCCTACCAATTTTATCCCAAAATCCGTTCGTTTTACAAGTTACCCGAAATAGCAAATTATGGAGATGTCACATCAAACGCATGCAATCTTTACCCAATTAGGAAACTTTCTGAAATCAATCAGTAATCAACTTAATATACTCAGATTATCATGAACAAGAAACCCCCAATCATATCCTTATCATTATCATCATGAACAAGCCCTAGATTTAACCCAAAATCCCCAAAATGAACAAAACATCATCAATAATCAATTGTAACCTATCTCAATCATAAATCATCATAAATAACAGTCCTAGATCATTGTTATAACATCTATACAGCAATCAATCATCAAACAATACATAACACCACATAAAACACCATTAACACATGTTAATTTGTATGAAAACTCATTGTTTATGAATAGGTTTTGTTTAGAAAGATATTAGGAAGGTTTTTATCCATGAAAACATGTTTGAATCAGATCTGGACTCTTGGGGTTTAATGAAAACGAATTGAAATGCTTTAAAAATGATTTAGAATGAAGAACACACCTTAGATCTTTGTGTAGAAGATGTTTGTAGGTTAGATTACAGGAAAACAAGAGTAAAACTCCTTCCCCAATGTTTAAAGTTGCTAGAGAGTGTTTAGAGGCGTTTAGGGTTTGTGAAATGGTGAAAAATGACAAAGTGTGGTATTTATACTATGTCCAGGTTCGACCATTGCATGTGGGCGAATGTAGAGTTAGGTGGTCGAATGTAGTTCTTTTAAAACAGATAGCCAGGTTCGACCCTTCTCATGGGTCGAATGTAGTTTCATGGGCCAGGTTCGACCCTTCGAACGGTCGAACCAGGAAGTACCCTTTTCCAGATTTTCCAGTTTGTCGTGTTTAACGCATTTTAACGCATCCTAACACATGAACATGCAGTCTTAGTCTATGTTTAACATATATAAGCATGGATGATCATCTACACATCGCTTAAACACGTATTTGCATATAATCTACCACAAGAATCAATCTACGCATAACACATGACCTAGTTTATATAATTCACCAACAATGGGACTCATAACGTGTGTGTGTGTAATTAACCCAATGATCCTCCGAATCATTGAACCCTGGACAATACGGACTGTGTTCCGACTCTACTGACCCCGTCAAGTATGTTTAATAAACGTTTCTCGCTAAGGTAGACTTTATGTGTTTATAAATTGTTGACCTAAACATGCCGGGTGTCACAGTGTCGCACGACGTCTAGGATTCATTTGCATGGTTTCAAACGTTGTCAAACTTATAATATTTACATTTTAGGTTGTAAAGATGTTTTATGCTTCCGCTAAGGTTGGTTATATTTTGAAAACTTATTAAATGGTCTACTTATCTTTTACATTTAGTTGTCGTTTATTGTGACCGTTGACTTGGATCCTGGTGTGTCACGCGCCTCGCGGTAAAACCCTGCAAGTGGAATTTGAGGGTGTGACAGGATTTATGCCTTTAGCGGCGAAACCAAGGCGGATCGCCGCTATTGGTGTCGCCGCTATAGGTCGATTTTTTTTGTAGTGCACGCATCCGCAAAGCTTGCACAAAGTTGATTCCATGTTAACCCGCCTTCTGCCAGTGCTATTCCAATCGGAATTTTCGCGTCTACATCCCTTCAAGCAAAAAAAACTGCTTTCGGTGATGCAACTTTGTTCCAAAGGAAGCTGTTTGCCTGCATATTCAAATCCATCACCCCGGCTAAATGTTGCCACAGATCGCTTCCATTTGTTATGTTTTGCTGTGACAGCAGAAGTTTAACTCATCCCATACAGGTTTCTCCTCTCGGCTACACGGAAGTCTGTGCACCACTCCCAGCCCCAAAGAACAGAACAACTCACTTCCATATTGAAAATGGTAAATCAAGAGGAGAATAATTTGTATATTGTAAAGTTGTTGTATTGTGTTTTGGAAAAAAAAAAAAAAAAAAAACAAGGCCATATAAGAAAAACCAAGGAGAAAAGAAAAGGTAATCTGCATTCCTTATAACAATCATCTAAAATGGAAAGAAATAAAAACCATTAACCAGGAGAATTGTTGGCAGCGGATGATAATAAATGAAATCAAACACAAGAATCTATAGATAAATATATGATTTTATTGATAATCGATGATTGTACAAAGATTTTCGTAAAGATGTTCTTCGGTTGTTTGTTCCAGATTTGGTTTCACAGAACTTGATAACCGTTCAAATGATACATATGATACATATTTATACCTATTACTAAAACGGTAACTACCACAACTATATTAACCGTCGTGACTTTGAGTTAACCGTCGGGACTATATAATTACATAATATACATGATGGTTTGCTATGATAATATCTATATATCTAGCTTATATATATCCAATAAGAGTAAAATAACAATCTCACTAACAATCAACAAAGGTATATTAAGTTGTTAGACTGTGCGTTGTGGCCCGCGAGCGAGCTGCTGCGAGCCACCCAACGAGCCACGTGGCTCGCGAACACGACAATTGCCACCCGCTAGCAGGCACGCGAGCGAGCAGACGCGACCATGCTCGCATCCGCTAACAGCTCATTTGCCAGTTTTGACCATTGAATTTAAATATATTTTTTTACCAATTTTCATTAATTACCATTTTATCAATATAAATTATCTTCCCCACTCTTCTTCTTCACCTTTCATTTTCATCTTCCATCTTCTCCTCTCAAATCTCCTTCTCCTTCTACAACAAATTCAAAATCATTATTTAAAATCATTCAAAACCATGGTGCAATGGACCGAATAGGAGGAAATCACATTGATAATCGCGTACAATCAAGTCCACGGCGATGGTGCATCAACGAGTCAGGGCTCGCAAAGTCACGGACCTCAGCGGGGTAAAGTGCTAGTCGAGTTTGGTAAACTCGTTGGGGGAACCTAACGTACTTTTGATTCAATCTCTCACAAGTATGGCCATAAGTACGGGGATCTCAAAACGAAGTATAAAAATTTGAAAATAGATATAAAAAAGTCTTTAGGGATCTCCTTGGCGAAGAAGAAGACGTGCTCTTAACTTCTACTCACGTCGAGTATCTTTTTGAGTTTGGGCATTGTTTTCATCATGTTTTGGCTTGGCAAATGTTATGCCCAACATTACGTTAGGTGCTACTTTTTTTTTTCTTTTCGTGTGATGGTTTTTTTTAGTGTAATGGTTTTTTTTTTTTTTTTTTGGGGGGGGGGGGGGGGTAATTGTTTTTTTAGTGTAATGGTTTTTTAATGTAATGTTTTTTTTAGTGTAATGTTTTTTTATTTAATATAATGTTCTTAATTTTTTGTAAAATATTAATATTTTTTATTAATTTATTAATGTTTAAAAAAGGCATCTCCCACCTTGAGTTACAACATGATTAAATGAGCAGGATTGAAACTTTACCCAATACCACGTTAGTGCCCAGATATCAAAATATGATGGGATAATATTTCGAGTCCCCTTGAGCTAAAACGGATAGTCTCATACTCAGTTTTATGATTCTCCCTTGCGGTCAACTTTCACTAGATGAAGTTAGAGTAAAACGTATCCTCTCGTTCATTTTTTTTTTTTTGAAAAGTTGATTTCATTCACCACCAAAACAAAGGCCTGCTCTCTTCAAGTTGAAAACAACAACCCAAACATACAAAATTACATAATCTCAAACTTACACTGCTTAGCCCAATCCACTAACCCATCTTTACACCTATTTGTATACCAAAGAAAACTCAAGGCTTTAACGTCTGATACAATATCCATCATATTTGTGTGCTTGTTTGAGAATATCCTCTCGTTCATTTAGAGCCCATCCGTTGCTATGAAGGTAAAGTGCTCGTCGAGTTTGGTAAACTTGTTGGGGGAACCTAATGTACTTTGGATTCAATCTCCCACAAGTACAGCCACAAGTACGGGGATCTCAAAACGAAGTATAAAAACTTGAAAATAGCATATAAAAAAGTCTTTAGGGATCTCCCTGGCGAAGAAGAAGACGTGCTCTTAACTTTTACTCACGTGGAGTATCTTTCTGAGTTTGGGCATGGTTTTCATCATGTTTCGGCGTGGCAAATGTTACGCCCAACATTACGTTAGATGTTACTTTTTTTTTTCTTTTCATGTAATGTTTTTTTTTGTGTAATGGTTTCTTTTTTGTTTTTTTAGTGTAATGGTTTTTTTAATGTAATATTTTTTTTAGTGTAATGTTTTTTTGTTTAATATAATGTTCTTAATTTTATGTAAAATATTAATATTTTTTATTAGTTATTAATATTTAAAAAAGACATCTCTCACCTTGAGCTACAATAGGATTAAGTGAGCAGGATTGAAACCCTAACCAATGTCACGTTAGCGTCCAAATATCAAAATATGATGGGATAATATTTCGGGTCCCCTTGAGCCAAAACGGATAATCCCATACTCAGTTTTATGATTCTCCCTTGCGGTCAACTTTCACTAGATGAAGTTAGAGTAAAACGTATCCCCTCGTTCATATATATTTTTTTTTTTTTTTGTGAAAAGCTGATTTCATTCACAACCAAAACAAAGGCCTGCTCTCTCTAAGTTGAAAACAAGAGCCCAAACATACAAAATTACATAATCTCAAACTTACACCACTTAGCCCAATTCACTAACCCATCTTTACATCTATTTGTATACCAAAGAAAACTCAAGGCTTTAACGTCTGATACAATATCCATCATATTTGTCTGCTTGTTTGAGAATATCCTCTCGTTCATTTAGCGCCCATCCGTTGCTATGATCTTCACGTCAATATTGGGGTCAACATAGCCCTCCATAGTTTTGAGCTGCTTTTCACTTTGCTTTATTACACGCATCTCTCATAGAAACTAATTGATTATTATGAAAATGGTTCGTGTGTAAAGCTAGTACTCTAGGCTAGGATGACATTGGTAGTGCCATGCACGTAGACTTACACACGGTCAACGCTAACGATATGAAATTAAATGTGTATTCTTCTTCTAAGAATACAGGGAGCGGAGGATGTGACATTTGTGGGACCCATGTGTGAAGGGTGAAAATCGTTGGAAATATTCGTAATTATTTTCTAAATCGTTAGATATTCTTAAAAATAAATTATGACTCATACGAAAACGTCGCATAAAACTTTTTTCATCATATGTTAGTTCGGGTGAGAAGTAATCACGTACCAATAAATCATTTGCGATATGTCGTTCACGAAGTATATATTTTCTACGTTTGGGTTCGGAAGTCCCTTCAATTTCTTCCTCCGCTATGGCTTCAACGACTTTATGAACGGTCGACATTATGATTTCCGCGCCGTCGTCGGATGAGGACTCCAAAATGTGTAGATCAAACGACTCAGATGAACTTGATGATTGCATTTTTGGAGAGTATTTTTAAAAATATGAGAGATTGGAGAGTAATTTTAAAATATGAGAGTGTGTGTGGGTAGAACACTACTACAAAAACAGACATTTGCAAGGAAAGTTTGCTATGAAACAAATCGGTCGCTAATTTTGCTACGAACTAGCTACGAATTAGCTATGAATTCATTTTGCTACAATTTAGCTACGAAAATTTTGTAGCAAATGAAATTGGTAGCAAAATCCATAGCAAATCTGTAGCAAAGTTAATGAAATAAATATAACAAAATAACTTATCCATAATCGGTAGCAAAATCCGTAGCAAAACCATAAAAATAAATTATTTAGAAATTAACTAGAAAAGATAATTAGAACTCGTAGCAAAATCTGTAGCAAAGTTGAGAATATAAGTATTTAAAAATAGTTATATAAAATTCCTAGAAAACTTGTAGCAAAATCCGTTGTAAAAAATGTCAAAACAAATACTTGAAATATAATTTAATAAAAATTGTAGTAAAATCTGTAGCAAAACTGACAAAATATATATATGCCTATCCCAACATAGGTCTAGACATTTGCTATGAAACAAATCGGTTGCTAATTTAGCTACGAATTAGCTATGAATTCATTTTGCTACAATTTAGCTACGAGAATTTTGTAGCAAATGAAATTGGTAGCAAAATCCATAGCAAATCCGTAGCAAAATTAATGAAATAAATATAACAAAATAACTTATCCAAATCCGGTAGAAAAATCCGTAGGAAAACCATAAAAATAAATTATTTAGAAATTAACTAGAAAAGATAAATAGAACTCGTAGCATTCAAGGGGCTTAGAAGTTTTTAATATATAGTCTCCGTATGAAATTTTTTTGGTATATACGGTTTCGACCCCCATTTAAAAAAAATAGTTATATAAACCAAAACTTTAACCCAAAACAAAGTAAATGTAAAGCCCAAATCCTAAAGTCCTAATCCCAACAACTACATGAGCAGGATAGTAGATCCAATGAGCAAGCGATAGAGTTGTTATCTCTTAGCTACTCGAGCTAGGCTTGGTAAAAAGCTCCAAACAAGCCGAGCCAAGCCTTATCGAGCTCAAGCTTGAGCTTAAAACAAAGCTCATTTACTAAATGAGCCCGAGCCAAACTTCATTTATCGAGCTTCGAGCCTATTATTTATAATATTTTTATTTAAAATATTAACTAATAGATAGTAAACGAGCCGAGCGCAAGCTCTCATAAGTTTTTCAAGCTCAAGCCTGGTCGAGCTCCGGCTTAGCTCGGCTCGTTTGCAACCATATCCATAATTGAAGAATTCAAAAATCTCAATGGTCGCCGAGCTGAACTGTAATTCTTCATCCAGGTACCAACAATTTTTCACTTTTTTAATGTTTTAATGTCTTTATTCAATTGTTTGTTAAACGATCTTATAAATTTGATATTTATTTATTGTATTTAATGTTTGACTCGATCCGAATCGAATCACCGACCCGAACCATAGTTACAGAAAAATAATTAGGTTCTATCCTATGACCGCTGACTTTCGACCCCAGATCCAAATTCTAAAGCTTCGTCGCAGGGCATAATTCACTAAATCTTAAACGTTTCATTTGGTGATTTATATAGTCAAGGTTTTACTAAATTAGTAAGATTTGTTAATTCATTAATATAACTAAGAATAGGGAGCCAATGATCTCCAGCCCAGCTGGTTTGAGGTGGGAAGGTTTACCTCCTTGGAGGGTTCCTGCCCGGGTTTGGTCTTAGGTTCGAATCTCACGCTCTACCGAAAAAATAACCGCTTGGGTTTGAAAGGAGAAACCCGTGTGGTGCTATGGGATTCGATCCTGGGCAGTGGTTGCTTTACGACACAGGATTTACCGCTGAAACACTACTCTCCAAAAAAAAACTAAGAATAGGGATGCAACACTATTTGGAGGAGAGAATCAAGGGGATCTGGATATGAATCGAGGAATTACAGCTATTTCGTTACTACTCTTCATTATTCATTCAAGAAACAAGAACTGCGAGGTATTTCTAATTGACTCTGTTTCTGGTTTAGTTCTCACTATGTTCAAAGAATCAGGTATATGTTATCCATTCTCACTATATTCAATCTAGTATGTTTCTATTGCAACTATAGATTTGATAATTGATTTTGTATGTTTTGATGATGCTTGCTAGACTATGTTAAAACTTGGAAACCCCTTAGTGTTTTGAATGATAGCCTACCAAGTGTTTGGTAAAATGCAAATCTTTTTATACAATATTTTATCGTTTTAACAAAGTCCAATAAATATTCTTTTATTTTTAAAATAAAATAAAAATAAATTTAAAACTTATTGTGTAGTAGGACCCCGTATAGTATAGTATAGTATAGGATAAAATTTAAAACATTCTCTTCTTTATTTAATAACTAGTGGGTTAGCCCGCGTGATGCAGTGAGTATCATCATGTCTCTTCTAAAAAGTGTTTTCTAACCCGATCTGTCTTAAACACCTATAATATTTGGGTACCATCGCCACTTTTACAAGTACTACTACTACTACCACAACCACTACTATTATTAGTAGTATATTTAGAAAGTATATCTAAAAAATAATACTAAATTTAAATAGTATTTACTTATAAAAATATTAATATTAATATTATCTTGTACAAACATTTAATATTACTAATGGATTAATTGTTCATAACTAATTTTTTTTTTGAAAGATCATATTTCATTAAACACCACGACAACTTATTCCAAGATGGAATAGGAAGCCGAAAACGAGCATACAATTACATTAAGTTAAAATTACACCATTTCTCCCGATCCATCAATCCTCGACGCGCCCTATTGTTGTACCAAAGAAATCCCAAAACTTTGACATCCGAGAGAATATCCACTACTTTAGTTGCTTTGCTCGAAAAAACCTATCGTTTCTAGCTTTCCATATTCTCCAACTTGTAACAATAATAATAATACCTTGAAACACAATCTTCGCATCTCCGGAAAAGCCACTCTGCTCAAACACTCTAACAAGGTCTTTAGTTGAAAACGCATACAAAGGAGGAATACGACACCACATGTAAATCCCATTCCACACCCCCGCCGCTACGCCACACCCAGTAAGGATGTGATCCGTTGTCTCACTACCGTCTTCACACAACACACAAATCTCATATTGGATCACAATATTCCTCCTTTGCAAAGCAACCTTAGTAGGAAGCCGATCAAGAAAGGCGCGCCACATAAAAATGTTACATTTTGCCGGAACCTATTTGCACCACTTGAAACCAAACCGCTCCTCATTACCTTTCCCACGCAGCCACCTCTTAGCCGAAGCCACAGTGAACGTGTCGTTTTTAATATCATTCCAGCACCATTCATCTCGTCGGTCAGAATAGGAAGCCCCGGTCACTCGAGCTTCCAACTCATCTCTATGCGCAAGTTCATCTTCTGTCACCGCAGGTCTTTTCCACCTCCATTTAATAACAAAACGGTCTTCATGCAACTCGCATCGATCACAAACCCGACACTGTTTCTGCGGCGGATTCGGCGTTTTGGTGATTACGCGACGATTAGGCGGCGCTAGACGGTGCTAGGCGGCAGTGTTGTCTGACCGGAGATGAAAGTGAAATTTGTATATTATAACTTAGAAAGGATGAAAGTAGAAGCAATAATAAAGATGAAAGTGAAATCTGTATAGTAACTTACAAAGATGAGAGAAGAAGCAATAATATTAGAGAGAGAAAGTGAGAGAGAGGGAGAGAGAGATCAGAGATGTGCGACAGCGTGTACCAGATCTCACATTCTGTTTATATGTAGGGTTTAATAATAGTTTCATTAAACCCCCCTCGGAAATTAAGATCTAGCACTTTTAATCCTTCAAGTTATAATCATTTCTGTTATAAAACTGGAATATTTAACACTCTAAATATTATTTATATTTCAAATATATAAATTATTTATAATGTTACCCGGTTCGACCCGTCTGATCAATGAACCTTAACATATTTATGTGTATATATCTTAACATATTTTCAAAAAACACCTAAATATGTGTGTGTGTATATATAAAATACGTATAAAAATTCGAAAACGCCTAATTCCGCCTAGTCCTGACTAGTCCATAGGCTAGACCCCACCGCCTGCCTAGCGCCTTCTACAACATTGCCTAACTGACTACATCTTTGAATATATATGTAGTTAGCAGGTTCTTATATGTAATAGTAGGTTCAAAAGTATATATATATATATATATATATATATATATATATATATACTATTGTCACACTCTCAAACTCCACGTGTAGGGTTTTACCATGAGGCGCGAGGCACATCAGGATCTAAGTCAACAATCACAATAAACGTAAACGACCACTATATGATAAGAGAACACATAATGAAAACACTTCGATTAACAAATTTTATAACACAGCGGAAGCGTTCAAGTAACCTGACATTACATAACAAACACAGGTTTAAATTTTTTTTCCAAAAGTAACCAAAATGACTTTTATGTAAACGTGATGCAGTGCGAACTACAGTGTGTCCTACTCCTGCTACTACCTTAGTAAACTAAGAAAACATGCTAGAACCGGTCAACAATAATGCTGGTGAGCCCAAAGGTTTAGTATCCAATAGTATTTACAAAGTCAGATTCGCATTCAATGCTCATTATATTAAAGTGTCCCAAAAACATTGTTGGTAATTCACACTACTGTTTGTATCACTATTCACCCTACTGTTCGACTCACTGTATGCCATACTGTTCTTACCCTGTTTGTCTCAGATAGGTTGTTCAAAATGCAAGTAATATAATAGTACAATGCAATTCTAGTAGGTTAATAAATCGTAGCATGTTACTCCCCCAATAGAAAACACAGTAAAAAGGGGTCGCGGAACTCACCTTAGATTGCGTCTCGTGGATGTAAGGTACCCGACGTGTATGACAGTCCCGATTACTGGAAACCTATCATTAGACGTCTACAAGTGTGTTGTGACATCCGTCACCCTCATCTTTTTTTTTTTTTTTTTTGTCAAAACTAGTCCCTATATTTTATTTCGTTTATCTCAAATAAATAAAAGGTTGAGATATATTAAATCTTTGTGTTTTTTTTTTCCAGATAAATATATATAAATTCATATGACTCCTCTTCTTTAAGTATAAATGTGACAACATTTATAGGGGTTTTAAAATTCTAAAAAAAAAACTAAACATTTACGAAAGTGAATAAAGTTTACGCAAACGTTACTTTTAAACATTTAAAGTTTATAAAAGTTATATTATACTTTATAGTTTATAAGTTTTGTTAGAGATTTATAAACAAATTATAAAGTTTTGGAAGTTTAAACTTAATATGAAACTCTAGGGACTAAATCTGCCACATATGAAAATATCAAAATGTTTCCTTCCCTCCCTCCTGTCTCAAGATTTTCCGGCCACAGTATTCCGGTCACCGGAATATTTTCCGGCAAGCCTTAAATCGGCTTTAATGCACCATAAACGATCGTTTTTATCATTGCTAGGCGTTTTCCTTTCATTATAAAACTCGTTCCAGGTTCTTTAAGGCACATTAACGTTGTTTAATCATGATTCTTAATCCGAGTTATAGTGTAACCGCCGGAGGTTTTAAAACGAATTAAAACGGGTGTTTTGCTCGACCATTATATAAACAAATTGCCCCATTCGTTTTCCGCACACCTATACTTCTAAAACCCACTAAAAAATCATATCCAATCGTCGTTTGAAGCTACCCAATTCGTGACTTTTAGCTCGGCATTTTTCCTTTTTATTTTCGATCTATAAATCGCATTGTAAGCTCTCTTTCTTGATGCCATTTCGTTTAATTAAGTTGTTTGAACAATAGCCCCATAATTTCGAGTTCTAACTCGCTTGATTTAGGCTCAATTGAAATCGGGTATAGGGTTAGGGTTTATGCATTGATTTGGGGAAGAAGATGAAGTGGAGGTATAAGTTAAATAAAATTGCTATTCATAAAAATCAACAAAACAAGATCTATCCTAGTGGTGTGTGTTTGTGTTATAGATGGAAGAGGGCCGGGTTCGAACCCCATACCCAGCGCTTTTCCTGTTTTTTTTCTTTTCCTTTATTTCCAGTTTTTTTAATATATTATAATAATATATAAACACATAAATCTTATAATAATTATAGAAAATTCATTTTTACTCTAAAAATTATAAAAATTTAGGAGTAGCATCTTGACACCATAAATAAAATTATCACATTGAAATTTTCTGGAAAATAAACTATTTTCGTATTTTTATTAATTTAAGTGTTATTAATCATAATTAATTGATTAAAAATCCATTTTTAATGATTTTAATCTCAAACTTTTTGAGAAATTATTTCTCATCATCATGAACTGAGATAAAAATTATTGGTTCAGAAAAGACTTATTTTTATTAATTTTCCTATTTTTAATCATTTAAACATGATTTAATTCTATTAATTAAATCAGTTTTAAATATAAATAAGTTTATAAAAATTATGAGAAAATTATTTTCATTGATTTACATCATAAAGAATCCATTTTCTATAAAGCTAACATTTTTGGATCATGTCTTGTACTTTTAATCTTATTTATGTTAATTAGACATAATTGAACATTTATTTATTTACACTATTTAAACCTCTATTTTATAAATACTTTTCTTATAAAATAGAAATGTTTTGTGTTTGAAAATCTTAATTACCATTTGTTAAATCATTGTGAAACACATAGTTATTTATTTATTTATACATTTATGATTATTGTATTTACTTAATTTAGTTAAAGTAATTAACTAAATTATTTCGTCTTAATTATTCAAACATATTTTATCTAAATATTCAATTGGTAATAATTATATTACCTAAACCACATTTACAAACTTTGGTATATTATTTTTATACAACTTTATATTAATTAAAAAACTCTAATTCCCCGAATCGACCTAGCAAACTCTAATGCCTTAGACCCTAGTTACTTTAGACTCTTAGACATTTCCTTATTAGTATGCTTACACATTATAGGTTGAATTCCTCGGAATTCCCATTACTTAGCTCACGACCGCTTAAGTGGATTTTGATCGCTTTCGCAAACTGTGAGTATATCTTTCCCCTTTTTACCGTTTTACTATTTTTAGGGTGACTCATGTATCTATTATCAAGTTTCTATTACTTCTTACTAAAATAGCAATTCTCATGTGTGTTTGCTTTATGTTAATTTGTGTGTCTATGACTTGTCAAAATCATTAACCTTTGAGGGCCTGACATTTCAATGAATAGTACTATGGTATATACCCCTTGTGAATCCGCCATCGGTTGGGGTGTTACATGTGTTGACCGATAATATGTTGGTCAATTAGCCATTGGTTGTCAAAACCATGACTGTATATGTTTGAAAAAAAATGTTTGATGTTTGACACGACCACACAGGACCCGACATCCCGTTGGTGGCCCGTTATATCCATTTATGATTTAAGTATAAGTTCATAGGCAAAAACACGTAGATACGTGCCTCATGTATGAATAAATCACAAAACTTAGCATACATATCATGTAACACACGTATGAGTCACAAAACACGACACTGGGTTTACAAATACGCAACTAGGTTTTAGATACGTTAATGGGTGTCAAAACATGCTACTGGGTTCTAAAACACACTACTGGCTTTAAAACACACGACTGCTTTCAAATCACACAACTAGCTTCAAAACACATGGCTGGCTTCAAAACACATGACTGGCTTTAAAAATACATGACTGGCTATGCAAGTCCCCGCTAAGGAACACGACTGGCTAGCCAGTCGCCCCGTGACAGGCAGTTGGGTATCCAGTCGCCTGCACTGCAGGTGTTTGGCCATTTTGACGCGTGAAACCCTCTAAATCACATCTAAAACTTATTGGAACACCAAAAGAATCAATACACAATCAATATCTAACCCAACCACATCATTATGCCCCCAATTAACACCTTGTTTTACGCGCAAATTGCAAGTTTTTTCCCAAAATGGATAATTTATGGATAAATTACATCAATGCATAGCAAAAGTTTCCTTAAACGGAAAATAACTTGATTTAATCACATGATCACTTTCAAAACATCATCGAGCTTTAACATGATCATTCTAACATAAACCCTAACAAGTTACAAGCATCATATTATCTTATTGGACCTTAGATCCTACCAAAATCCTCAAATGAGTCAAAACTCATAAAACCACATAGCAACTTCAAACATCATTCCATGATGCTCCTAACACCTAGATAATCATTATAACAACATCCTAGAGTCATTCTAACAAGAAAACCCATGTTTTAATCACCAACATTATTCAAAGTTTGCATTTTTATTGGAAACTCATAGGAAATGTTTAGATCTAGTTTAGAAAGGTTTTTCAAAAGTTTTTATTTTTGAAAACATACAAAGATCAGATCTGGACATTTGGGGTTCATAACTTGAAAATGGATTTGGATGAACCACACACTTTGGATCTTCATTTGTTTATGGATTTAAAGGTTGTTTTGGCTTGAGAATTGTGTGTTTAGGGCAAACACGGGTTTACAAAGGTTAGGGGTTGTGAGAGAGTATTTGGGGTGAGTTAGGGTTACACAAATAATGAAAAGCAAGTCAAGTATGGTATTTATAGCTGTTACCAGTAGTCCCAATCATTTTGGGCGACTGGCTTCTCTACCAGGCGACTGGCTTAGCCAGTCGCCTCCCCCAGGGGTGACTGGCTAGCCAGCAGCCTCCTCCTAGGGGCGACTGATTTCCATAGAGTCGCTTGCTATTTTAACACATAATTTCACGTATACACATATTGGCAAGTTATATAATGATCGAAAACCATTAGATTCCTGCCAATTTACACTTTTATGTTATTTCACCACCTCTCAGAATTCTAGACTCGTGTGCGTGCGTTTTACCTGGTGATCCTCTGAATCACCAACCCATGGACATTGTGTGTAAACCGACTCCCGGTGATTACCCGAATCATTGAACCGACTCAACTAACCCAGTTAATAGTTAAGTACATTTATAAATGTTTTGCTAAGGTAGACTTATGTGTTTGTTAAGAGTATTAACCTGAGTTTGTCGGGTGTCACAACTATCTTAACATGATTAGTGACTTGTCTTTACTGAATTACCTAAACACATTATTTATTTATTTTTTGCATGAACAAAAACCCACTAAGAAATCTTCTTTTTTTTTCCTTTTGTATAGCACTATGGTGCTTTTCAGAAAGATAATAAAACATTCGTTAATTTGGTGTAATTTTTTTTTAAATTGTTGTATATAAAAGTAACTAATGTTTAAAAATTGTTGGGGGGGGGGGGGGTAGGAAAAGATAAAGATAAAATATTAATTAACATATTTGAATTTTTTAAATAAGTCTTAATAGTTATCTTTATTTAAAATATAATTAAAAATGAATTTTGAAGGGAAATCAAGGGGTGTGAAGACCTTATCTAGTATCGTGTGTCATGCTCCTTTTCATTTATTATGGCTCCATCTATTCACACCTCACACCTGGCTCCTTTAACCCCCCCATTCCCGCGCCGCAATAAAAGCACCTCGCTATGGCCATAGCGAGACGCTTTGAAGTATAAAAGCTAACAAAAAAAGTGAGCGCCCTCGGGAATTGTGTTGGGTATGGTGGGGTGGGTTTTTGTTGGTTTTTTTTAAGATTCTTTATTTAATTGTTATAATATTATTTTTTTTTAACAAAACAAAGTAATCAAACTATCATTAACCAAAATGAAAATTCTACCTTTCTAGATTCTACCATAAAGTAGGGTTTGAGTGAAGGGGATGGAAGAACAGTCGTTGAGGGTATTATGCAGTTTTGCCTTTGGAACCAGATACAACGTTGTTGATCACTAAAGAATGTCATTTTCTTTCAAAATGAAAACTGTTTAAGTCAATTGAAAAGTTACAAGTGATTAAAATGTTCATTTAAAATTGACAAAGTCTAAACAAGAAGCTTAAACTAAGAACAAATTTCTTTTAGACTTACTTTCTCAAAAAAAAATTAAAATAAACCATCAAAGGTTAAGATCAATTCTTAAAATGTTTCCCATTTAATGCTACGCACTTGAGATATATAAATTGAGGAGCAAATTAAGCAACTGGAACAAGGATCAATGATAAAGATTGATGGAATTACACTACAAAAAAAGTGATCAGTAAGGACTAAAATTTTAGGGACTAACATATCAGTCTCAAATATATAATATTTGGGACTGATCTATCAGTTCCTAATAATATTAGGGACTGATTAATATGGGACTAATGTTATTGAGTGATATTCAGTCGCTAATACTTTGTCACCTTATTTGAGACTAAATTTTAGTCACAAATATATCCGGGCAGTTTAAGGTTTTGGAGGAAAAACCTATTAGCGACTGATATTCAGTCTCACGTATGTAATGAAAAATGTGTTAATGTCTGGTGACTAATCTTCAGTGTCTAGCATGTAAGAAACATATTGGAGACTGAATATCAATTCTTGATACTCCTAAAACGAATTGAATTAGGGACTGATATTCAAAAAAAAATATACTGCTGACCAATTCATCTTGCTGTACAGGCAGATGACTTTTCTTTATCATATAGTCACAAAATGGAATGCAGACCCACACACATGGTGATGAAGGAAGAAGTCTTTACGGCGGGTACTTGATTTTATTATAAGCAAAAGCAAATTATGGTGAAAGTAAGAATTTTAGAAGATGTCATCAGCTCCAACACTTGCTTTTTATGATGAATGTTTTCTTGCCTTGAGTATGCTTATATGGTGGTATTGTATGCTATGACTTAGGTAGATATATCAATTACATGTGTCAAATGTTTGTATGACTCACATTTATACAATTTGTAATATTTTATTAATATTTATAATTTTTTTGGTTGGATTTCTATTTGTATTTGTTCATATGAGAATATGAATATATTGTACAAAATAGGGTCTAGCAATGCGTATTGGGTGAACAAAGATAGTATCAAAATCTATTTGTCAGTCTCTTAAAAGAAGCATATTCGAGACTAAAACAACATGGTAGTTGAGATTAATTTTCAGTCCCTAAAAATAACATATTAAAAACTGAAATGACGTGGTATGAAAGACTTATTCTCAGTCTCTAAACATCGTATTAGGGACTGAATTGACATAAAATCTTAAACATAATAAAATGTATTAGAGACAAAATATACATTGTTTAAAGAACTGATTTTCAGTCCCTAAAGAAACCCATTAGAGACTAAAATATTGTAGCATCCGAGATTGATTTGCAGTCACTAATGGAATGTATTGGGGACTAAAATGACCTAGTACCGGGAGAAAAATTGAGGACTGACTTTATATGTATCAGAGACTAACCGTTAGTCCCTATTGGTGCCATACAATGGGGACTGATTTTTAGTTACTAAAACCACTATCTAGGACTAGGTATCTGCCACTGGCTGGGGACTAGCAAATCAGTCCCGGATGACCATTAAGGACTGATTTGGATGTATTAGAGACTGCTTTTTCAGTCTCTAATACTCATTTTTTTAGTAGTGTTAGAAGAGTATTATTAAAGCGCAAACCTCCTCTGAAGGAATTGGTGATTCCATGAATGGATGAACAGGGAACCCTAGAGCCAGTTATGTGTTGTACTTGTTGATCACAACTTTAGAATGTGAACCTTGATAGCCAGTCATGATTTCTACTTATGTGTTGTACTTGGTGATTCCATCAATCTCAAACAATTCCTAACAAATGTTCAGATACGGATGTTTTGATCAGAAAATATATTCTCAGACAATTGCTAACAACTGTTCAGTTATGGATCGTTTTTTGTTTTTTTTGTCATATGAGATTTGGTGTTGAACAATTTTGGTTTTACTGTATGGATCTTGTTGGTGAATATCACCAAACGTTATTACTAGAAGCTGAAATGACTTGTGTCATGATCAAGAACATTCCAAATAAATACACGCAATAATAGTTTTCCTGATGAAATTGAGTTGTTATCTTTGTTATTCAGTACTTCCGTGATAGATACAACATTCATCTTCATTATCCTTTGCTTCCCGTAATAAGTTTCGAGAGATTATTCCTCAGCATTCATCATTTGAACCGCATTGTGTATATCTTTCTGGATAATCTTTTTTTTTTCCGGGTTCTTTTTTGTGAATATTCTCCAGATGCTATGCTTTGGGATATCCTGCTCTGCCATCTGCCCGACCATTTCTCTAACCTCTGAAGTTTTTAAATAATAAAGTAAAAAATACGTTTTTCATAAGTTTTTAAATAATTAATTATAAATAATAAATAAAAAATATTTTTTTTGTAAATTTTTAAATAATTAATTATAAATTAATTTGTTTTGTTAGTTTTTAAATAATAAATTATAAAATACGTTTTTAGTAAGTTTTTAAATAATTAATTAAAATTAAGTTTTTTCGTAACTTTTTAAATATTGATTAAAAAATACGTTTTTCGTAAGTTTTTAAATAATTAATTTATAAATTAAGTTTTTACGTAACTTTTTAAATAAAAATTTATAAAATACGTTTTTACTAACAACTGTAAAAATAAATTATAAAATACGGATTTTTTAATTTCTTAAAAACAAGAGTGATTAAAATATATCTTCACGAAATCTTCTCATTTTTTCTTCGGTCTATTTATAACAATGAAGTGACCATTTTCCTTTCTCGTACATTGTACCCAGTCGATCAAATCCGGTTAATTTCAAACGAAACTTTGACCGAGTAAGAGCTTTCCTCATGATCTTCTACCAGCTTCTCCTCACCACCACCACCACCGTCTCCCTGGTGCGTATAGTCTTGTTATACAAATGTCTCCTCACCACCGTAAGCGTAGTTAGGATAGCCTTGGTAATCAGATGGTAGCTCACCACCGTAACCGTAGTCGGGTTGACGGGGATAGTATTGTGCATATGGGTCCTCCAAAGGGGTATTCAAGTCCAGTTGCACCGTATTGTCACGATAAAGAATGCTAGACTGACCCTCCTCGACATTATATGGTTTAGACTCGTCGTAAGAATCATCGAAAATGAAGTCGTATTTCGACATCTTGTATATTGTGGATAAAATTTTTATATTGTGGGTAAGGATGTAAATGTTTAAATGTAAAACGAAAACGAACGATATAATATCGAACAAATCGAATGAACTTATAATCACAATTTGATGGACTAAAACGCAAAGCGATGCGCTTAGGGTTTCTTTTTCAAGGATGTCTTAAAAGAAACCCTAAGCGCCTCGCTTTGACGCTTTAAGAAAGGTTAAGATAATTTTTGAAGGGTTTAATTATAACCGTCCTTTATTACATATTGTTAGGATCTGAGTTTGATTGTTTTGATTATGTTTGACTAAGAATGATAAGGTTGATATGAATATAGATGGAAAGTGCAGCGGAATGATAAACTATTAATCAAAACATGAGAGTAATTGTTTTCTGATCGAATGCTTTCATTTATCTAAAAGATTACAATCATACAAGTACTCCCCCTCAGCCTGATCACACAGTGATTGTTTGTCTGAGATAATGTTTGTGTGTGTGATACCATAGAACAGTACAAGCACTGTTCTATTTATAGACAAACCTAAACCACTGATGACCTAGGCTGACGTCACCTAAGACAGTGACCTCTAACAGAATAACAAACATAAAACATCTGCCTATTACAAACTACTGTTACATTGAAAACACTGAAGATAAACTACTGTTGTAGGAAAACTCTGATGGCCTTGTATCCTCTGCTGGAGCCTAAGTGCTGTTTGCTCTAGCAGTGCTTTAGTCTTCAGTACTTGGATCAGCAGTTGTTCTTCATCAGACCTTTGGTCAGCAGTTGTTCTTCATCAGTGTTTATTCAGCAGTCCTTTGTATCAGCAGTTGTCATAGCAGTTGTTTGGATAGAACAGTTGTTAGAGTCAGCAGTCTTTTGGGAGAAGTATGTTGTAAGGACTGTTTATTGTGTGGATCAACTGTTAGCATGTTTTGGCTTTACAATCATCTGTTCTTCTCCAGGTCAGCAGACCCAACAATCTCCCCCTAGAACAGATGATGCCAAAACTCAGCTTTATTTACTGATCTTTATTCCTCATCAGACTTTCTCTGATTTGACCTTTGAATTGTAGTTCAAAGTCCAGAGCAAATAAGTCTTCTTCATCTCTTTCAAGCTCTAGATTTAGCAATGTTTGAAGATCATCTGCACATAGGCTGTATGCATCATCCATGCTGATCTTCTGAACTCTTCCATCTGACCTGAGCAGAGTTAATTCATGGTTGTCTTTGTTGACTTTCCATTTTAGAATTTTTGAGTCAGTGGATTTGCTGAGATGAACTTTTATTTGGGATGAGTTAGGTGATGGAGGTCTTCCAATGAGTTCCCTGAGTTTCTCTGTTGTAGGATCAGAGAAAAAATGTATCTGATTGAAGAGCCCTTCCTTGATAAATGTATCAGCAAACTTCTTCTGATCTTCTTCTGACATTTCCTTCTGTTTCTTGAACTGTCTTCTTGCAGCAGCTGATAGATCAGAAGTTTCAAGTAAGCTGTCCAAAGTAAAAGTCTGTTGGGGTCTCTTCATCAGTGGCTCATTAGTATAGACAGGTTTTCTAGGTAGGCTGGGATCCTTCTTTCTGTTTTCTTCAAGACTCTTGTATGTCTCAACCAGCCTCAGCTCAGACCATCTAGAGACAGACCTCATTTCCCCATAGTTAGCAGCTACTATCTCTTGTCTCATTCTTTTAAACTTTAAGGCTCTGACTGGGTCTCTGCCTTTGCCAAAATTAGGAGTAGAGACTTTAGCTTTGGGGTCTTTGGCCAATTCTTCTATTCTGAGAAGTTCTTCTCTTAGTGCATGAGTGGTCCAACCATTAAACTGCTTTTTGGTTGCTTTATATGGCTTGGTTGCCAAGATCAGTTCCAGAAGAGAATCCCTAACCTCCTTTTCCAAGTCAACACTGAGAAGCATGGAGGACATGGAGTTGCTCAGGGTCTTAGCAAAGTCCTCAATCCTTCTGAGTTTGCTAAGCTCTGCTGAATGGATGCCCTAAGCAGTCCTGTCATCCTTCCCTTTGCATTTCTCCTTAATGATGGCATCTACCTGTTCACCCTTGTATTTAAGATATGTATCAATGTTTAAGGGAACAGGGAAATTTGGGAGAGATGGGAAGGATCTGTCAGATGGTTGTTCAGTATTGTAGAAGGATTGTAATTCCCCCTTGAGTAGATCAAGTTCAAGGGGATACTGAACAACCAATGGTGTAATGGTTGGTGGTGGTCTATGGGAACTGAATTTGGATGTGTGTGGTGAGAATGATGAAATTGGAATAGCTGTGATAGGAGTGGATTGTGCAGTTGATGTGGTGTTTGGTGATGTGTGTATGTTTTCATCATGTACAACAAAGGTTGATTTTCTCTTCCTTGTGTACAAGATTTTGGGGGATGGTGATTTGGTAGCAGTGGTTGGATTAACATATGTTGGCCTTTTAGTAGGTCTAGCAGATGTTTGGGGTTGGTGATGTAGGTTTGGGTGTAGGTTTGGTGGTTGTATGTTCAGATGTGCTTGTAGGTTTAGGTACAGTGGTTTGGGAAGCAGTGTTTTGTGTGGTTTCAGTGTTTTGGGTGGCAGTGGTTTCAGCAGCAGTGGTTTTGTCAACAGAGGTGTTTTGCTTGGATGGTGGTTTTCTGACATGTCTAGCAGGCCTTTTCATCCTTTTTGAGGATCCCACATCTTCAATCTCCTGCTGTTGTTCTTTCTTGAGGTTTACCAGCAACTCTGCTTTAGCTTCCAAGGTGTCAGCCCTTTTTTGTTTGGCCTGAGCAGCCTTTTCAGCTTCTATGTTTGCAGAGTTGTCTACTGCTTTGCTTTTGTAAGTGGTTTGTTGTGGTGCTGTTGGTGTTGCTTGTTGTTGTTGTTGTGGTGCTGTTTGTTGGCAGACTTAGCTTTGCCCTTTTTAGAAGGAGGACAACCAAAGGGATCTAACTTGGGTAGCCTATCTTTGCCACTCTCCCCCTTTTTGGCATCATCAGCCGTGAAGACATCATCATCTTCATCCCTGAGAATGGTGGTAGGGGCAGAGCCAGTGGTCTTCAGCAGGTGATCTTTGATGGCTTTAATATCTGCATGTGTATCTTTGTACCTTGCATCCACCATGTTTCTGATCTCATCCATATATGTTTCATGTGTCTGATCAGCTAGTTTTCTGTGGGCTATGATGATGGGGGAAACGGATTTCCATAGCTCACTAGCTATATCAGCTGTTGATGGTTGACTTTTGGAAAGGTCTGCTATGGAACCCAGTATAAGCTTGACATCAGATTTGATGTCTGCTACAGAGGTTTCAATTGCATGAACTCTGTCCGTCAATTCTTGGTATTTTGACCTATCTCCTAAGTTAATAGGATCATCTGAGTCCCTACCAGTGGTAGTTCTACCTGATTCAGTCCTAATAGGTGAATCAGATGCCCCTTTTTCTTGGTACTGGGGACTTCCAACTGATTTTGGAGGCACTATAGTGGCCTCATCAGTTGTTGCCTTCAAGGGAGTCTTAGCAATGTAATCACTGTCCTGGTGTGAGACAATGGTCTCTACATCAGTAGTGACTGCTCCACTTGAAAACTCACCTAGAGTTGCATTGAACTCAGGTGGTGTAACCTCCTCTACTGTTTGTTGGATGGCAGATTGAATGTTCTCAGGACCAGTCACTTGTGGGGGTATGCTCTTAGTGATAGGTGAAAGAGAGGAACTGGGATTTTCCTGAGATTTCTCAATTGCCTCATGTAACACCCCAACCGATGGCGGAAACATCGGGATGTCACGTATTGATGATTGTTCAGTAGCTCATGGTGAATAATAAATTTCATTAAATAATTTAAATGAATTACATACAATTGTTCTAGAATTTGTACATCAAATTGAACAAAACTATACACATATCTTCAAGCATCAAATCAAATCTTCAAGCAAATAGAACCTGAAACATGTTAAGTTGAAAATGTTTTGGGTCAACAAAAGTTGGTGAGAATTACATAGGTTTTGATAATAGAATAAAATTGTTGTGCAATTCATGTGTCATGGCAATCTAGTCCATATGCGAAAACATACTAGAAGTAAATCGAGTGCATAATCAACCTTGTTGACTGTTGTAATTGTGGTACATCCCATACGCTCATGGTTCACTCGTTTAAATTGCAGTAACAAACACCCACGTAACCTTTGTAGGAGGCACGTATCCGGGTGGGATTGTCAGTCCAATAGATCTATCAATGTATACCGTTTAGTTGATGAATGTTTATGCTAGAATTGTGCTTACCCTAGTCATGTTCAAGTCATAATGCAACATAGAAATACACAAAGACACATTGATGATTGAATTGCATAAATATTGTTGTAACATGTTTCACCCCAAAAATGGTGATAAATAGAAAAGGGGCTATGTAAAACTCACCTTGGTAAAATGTTATATCTGTTGAAAAATAGTGTGTTGCCCAAATGTGTCAAGTATCACCCTATAATAAGGTAATAAATATGTCTAAGTCTAACTAGTATACAAATGTATATGTTCTAGGGCTTCGAATTGGGGATAAATGCTTGTTTGATTAATGTGAAAATTGTTTAATAAATGAGAGAATATTAGTAAATAAATAACCAAAAATCTTTTTATGAAATTTAAATTTAGGATAATCACAATAATGTGTTTGAAGTACAAAAATAATTTTTATAAAACTATTTCATTTAAAATAGATTTTTAAATCTATTTATTACAAATTGTCAATATTTAACTTTAATATTCAAAAATACTAAAATTAAAGAATTTCTATTTTTAAAAATCATATTTCTGTTCTATGATTTAAAAATAAATTGTATAAAATTTTGGTGCAAAAATAATGAAAATTGAATTTATTATGATTTAATTATGATTAAATCTAACAAAAATTGATTAAAAATATTAAATCAATGATTTTTCTGAAATAAAAATCATTTCTGAAAAGCTTAATGTTATAAAAACTTAGGATAATTTTTGTGGAAATTAATAAGATCGTTTTGATATTTTTATAGATTTTTATAAATAAAATAGAATAAACTTGATTTAATTATTATAAATATTAAATAAATAAATTTCAGAAAACTAAAAATTGGGTGTTGAACTTTTTCATCAGATCAACATAATATAATTTTTGTAGAATTTATAAAAGGGTTTTGGTATTTTAAAATGAATTTTAAATATATAAATGAATATATATATATATATATATAAGTTAAGCTTTTTTTTTTAAAAAAAATAATGGTGCTTGTGGGACTCGAACCTGGCCATCTGGCCGGTTCATATCTTTGTGAAAGGAGGCCAACCAACTGATCTGTTGATCAGTTGGTGTTGAATGTTGTTTTGAAATAATTAAATACACATAGTAGCAGATCCCATTATCCCCAAATCAGAATTTACAAGCCCTAGATTATCCAATCAAGCGATTCACACATCAATAACATAATTAATCTTAGGGTTTATGATGTGTGAATGCCGATAATCAAAACCCACTGAAAAATTCAAACTTACAATGTGGAATCGTGTATGATTGTCCGGTCAAAGACAAAAGTCAAACAGCGAACGGATTGATAATTATTAGTGTGATTGGAAGAAAATTGAGGATGGAGAAGAGAGTATGAGCGAGTGATAATGATTCGTAGAAGGTCAATTTATAGTGTGGTTCGTTGGATCGTTTAATTGGCAATCGTTGACTTAGCCTTGAATGTTGACGCGTTTGTGGATTAATTTTGGTATCAATTAGTTGTTAATCAACGCGTATTCTAGTCGTGATGGACCGGAAATCAAGAGTTCTTACCATAATTGAAAAGTTTGATTGCTAAATCAAAGAATAAGAGAAAAGAAAAAAAGAAAAAAAGAAAAAAAAAATATATAACAGCTTGCTGCTGTTGCTGTTGCTCGACGAAGGGGAAGAAGGAAAAGGAACGAAGTGTGTGGTTAAATATAAATTAAGTTGGTTTAGAAACAAGAAGTGTGTGTGGAGCAAGTGGTGTAAACGTTGGTGTGTGTGAGCTGTGATCCGGGTTCGATACCCAGCTGCAACATTCCACCCTTTTTTTTTATATAACGAAGGGGGGGGGGGGGTTTGGGCCAAGGTTTCCAGGTGGGCCGGATAGCATATGGGCTGGGGTATTGGGCTAGGTGTGTGGTTGTTGGGTTTAATTATAAGAAACTTGACAAAGCCTTGAAACTAATTATTATTATTATTATTATTATTATTATTATTATTATTATTATTATTATTATTATTAAAAACACTATATGTATAAATATATGTATGAATAATTGTATAGGGGTTCAAAATATCTCCAAAAATAATAATAATAAGACTTGTCGTTTTATTCCAACTTATACGTAACGTACAACTATTTAATGCGAAATGTTACAGTCTCCCCTACTTTTAGGAACTTCGTCCCGAAGTTAAAAGAGAACACCAAGTTTATAATTGGTCGACTACTGAAAACCTTGATAAAATTTTACACTACCTTAACGTACCTGTAAATTCATGATTACGTTCCGGACCGTAATTACCAATTTACCTTACATTAGGGTCTTGCGTCCTTTTATGACTCTACTGATTGTTGAGCAGGTCTGATAGTCCCCACCAGTCGTTGAGCAGGTGGTAGGGCCTCTCCCGACTGTTGGAAAGACATGATGACCTCTACCAATCGTTGAGTAGGTTGTTTGGTAGTCAACTAATTGTTGTACAAGTAAGTAAGTATGATTATAGATATAACAATTAGTTCACATTCAAACAAGCATGCACACAGATGTTATGATAATACTGGAATTTATTATTTGAATCAAAAGTGCAATACATGGAATTAAAGAGTAAGTAGACATTATTCAAATGGTAGAGTTTGTTGTTAAGTAGCGGGATCATTTGGAGCTGCAAGGGCGTTTGTAGCAGGAATTCGACAAGCTTCCGCAAGATGCCCATACCTTTGACAATTGGTACACTGACGGCAGGGCACTTGGGTTGGATGGTGATACTGGCAGGTGTCACACTTAGGTAGCTTCCCGTGGTATTGTTTCTTGTTAGGTGGGGCAGTGGTGTCTATCGCAAAATTCCTGGCCTTGCACTTTCCATTGGTTGAGGCCTCAGTTTTGATTTCAACGGCAGGTTGGGGAGTATCCTTTGCAACAGTTTTCTTTTCCCCTTTCCGGGTCAGGGTTCCTGCCTTTACATGGTTATCTGTTAGGGTGGCAGCCAAACGTTTTGCTTCCTCTAACGTAGCAGGGTTCCTTCCCCACACCGTGTCTTGAATCTGCATCGGTAAGCCACCAATGTATTTTTCGATCGCAATGGGCAAAGGGGTGACTTTGTGGGGTAGCAGTAAGCTAAGTTCGTGAAAATGTGTGTTGTAAGCAAGGTTTTCCCCACTGTCTTGAGCAAGATCATGAAATTCATCTTCCAGCTTCTTAATTTCATTACGAGGACAGAACTCTGCCTTCATAATGTCTTTAGCTTGATCCCAAGTTAAGGCTAGTGCAGCTTCAGCTCCGCGAGTGCGTTTTTCTTCATTCCACCAAGTGAGTGCTCGTTTATGAAGAACGCTCATGGCATAACGGACTTTAAAATTGTTGGGGCACTCACTGTTGATGAAGGTATTCTCAATACCCTCAAACCATTGTAGGAGTCCTGTAGCTCCTTCTTCTCCACTGAACTTTGGGGGATTGCAAGAATTAAAGTGCTTAAGGGTAAAGGCTGGAAGTCCATTCTCGTTGTGGTGTCCATTCCCGTTGCCGTTGCCATTCCCGTTGCCGTTCAACTGGATGACTTGAGCTAGTAAGTTGGGAACCAGAGTTGCAATTTGCTGTGCCATTTGTTGAGAAATGATTGCAGCCAGTTGGGCATCAACACCATTATTATTGTTGTTGTTGTTGTTGTTGTGGTTAGTGTCATGGTTATGGTTGTGATTGCTACTTCCTTCATCATGATTTTCACCACTGTTAAGACGAGCACTGCAACGTGGAGGCATGATCTGTAAGAGACACAGTGAAATGAATGAGATTATATAAGGAATGTAATCATTTATTCATTAATTAAAACGAATAAACGAAAACGTTGACTTATCAAAGATTCTAAATTCTAATAACATATGAAGACGTGCTTTAGCCTATAAGTGAACACTCATCCCGAGAATTCCCAGGTAGGCATCCGGGTCCCTCGTCTGATTGGGATATATGCGCAATGCCAGCCTAGACAAAAGACTCAGAATACAGGCGTTCACCCTTCCAGATTGCACGTGTTCGTTATTAAAATCTAGAACTTCGACGGGATCTCAAGGTGGTTCAGGTTAAACCTGAGGATTTTGCCTTATTAGTCTAAGAGTGAATCCAGTGATGGAGAGCAACCTTCTTGTAGGGATGAAAGTAGGGATATGAAGTAGGAGGGAGATAGAGAATAGCAAGCAAAAGAAGCAAGTACTGGTTAAATCCTATGGTTATAGACTAGATTATTTCTCTAATAACCTAATTCCCTATAACCATGGCTCTGATACCAATCTGTAACACCCGGCCCCTCTCACCACCAATATTGTCCGCTTTGCCCCGATGGGTTGCCCATCCAGAGCTCACGGATTTGTTTTTGGTCGCCCCGGTGGAGACTTCCCAGGAGGTCACCCATCCTGGTACTGCTCCCACCTGAGCACGCTTAACTGTGGAGTTCTCCTCTCATCCACTAGCATTAAGCCCAAAACGCGTTGGTGATTTAAGAGGCAAGACATTACTTATGAACCAAGGATCTCTCCTGGCCACGGCCGATGTGGGATTTTCCTGGGGTGTCACATTCACCCACTGTTAGAGTCTCATCGTCCCTGATGAGGTGTGTTCCTGGGGTGTCACATTCACCCCCTGTTAGAGTCTCATCGTCCCTGATGAGGTGTGCACCCACCATCCCGAACAGCACAGGAGTGGCTCTGATACCATCTGTAACACCCCAACCGATGGCGGAAACATCGGGATGTCACGTATTGATGATTGTTCAGTAGCTCATGGTGAATAATAAATTTCATTAAATAATTTAAATGAATTACATACAATTGTTCTAGAATTTGTACATCAAATTGAACAAAACTATACACATATCTTCAAGCATCAAATCAAATCTTCAAGCAAATAGAACCTGAAACATGTTAAGTTGAAAATGTTTTGGGTCAACAAAAGTTGGTGAGAATTACATAGGTTTTGATAATAGAATAAAATTGTTGTGCAATTCATGTGTCATGGCAATCTAGTCCATATGCGAAAACATACTAGAAGTAAATCGAGTGCATAATCAACCTTGTTGACTGTTGTAATTGTGGTACATCCCATACGCTCATGGTTCACTCGTTTAAATTGCAGTAACAAACACCCACGTAACCTTTGTAGGAGGCACGTATCCGGGTGGGATTGTCAGTCCAATAGATCTATCAATGTATACCGTTTAGTTGATGAATGTTTATGCTAGAATTGTGCTTACCCTAGTCATGTTCAAGTCATAATGCAACATAGAAATACACAAAGACACATTGATGATTGAATTGCATAAATATTGTTGTAACATGTTTCACCCCAAAAATGGTGATAAATAGAAAAGGGGCTATGTAAAACTCACCTTGGTAAAATGTTATATCTGTTGAAAAATAGTGTGTTGCCCAAATGTGTCAAGTATCACCCTATAATAAGGTAATAAATATGTCTAAGTCTAACTAGTATACAAATGTATATGTTCTAGGGCTTCGAATTGGGGATAAATGCTTGTTTGATTAATGTGAAAATTGTTTAATAAATGAGAGAATATTAGTAAATAAATAACCAAAAATCTTTTTATGAAATTTAAATTTAGGATAATCACAATAATGTGTTTGAAGTACAAAAATAATTTTTATAAAACTATTTCATTTAAAATAGATTTTTAAATCTATTTATTACAAATTGTCAATATTTAACTTTAATATTCAAAAATACTAAAATTAAAGAATTTCTATTTTTAAAAATCATATTTCTGTTCTATGATTTAAAAATAAATTGTATAAAATTTTGGTGCAAAAATAATGAAAATTGAATTTATTATGATTTAATTATGATTAAATCTAACAAAAATTGATTAAAAATATTAAATCAATGATTTTTCTGAAATAAAAATCATTTCTGAAAAGCTTAATGTTATAAAAACTTAGGATAATTTTTGTGGAAATTAATAAGATCGTTTTGATATTTTTATAGATTTTTATAAATAAAATAGAATAAACTTGATTTAATTATTATAAATATTAAATAAATAAATTTCAGAAAACTAAAAATTGGGTGTTGAACTTTTTCATCAGATCAACATAATATAATTTTTGTAGAATTTATAAAAGGGTTTTGGTATTTTAAAATGAATTTTAAATATATAAATGAATATATATATATATATATATATAAGTTAAGCTTTTTTTTTTAAAAAAAATAATGGTGCTTGTGGGACTCGAACCTGGCCATCTGGCCGGTTCATATCTTTGTGAAAGGAGGCCAACCAACTGATCTGTTGATCAGTTGGTGTTGAATGTTGTTTTGAAATAATTAAATACACATAGTAGCAGATCCCATTATCCCCAAATCAGAATTTACAAGCCCTAGATTATCCAATCAAGCGATTCACACATCAATAACATAATTAATCTTAGGGTTTATGATGTGTGAATGCCGATAATCAAAACCCACTGAAAAATTCAAACTTACAATGTGGAATCGTGTATGATTGTCCGGTCAAAGACAAAAGTCAAACAGCGAACGGATTGATAATTATTAGTGTGATTGGAAGAAAATTGAGGATGGAGAAGAGAGTATGAGCGAGTGATAATGATTCGTAGAAGGTCAATTTATAGTGTGGTTCGTTGGATCGTTTAATTGGCAATCGTTGACTTAGCCTTGAATGTTGACGCGTTTGTGGATTAATTTTGGTATCAATTAGTTGTTAATCAACGCGTATTCTAGTCGTGATGGACCGGAAATCAAGAGTTCTTACCATAATTGAAAAGTTTGATTGCTAAATCAAAGAATAAGAGAAAAGAAAAAAAGAAAAAAAGAAAAAAAAATATATAACAGCTTGCTGCTGTTGCTGTTGCTCGACGAAGGGGAAGAAGGAAAAGGAACGAAGTGTGTGGTTAAATATAAATTAAGTTGGTTTAGAAACAAGAAGTGTGTGTGGAGCAAGTGGTGTAAACGTTGGTGTGTGTGAGCTGTGATCCGGGTTCGATACCCAGCTGCAACATTCCACCCTTTTTTTTATATAACGAAGGGGGGGGGGGGTTTGGGCCAAGGTTTCCAGGTGGGCCGGATAGCATCTGGGCTGGGGTATTGGGCTAGGTGTGTGGTTGTTGGGTTTAATTATAAGAAACTTGACAAAGCTTTGAAACTAATTATTATTATTATTATTATTATTATTATTATTATTATTATTATTATTATTATTAAAAACACTATATGTATAAATATATGTATGAATAATTGTATAGGGGTTCAAAATATCTCCAAAAATAATAATAATAAGACTTGTCGTTTTATTCCAACTTATACGTAACGTACAACTATTTAATGCGAAATGTTACACCTCAAACAGAGGTTGCATGGTTTGTGGAACATGATGTGATGGTGAGGGTGGAGGAGTAACAAGAGAATTAGCCCTGGGAGAGGGGCTTGTGAACATTTGGCCAAGTGACTCAAATGTATCATGATGTGTTTCCCCTTGGCTTACAACATGATCCTTTTGGGAGGATTCATGAGGAGTTTGGTCAGGTGGAGGTATGTCCAACTGTTGTGAGGAAGTAACAACAGTGGTTTCAGGTTGCTTTGGTGGTGCAACAGAGTTTTCTTCTGGTACCTCATCATCCAGAAGTCTCATTTGTGGTTGAGTGGTGGTTTTTGTGGATGGATGTTTCTTTTTGGAAGTGGCTGGTGTGGGTTTCACAACACTGGATGTAGTGCCATGATCACCAGGAGCAGTGGGCTCAACAACAGAGGTTTTGACAACAGTTGTTGTCTTTGTCCTCTTTGTTTGTGTTTTAGAAACTTTGGACACTTTTGACACTTTTTCTTGGGTGCTTCCACCCAGCATTCTAGTGAAAGTTTCATCAGTTAAGATTTTCATTTGCATTGCCTCACCCTTTTTGAAAACCTTTTCTGGTAAGACCTTTTGTAGGATTACACTAAGAATTCTTGGGTAAATTAGAAAAGCATTGTTAGACCCAGACTTAATTGCTTTCACATTTGACACTAAGTCCATGAACAATCCCTAGGAGAGATTGAAGTCAGAGTTTGACAACATGGCATAACCCAGATATTGCATCCTTAATGGGATTTCATTGAAGGATGTGGACTTAGCGGAGACACACAGAAGAAGGGTATGGAAGAAAAATTTCATGACTGGTGGAAAAAACTTTTTGAAAAGAGTTGATCCAGTCATCTGACCATCATACCCTCTTTCTTGGAACTCAGTGTGAAGCTCTGTTTTTGTGAAGGAGTCCTTACCTGCCAGGTCATTTAGTGAGAAGGTTGTGGATATGATTTCAGGGGTAATGACGATACTTGTTTCTCCAATTTTGGAAATAATGGAAGTAGGCTTTTTGTCTTGCAATAGAAACTCAGCATTCAACCAAAACTCTTGGAGAGTATCAATATAGATGGGGGCGTCAGCGGTTAAGATGGGCAGGTATTTGGAATTTAGAAGAATGTCGATGGTGGAATGGAATGATATGTTATCATCTGTTTTAACCAGATATGGGAGACAATTGTGGGTGGCTTTGGCTTGAAGATCCATTTTGATGGATTCCGAAAGTGAAGATGAATGAAATTTGATTAAGGGTTTGAGAATGGAGAAGGCGGTTTCAGTATTTTGAATACAATGAGACAGTGTAACATCTGTTGTGGTAAAACAGGGTTTTTATAGGCTCAAAAGAAACCGCTGATGTGGCCAAACCTCTGCTTGTATGAGCAGACGTGGCAATCATCTGATGGATGAAACATCTGGTGGAGAACAGCTGTTTTGGCAAACAACTGATACAAACAGCTGATGGAACCAACTGTTGTAATTTTTTTATATAGATATAGTATAGATATATAGCGAAACAGTTGTTTTATCTGATCAGATGTTTTGAAACAGATTTTTCAACCAACAGTGGATATGAATGAAACAGTGGTTGTTTTATCTGATCAGATGTTGTAAACAGATTTTTCAACCAAACAGTTATTTAGAAGAAATTTTGATTTTCTGAAACATTTTATTATTATTCCCTTTTAAAAGAAAATTTATTTGTTTAATCCATGTTTAACATACCAATTCTGGAAATCAGATTTGTAAAGGTAGATGTGTCTAAAGCTTTTGTTAACACATCTGCCAACTGATCCTCTGTTGGAACATGGTGCAGAGAAATCAAACCTTTTTCATAGCTGTCTCTGACAAAATGATGTCTGATGTCAATGTGTTTGGTAGTGGAATGAGAGACTGGATTCTTGATGATATTTTCAGCAGCTTGACTGTCCAACATGAGTGGAGTCTGTACTGCAGTTATCCCAAAATCCAGTAATTGATTTTGAAGCCACATGAGTTGGGCTGTACAGCTTGCAGCAGCAATGTATTCAGCTTCAGCTGTTGAGGTTGAAACAGCTGCCTGCTTTTTGCCTTGCCAGGAAACTAAGGCATTCCCTAGAAATTGGCACCCTCCTGATGTGGACTTTCTTGTGGTGTGACAGCCAGCAAAGTCACTATCTGAATAACCTGAAAGCTCAATGTTTCCATTAGCAGGATACCAAATACCAAGTGTGGGAGCACTTTTCAGGTATCTGAATATCCTTTTCACAGCAATAAGGTTTGACTTTCTGGGTGAAGCCTGGGATCTTGCACAGACACAGGTAGCAAACATAATGTCTGGCCTAGATGCAGTTAAGTACAGTAAAGACCCAATCATGCATCTATAATGTGTTTGATCAACCAGTTCATCCTTGTCATCAATAGTGAGCAGCTTGACTGTACTCATGGGTGTACTACATGGCTTACAATCATTCATCTCAAATCTGGTTAATAAATTCTTTACATATTTGTTTTGGTGAATGAATGTGCCATTTTGCAGTTGTTTCACTTGAAGACCAAGGAAACACTGAAGCTCACCCATGGCACTCATCTCAAACTCTGCTGTCATGAGTTTTCTGAACTCTTCACACATTTGGTTACATGTGGATCCAAAAATGATGTCATCCACATATATTTGAACAATCATTAAGTGTTTCCCTTTCCATTTAAGAAATAAAGTTTTGTCTATTTTACCTCTTGTGAAGCCAATGGATAAGAGAAATGTGGAAAGAGTTTCATACCAGGCCCTTGGTGCTTGTTTGAGACCATACAAAGCTTTGTTGAGCTTGTAGACATAGTCAGGATGCAATGTGTCTTCAAAACCAGGTGGCTGACATACATAGACCTCCTCCTGAATTTTGCCATAGAGGAAAGCACATTTGATGTCCATCTGATACACCTTTATGTTGTGGTTGACAGCAAAGGCTAAAAATAGTCTGATGGCTTCTAGTCTTGCTACAGGAGCAAAAGTTTCATCATAATCTATTCCTTCTTCTTGTTTGAAGCCTTGAACCACAAGCCTGGCTTTATTCTTGACAACAATACCCCTTTCATCAGTTTTGTTTTTGAAGACCCACTTTGTTCCTATAGGACAAACATCCTTAGGTAGTGGTACAAGCTCCCATACTTGTTGTCTTTTAAATTGAAGGAGTTCTTCTTGCATAGCTTCTACCCAACTGTTGTCTTTTAGTGCCTCTTGGTACTTGACAGGTTGTGTGAGAGATAAGAAACCTGCAAAAAGACAGATATTGGAGGATTGGCTTCTTGTGAGCACACCCTCTCTGATGTTGCCAATGATCTGGTCTGGTGGATGAGCTCTTAAGTAAATAAGATCTCCCTGATATGGTATGATGGCATTTTGAGGTGATGGACAGAGGTTTGGTGACTCTGTTGGTGTAACATCTGTTGGTACTTCTGTAGTGCCATCAGATGTTTGGAATGGTAATGGAGGAATGGGTCCAAGTAGTGTGAAACTGGACTGACTTTTGTCAACAGATGATTGTTCAGTGGTTGTGAGAGGTGAGACAGTGGTTTGAGGATAAGACTGGCCAACAGTGGTTGACACAGCTGTGGCAGAGTTTTGACAATTGTTTTGAACAACTGCTTCCTCTGAGGCAGAATAGATTTTGTAGTGACTAGGGATCACAACATCTGTTCTGTAATCTTGTTGTGGAGACTGTGGAATACCTGCATTGTTAGTTTTAACAGTGATATCTTCAAATTTGAATTTATCTAAATCAAATAGTTCAGCAGGATTTGCAGGGATTTTTAGAGATGAAAGTTCATTGAACTTTACATTCAGAGTTTCTTCTATTGTCTTGGTCTTTGTGTTAAACACTTTATAAGCCTTGGCAGTAGAAGAATATCCCAGAAAGTAACCACAATCTACTTTGGCTGCAAATTTTGAAATGGAATCTTTGAGGTTTAAGATGAAACATGGGCAGCCAAAGATTTTGAAAAATGAAATTAGTGGTTTGATTTTGAACAAAATTTCATAAGCAGTTTTTTGATGTCTGGGGTTGATCAAAACTCTGTTTTGAACATAGCAAGCAGTGTTTACAGCTTCTGCCTAGAAGGACAGTGGCAAACCAGAATCTGCTAGCATGGTTCTTGCAGCTTCTATAAGAGTTCTATTTTTCCTTTCAACCACCCCATTTTGTTCTGGTGTTCTTGGGATGCTGTACTGCCTTACAATCCCTTGACACACAGAAATCATCCAACTCCTTATTTTTAAACTCTGTTCCATTGTCACTCCTGAAGACTTTTACTGGCAAGTCATATTGTTTTTCAACTTTGGTGACAAAGTCCTTCAATATACCTGCAGTCTCATCCTTAGAATGTAAAAAGTAAGTCCATGTAAACCTAGAAAAATCATCAACTATGACAAGACAAAATCTTTTTCTTCTTAGACTCATGATTTTAACAGGGCCAAACAAGTCCATGTGCAACAATTGTAGAGATTGACTGGTTTTGGACTCATCAATGGATTTGTAAGAGCTTTTATGTTGTTTCCCTTTTAAACAAGAAACACAATGCTCATCACATTTGAATTCTTTTGATGGTAAACCTCTGACAAGGCTTTGTTTGGAGAGTGTGTTGATAGTGTTAAGGTTGGTGTGACCCAATCTCCTATGCCACAATTCTGTCTCCTTTGTGGAAGCAGCAGATTACAGACAGACATTTGCCATAGGATTGTCCTTTAACATATCAACAACATACACATTGCCACTTCTATGAGCAACAAGTTGTGCTTTGCTCTCAGCAATGATGGTATCAATCTTTTTCACCACTTCTGGCCCAATAATCTTGCAAGTTTTCTTTGTGAAGAATGAGCCATAACCTTTGTCACTCATTTGTGAAACACTCAGAAGATTAAACTTGAGATTATCAATAAGATTGACATTTTCAAACTTGAGTTTTCCAGCTTGTACAGTCCCTGAACCCAACACCTTACCTTTTGAATCATTACCAAAGGATATATCACCCCTCCATGAGCCAAGAAGTCCAGAAGAAGGGCTCTACATCCTGTCATGTGCCTGGAGCCTCCACTATCTACATACCAAAGACTATCTAAACAAGCAGAAGCTCCCTGCACATCAGTAATGGATTAGTTTTGGTGAGTGTCCAAAGCCAAGTTGGCTTTGGATGGGTCCTCAGACCTTTCAGACTCAAGCTTTGGAAGGTGATCAGTGGTTTGAACTAATTTTTGAATTAAGTTCAACAACTGCTGCTGACCATTTGCCAGTGCTTGAATGTCAACACTTGGGGCAACAGTTGTTTGATCACTTCCAGACAGATGATAATACCCATATGGATTTCTGTTCACTCTTGGTTTAGAGGGTCTTTTTGGCTCCTCATAAACATGTGGCAGACTATGACATGGTGGTTGTCCATAACCTCTTGGGTATTTGCTTGTGGGTGGAGCATCTGTTACTTAGACATCCCTAGAAGCAGATGTTTCAAGTCTTTTAGTAATAGATGTTTGGACAGGGGTGAAAGTCTGTTTGGGCTTTCCTTTTGAAGTACTAACCACAGGATTTGCAAGAGTTTTAGCTTTGTGTTCTTGTATTTTTACATCAAAATTTTTTAGATACAAGCACTCTTTGGTCTTGTGATTCTTTTTCCCACATATTGAACATGTGGCTTTGGAATCACATTCACTTGTTCCTTTGTTAATGTCATATGCTTTTAGAATAAAACAGTTTTTAGTGACATGATTCTTCTTCTCACAGAAATCACAGAACAAGTGGACAGTCTTTTCTTTCTTCTTCCCTTTTTCAGCCTTCTTTTCAGCAGATGTTTGAGCATCTGCTGGAAGGTTTTTCAGGGGAATGACTTTTGCCTGAGGAGCTGTCTTTCCTTCAGGTGTTTTAAAATCAACAGGTTTAAAATTCTCAAGAGTATCACACTTATCAGACCAGGTAGGTTTAAATTCATACTTTTCAAGTTCCGTAAAAGATGAGGAACCTTCTGGTTTTTCAAGAACAATTTTCTTACCATTTGGTTCAGTGATTTTAATCTCTTGACCCTGTAGGTTTGTTGGAACTATCTCAACAGACTTTTGACTCCTTTTGTCAGTGTTTTCAAAAGCTGGAGCAGTGGTTTCAAAACCAAAACCAAACTTCAAATGACTTTTGGTTTGTTTGTTGAGTAGCATCTCAAAACCTCTACATGATTCCACCCATTTCTCACATTCAACTTGGGTGGACTCAAGCTCACTTTTACAACTCTGATATTTTGCTATCATAGTTTGGAGCTGGTCTTTGGTTATGGTTGCTTCATGTTTTAAGCTGCTTATTTCAGATTCCTTTTCAGTTAAACTTGTTTTTAAATCTTTTGAAAGTTTCTCAAATTTAACTTCATCATCTAAAATTTTCTTTCTAAGGTTTTCATTCACCTCTTTGATGTTAGCAAATGCAATTACACATCTGTCAGAACACAACTCTTTAAGAATTTGAGGAGATACCTTAGCAGTAGCCATCAATGCACAATCACACTTGCATTCACAATCATCAAATGCACCCCAGGGATCTTAGCGATTCACAACCTCTTCTTCAGGTTTTTCACCTGTAACAACTTCATCAACAACATCATTAGTCACAACATCAGATTCAGTCACCACCTCCTCAGATTCAACCTCATCAGCCATAGCCATGAAACAAAAGTTTTCTGGTTCATTTTCAGCTTTGGCAACTAATGCAAAATTTTCATCTGTTAACTCATCTGGTAGACTGCTCCAATCAACAAAGCCTTGTGTAAAGAAGCTCTATTGACTGGTCTCTGCAGGAGCAGAGGATGAAGCAACGGTCGTTTGCACAGGTGCTTGAGCAACAGGTGTTTGCACATAGTGGATCTGAGGAACAGTGGTTTGGACATACTGGACAGGAACAGTGTTTGAGGACTGTGCAAAATGAGCAGTGTTTTGCACATTTGGTCCAGGGGTATTATAGGAATTCTGATAAGTGTTGGTCTGTGGTCTTTGATTTGGATAGGTGATTATAGGTGTACCATGTTGACTCCTACATTCCCTAGCAAAATGACCAAGTCTATGACATTTGTAACACTTTATCTTTGATTTATCCAACCCAACCTTTGATCTGCCAGTTAACCCTGGAAACCTTCTCCCAGTTTTCTTGTAAAAATTGTTAGTTCTTACACTGAGAAGGGCCAATTGGTGCATAATGTCCATTTCTTCCAACTCATCAGGGTCAAAGTATTTCAGGTCATCATACTCAAAGGATATGTTATCAGATGCCTGGATATCACACACCACTTGCTGTGAAGGCATAGTTTGGTGAATAAGAATCAGAGTTAAAACCTGAGTTAAAACCTGAAGTTATGTCAATGAAATGATCATAACTCTGATCTTTAGTATTTCCAGGCACCTCATCATGACCCAAAAGTGCTGTATTCCCAAATACATAATCATCAGACACTTTTCCAGAGTCCTGGAGCTTCTTTTTCTGGTTAAGCTCTCTCTCATAGGTCAAGAGCTTACCATGAAGCTGGGTCAGTGATAGGTCCTTAAATCCAATCGAGTTTCTCATTACAATAGCAATACTGTCCCATTTGTCTGGTAATGATCTTAAAAACCTATGGTTCAGGGTTGAATGAGGGTAAGTAAGACCAACCAGTTTTAGTTCACTAATTAAACAATTAAACCTCTCAAACTGTTGAGTTAATGACTCTCCTTTGACATGACTGAATGTTTCATATTGTTGGTTAAGTATTTCACGATTGTTTTTAATAACCTCCTCAGTCCCACCAAATTGTTCTTTCAGTGCATCCCACAACTCCTTTGCACTGTTACAGTGTAACAGCCCAGCATATATATCATTGGGTAGAGCCATGGCCACAATACTGAAGGCCTTAGCATCTAACTCAATTTTCTGAAAATCCTGATCGGAGTAGTTTTCAAGTTTCTTTGGCTCTTGAACCTTGGGATCTTCAGTACTCGGCACCGTCGGAACATGTGGTCCGAAGATAACCGACTTCCAACACCAGTGTTATGTTGAGCTAGAACATGGCTCATCCGACGTTGCCAGATATTGTATTCAGATCTGACAAGCATCGGTGGCTTGTTGTTCGTGCCAGTGTTATGTGGATCGTGATTGATTGAAGCCATTCTCTGATTTTTCAAAAAACAAAGTCGGTTTAAAAACGGTTGAAACGAAATTAAACTATTACTCTGTTTTCAATCCAACAGACAAACGATATCAATAATTGTGAGCTGATCTGTTTATATTAAATTGATTTGTTAGATCGAATTTAATTGACCAAGCTCTGATACCAATTGTTAGGATCTGAGTTTGATTGTTTTGATTATGTTTGACTAAGAATGATAAGGTTGATATGAATATAGATGGAAAGTGCAGCGAAATGATAAACTATTAATCAAAACATGAGAGTAATTGTTTTCTCATCGAATGCTTTCATTTATCTAAAAGATTACAATCATACAAGTACTCCCCCTCAGCCTGATCACACAGTGATTGTTTGTCTGAGAGAATGTTTGCGTGTGTGATACCATAGAACAGTACAAGCACTGTTCTATTTATAGACAAACCTAAACCACTGATGACCTAGGCTGACGTCACCTAAGACAGTGACCTCTAACAGAATAACAAACATAAAACATCTGCCTATTACAAACTACTGTTACATTGAAAACACTGAAGATAAACTACTGTTGTAGGAAAACTCTGATGGTCTTGTATCCTCTGTTGGAGCCTAAGTGCTGTTGGCTCCAGCAGTGCTTTAGTCTTCAGTACTTGGATCAGCAGTTGTTCTTCATCAGACCTTTGGTCAGCAGTTGTTCTTCATCAGTGTTTATTCAGCAGTCCTTTGTATCAGCAGTTGTCATAGCAGTTGTTTGGATAGAACAGTTGTTAGAGTCAGCAGTCTTTTGGGAGAAGTATGTTGTAAGGACTGTTTATTGTGTGGATCAACTGTTAGCATGTTTTGGCTTTTCAATCATCTGTTCTTCTCCAGGTCAGCAGACCCAACACACATATATATATATAGATATAGATATAAATATTATTAATATATGATATTTATCTTTATTTTATTTTACTATATTTTTCTACGTTTCATTCCATTTAAATAATAACGATTAGTTCTAAGTTCATATGTAGTGGAGGGTTATAGGGCGTTTTATTGCCGCATAGCACCGGGGAACACACCCCCCCCGGGCGCTATAGGGCGTTTTCGAGCAAAGGTGTTTTATTTTTAACAGGCGTTTTGACTTTGGGGCACGTGAGAATCTTTATTTTTTTACCGTTCAACAGTCACTTCCATTTAAAAAAAAAATTCGTGGGCCTTTGTTTTATAAATACATACATCCACATACAAACATTCATACACATTCACATAGCATAAACACACACACACAATTTCTAATTTCTACACACACAAGATGAATCCATTCAGTAGAGGTGGTTTCGGGTTCAGTCCTCAAACTACTGGCGTCGGGTCCCCACCCATAGCTCCGGGTTCAGGTTCAAACCCACAAACTTTTATGAACCTGTTAAACCAACCAATGAATTGGGACCCGAACATGTATAACATTAACATGGGAGGTGGGTTTGGCTCAACACAAGTGTTTGGGACATCTCAAATGTTCGGGTCCTCAAATGCTTGGCAAGACACACAGTCGGTTCCGGAGACACAGGAACCGGTGCAAGAGCAAGAGCCCGCGCGAGGCAAGACAATCGGGCGAGGAAGACGGACTCACAAAAGGAAAGACACGGACACTCGCGCCAAAAAAACATCGTCCTACCATGGACTGACGACGAGTTGTTCGCGTTAGCCCGAGCGTGGGTTGACGTGTCGGAGGATCCTGTTGTTGGTAAGATATATATTTTTTGTTATGTTATATCTTTTTTACATATAGTTTTTTAAACGGGCACTTATATATTTTTTTTGTTTGTTTTTTTAGCGAACTATCAAAACAAAGGAGATTTTTGGAGGAGAGTCCGAACAACATTTTTTGATCTAGCTGGTAAGGAAGAGAACTACCGGCCCGACGATTCCTGATGTGCTAAAAGAAGTTTAATAAAAATAACTAAATTAAACCTAAAACTAGACACCTAGTAATACTCTAGACTCTCTAAAACTAAACTACTGACAGGCAAGCGAACCTATCGACTCTAGTAAAGCTAAAGTAAGTCTGGATATCGAACCCACGAGACTTTAATTGAAAACGGAAACTAGACTCAATTACTTATCCTAAATACTGATTAAATTAATTTATTATTTTAAAGGGGGGTTTTACTGAAAAATAAATTGCAATAAAATAAAGCTTAACTAAGATTAACTAAACTGAACTAGAGACACGAACTTAGCTGAGCTGAATTCAGATGATGACGAGACACTACCTAGATCAGATTCCTAACTATGCCTGATAAGCTTCTATGGTTATGGAACTGATTTGGAACCGGGATCTTAAAATACTAAACATCAAGAATAAACTAGACACCCTCGACCCTTCTCAAGGGGAAACCCTAGAATATTTTTGTGCTGTTAAACTACCGGTTGGAGTACAAACCCTCACAGGTTATCTAACTCTTATGATCGAGTACCCGCTAGACAATCTACCTCACAGCGCGAAAGTCTCACTACACTAGGTGTAAGGGGTAATTATTGAAGCCTAGATCTAACTTGATATGCAGGAGTTGAAAGGGAAACTAGGCAGATCTTCTCACAAAGCCTCTAACCTAGCAATCTAACAACCTAGACATACCAACAAGCCCTCACCTCACAGCTATTGAACTTAGAAGAATACTTAAAATCTTCTAACCATCAAATATCACTCCTATGGTAAACTCCCGACTATTGACCATAAACTAGTTGCTACACAAAGTCTGCAACCTAACTAGCACTCATACATGAAAGACATTCACAAAAGTGCAAGTGGAGTGAATAAGTTACAATAAGAAAATAATAAATACGCACATACACCAGATCTAGAGAAATCAAAATCTTTACTGAATCATAAATCCAAAACAAGTTCCAAAAACCATAGAAAACGCAAATCAAAACATAGTTATTTGTCTTAGCCTAGGTAGCTATAAAAGTTTTAGCCACAAATCATCTTGAAAAGAGAAACAAAGCCAAGTAAAAATTCAGCAATCATTGTATAGAACAAGGATAATAAAGGAACGAAAAAACCGAATGATTAACACCCGAATAATCGCTCTCTGGCTTAGAACCTTTGATCCCTGGCCTGCCTCCCTAATAATACTTGCTTCTGTCTTCGAGTCCCTGCTGTCCTTCGATGTCTCTTTCTTTCAAGAATAATAATGCTCTCCAAAAAAATTCTTTGCTGCTCTCAAATCGTTCGACCCCCTCCAATGTTGCGTAGCCCCCTCATAAATAATTCTCCTCACAAGATAGAGCCCTCCATCCTTCTTGGGGCTTGGGCTGAACCACACTTTGTTTGTGAGTTGTGACATAAAAGTCACGTATTATTATCATTATAACATAATAATAATAATAATAATAATAATAATAATAATATTATTATTATTATTATTATTATTATTATTATTATTATTATTATTATTATTATTATTATTATTTATATATAGTATTATAACTCCGTGCTCTCGACTCGGGTGTTCTTGACTTGACCAAAGTTGCTCGTTTACGCTCCAACGTCCATGAACACCTACCAAAATATAAAATAAAATAGATAAATACTAAAAAAGAACCAAAACTAATAAAAATTTATAAAAACTTATACTAAATAAAATAGACCGGTACAAGCCTAAAACTAAGAAAAGTACATTTAAACGACTCGAAAACTATACAAACTTTACACTGGAAATAATGTATTTTACAATACATCAATTCCATATCGGGCAAGTGGACCGATATCAACGCTAAATGCACAAACTTTCAAGGTGTTTATCAACGCATCCGGCACGGGTGGAAAACTGGACAAAGCGACGAGATGATTTTGGAGGCCGCTTTGGAAGAATACAAACAAGAATACGAGAATTTTCAGTACATGAGGGTTTGGCGGCTGCTGAAAGACTGCTCCAAATAGCACACCGTCCGCCCAACGGTTGGAACTTCTTCATCTAGGGCCAGAAATACGAGGCCTTCAAAGAAGTTGAAGACCTCTGAGTCGGTTGATCCCGAGACCCCTACGTCTGACACGCGTTTCATCGACCTAAACGCCGAAGAAAATGCGTATTTTGCAGGGGAGGAAGGGGCGGATGAGCTACCCCGTCCGCCCGGTCGACGGGCTGCTCGAGCTGCCCGGGCGGAGTCTTTGTCGTGGGTGAACGAGTTAATCCCGATGTTTGCTGAGATGAACCAGCGACTTCAAGACATACGCGACATCGGGGCTCAGCGTATCCAAGAAAACCGAGAGGTGGTTGAGCTTATGAGGGATCGACAATTTCAACGCGACTTTGACTTTTACACGAAGTCGCACGACCACCTAGAAGGCAAGGCCTTGGAAATGTGTTTGAAATAAAAGGCCAAAATCGAGCAAAAATATAACCTATGAGTATTTGTATGTTTTTTTAGTATTTGTGTTTTTTTTAGTATTTTGTAATATTTTTAGTATTTGTAATTTGTTTTTTAGTATTTGTAATTTTTTTAGTATTTGTAATTTTTATTTTATTAATTTATTCTAGTCGCGAAAAATTACATCAAGATAGTGGGCAGGCGGGCAACAAGTTGCGCCGCCACCCCTTTCTGGACGGCAAACCCTAGCCTACTAAAAACGAACCCCTGCCCCCCGGAGTCGAGACACTGCTATGAATAACCCGTTGGACTCTGGTCAGGAAACGGATGGCTTCCGATGCCAAGGAGCCAAATGTATCAAATGCCAGGGGTACGAAAACGTGTTGGTTCTCCTCACGAGGTTTAGTATGCTTCTCAACTTTCTTCGACTCTGCTTTCCGCACCGCTTGCCCTGCTACAAAACAAGTATCCCTCAAACCAACCAGGGGAAATACACCTGTTAGGTCGACACAAGCGTGTTTCCCCCCGGCCCACCCAAAAACAAGCAGGTCTGCTGGACGTAGGGTGGATCTCCCTTCTGTGGGGTTCGAGAGGAAATTCACAGGAGCCTCTTTCTTGGCTGAGATCCCAGCCCTTCTTTACATGTCCCAAAGAACGTCCCGGACCCAGTCATGCCTATATTTGAAGCCAGGCAAACTCCTTACAGTGAACCGCGTGTTCCCCGTATTTGTCCAAGCATGTCTTACGGCAAATCGGACAGACTTCATCTTCATGGTACATGGTACATGGGGATCACCAAACGATATTTAATAATTTTTATTTATTTAATGAAATATTATTAAGTATTTAATATTATTAGTTAAATAAAAAAACAATAATTACTCAATCATTTATAAAGCCCGTAACGTCCATTCCCATTACATCCTCTTTTTCCATAACGCCTCATAACCCTCTTTTTATTACTTTTTAATATTTTAATCCACATAACGCCTATAACTCCCTCCACTACACATGAACTAATAAAGAAATAGGTATACAATATAACTTGACAGAGCTGAAAGGAAAGTTCTTGCCAACAACTTCCTTTCACCATTAACAACAAATATTAATTTAGTTCCAAGTAACAATCTAACGTTTCGTTTGCAATTAGAATTGTGACGATGCAACATTATAATATTTTAAAACATTATATTAAATCTCAATTATATCGTTTACCTTATCTATCAAATAATATTATTAAAATATAATTTTTCAGATTATCTCTTCTTATTTAATATTCCTTGTCTTAATTGTTTCTTTTATTTTTTTCTTGTCTGTTAATAACTATTTAACATTTAATTGATCCAACCATGCTATGATATATAAATTTCTAACCTAATAATAAATAAAAAAATAAAAAAAATGTTACAATAAATAAATAGTAATATTTAGGTTGCACATTGTGAGGGCGTGGAAGGGTGTTGTTACGCCACCCATATCACCTCAGGTCCAACGTGGAAACCGACGTGGGGCAAGAGGCCGTAGCAGGCTGTGATTGAGCCTTGAATTCGACCGTTTGTCAACGGTAGGGTTAATTAATATTTTTAAACTTACCATTTATTTCAGATTTTGTCTATTTAAACCTACCATTTTTAACCTATTATTCACAATTTGTCACCCACTCTTCATATATTCATCTATATTTATTTCAAAATTCAACTAATTTTCATCAAAAATCTCCTAACCATGACGTGTTGGACGGAAGAAGAGGAAATCACTCTCGTATCCTCTTGGTTAGAAGTCCACAGTTGTCAGACCCTCAAATTTTCACTTCGGGGTTCATACCCTGAGGCGCGTGACACATCAGGATCCCATAGCCATAAGTCATAAGAACGACTCTAAATTCCCAAACCATTTAGTTCAATTCGTTTTCAAAAATATGATTTAACATTTAATTAAAAGTTTAAGTAAGTTGTGGAAGCGTAAACAAAACATAACCATTTTAAGTTCTTGCGCAAAACAGTGCGCCCATATGCAAAACCAAATAATAAATAAAGTATAAGTTTAATAATGTTCAATATCCCACGACTCAAAGATGCATGACCTACAGTGCTCCAAACCTAGCGACCTGCAAAAGCATGTAGCGTGTGTCAACATAAAGTTGGTGAGTTCACAGTTTAAGTAAAGTTACCAAAGTTGTAAAAACCATAAGTTTTAAGCTTGTCAGAGGTAGCTAACCCACTCAATGTAACTAAAAGGTGATTATTGGGAACATACAGATGATACAGTGCCCAGCACTGGTGTCTATCAACACTAGCAAGAAAATGTGGTCAGAAGTTCATTCCCGTGACCCAAGCACCTCAGGCATGAGGTTGCTGCACAACCTAATTGCGCTATCAACTAATAACCCGTTCGCCTCCAGCGATTAACCCAATAATATTGGGGGACTTCCAAATGATAGAGTTTGTTTAGTTCACAAAGGACAACTAAAGTTGCAAAACAGATAAACGCGATCCACACAAGGAATTGAAAACCCGATCCACACAAGGAGTCAAAACCCGACCCACACAAGGAGTCAAAGCACCCCAAAACCCGGGATGTAAAAGTAGTCCCAAACCGGACTAGAAGAAGTTTAGAAAGAAGTCTCAAACCCGAGACACATGCTTTTGAGAAAAGAGTAGTGAAACTCACCTTAGGTTGTGTTGAGTGCTAAATCCAAATCCAAATAAGAAATAGAGACTCGCTACCGACTCCCTATTATATGTGTCACTATGTGAGTCGATGTGTATACACGATACACCATATAACTTGTTTGTCCATGACTTTAGTTTATGCGAAAACGTTTAAGTGACACCTATCGTAACTACATGCACAAATAGAACCTACGAACCCGTTGGTGAATGTTATGTTTATTATCAATCATACGCGTCATTTACATCTCATATAAGTGTACATGCAATATTAATTCAAAATCAAATCATACGAGATTCCAGATAAGCACATATACACTTATATCATAATCTGCGTTTTTAGGACAGATTATGCACTACAGAAATGATTTAATTAAAAATACCTAAAAAACGAATTAGACTCCCAAACATTTACTGAATATTCCAAGGAGTCAAGTAGTCATGCTACTATTTTTATTTCGCATCAAAACCTTTTTGAAAAATTATGAAAAATCAATTACTACGACTAGGTTCTGAAAACTTTCACATCAGGTCAGTTTACGATAAAAATTATCAAAAATTGTGTATTCATCCAAACGGGATGAATCTACTTGTAAAAGTGGAATTATTCTCATATCAACCTACTGACCAAATTTCATGACCTATCGCTTTATAAAATTCAAGTTATAGCCGATTAAAGTTGACCCAAGTTTTTAATCCGAAAATCAGTTTAGACCTTTGTTAGAATAAAATTCCAAAAACATATCAAACGACCACCAAATCGCAAGATTTTACCCATTCTAGAAAGCTATGACCATGTACGATATGAACATAACAATAATCGACCAAAACCAATAATTTTAAGTCAAGTTACAGAGCCTACAAGTCGACATTCATCTTTTGTCCAGATTTTAATCATGCAATATTCTCAACTATATCAAACCCTAGGCGTATATTATCGATCAAGAACCCAATTAATCATCATACATGACCTAACATACATTAACATGACCAAAAAATTCAAGATTCATCATGAACACAATCATATATAAACCTTAGATGTTCAACAATCAACAACATACATTAACATGCAAACATCATCATATAACCATCATGACGCCTTATGTTTAACACGTTAATCTTTTGAAAACTCATGTTTTAATCTTTATAACTTTGTTTCAGATCTAGACAAAATATATTATGGTGTTTAAAAACATGATCAAGAAGATTAAAACACAAGGGTTTAAGATAATATACCTAAAGCACGTCACTATCAAGAACCGAACACCTTCCAAGCCTCCCGAATGATGTTCTTGAGCCTTAGCAGGTGTTAAAGGGTTATATTTTCGTATGGGAGTTGTTATGGACGATTAGGGTTGTGGTTATGAGAAGCATGGGGCTTAAGGTTGCTTAAATTGGTGATTAAGGGGCTGTTTGGTAGCCTCTTAATGAGGCTCTTAATCATTCAGTGCTGAATGATTCAGCATTCAGCGCGTTTGTTTTAGCCTCTGAATGGAATGGTTAAGTCTGAATCATTAAGATTTGGGATGTTGCTGAACCATTAAGCACTGAACTATTAAGTGCTGAACTAGGCTGAACCTTAATGAGGCTCCCCTATCAACGTGGGATAAGAAAACTAACCATTAAGAGATCCAACTTAATGATTCAGCGCTTAACCATTCAGACCTCTTAACCATTCAGACCTCTTAATGATTCAGCACTTAATCAACCAAACAGCCCCTAAGTCGGTTTAACTCGTCTGGGCCCGCCGAACGGCCGTTCACATTGACCAGACCCATTTCGAGCGGCTCAGTTCAGTGTATTGTACCTTTTCTTTGATGCTTTCGTTATTTTTTACCATAACAAGCGTAACCCCATGTATTTAGACCCCGACCATCCTAACGGTTTGTCGATTACGATTTTGATAACACGTTTGGCTTAAATTCACGTAATCACATAACGGTTTGCACAGATTCACAAAAACACGTAATTGCAATTAATATCAAACAATTAATTCACAATTATCCATTTTCTCAATTCACCAACGTTCAGGGTTCGATACTCGTGATACGTAATTCGATAATTCCCCGAATTACCTTTGTATGCAGTTATTATCCTATAACGGTGCAACGTGTGACTCACCTAACTAACCCTAGTTAAGTAACATGTTGTAAATGTAAATAAAGTTAACTAGAGTTTAGTTAAAGTAGGAACCTGAAAATGCGGGGTGTCACATCATCCCCAAGTTGAAAAGAATTTCATCTCGAAATTCAGTAAGTAAACAGTAAAGCCAGTGTAACAATGCGTACTTGGCTCCCGGATGTCACAACAATAACCCAAGATCGGACCGATTGCCGATTTGGACAAACATCCTTCGTGAATTCAAAACGTTAGTTGGTTGTTCTACCCGCTTGGTTGATTCACTCAACCAAAAGTGGACGGATCTTCACAACAAGTGTGTGAACGATTCAGGTTAACCACAGAGCAATTTTGCAAGTGGTACTCGTCAATACCGCCGAAGACGTGACGATATATTGAAATCACCTAAGTCGAGTATCAATCTCGGTACGGCGGGGTTTTCTCTATATTTCGGCGGACAAATGTTGAGGCCGACACTAAATTAAGTTTATTAGGTTTAATATTCATTATGTCTTTTGGATCCACTTAAGGTTTTTTTATGTAATGTTTTTATTTTTATGTAATGCTATTTTTTATTTAGTTTATTTGTCAATTTAAAACGTAAATGAAAACAAAAAAACTGAGTTGACGTGCGACCACCACCCACGGAGTTTTGGTCTTGAGGATGAATTCCACTTATGCTAAGGTGGATACCTCATGTCGATTCATACCCTCCTTAAATACATCACCACATCGTGTAGTGTTAGAAATATGTATGTGGAAAATGGCTAAGATGATGACACACACGATTTACTTTTGAAAGAGTCGTAAATTTTACTACTTTTGGTGAGGTGAATTTATCCGAAGATTGAATCCCATATTTTCAAAGATAAAGATATACACCAAACTCAATAATTGTACAGTAAGGTTGCAAATCGTAATCAGATTGAATAAAATGAGTTGAAAATGAAAAATCAATGTATTTGGTGCAACACATTTCAACAATGGCAACCATGCGAAGCGTGTCAACCTGTAACATATGATTTGATGCAATTCACACTTATTTGGTCTTAAAGTAGGTTATATAATTCGTTGAATGTATTGATTACTTGCAAGAAAAGTTGATCGTAGGACAAAAATGGGAATTATTCATGAGCAAATACTTTTCATGAGCAAAATACTTTTCTTCTTGTATAGATTTTTCCACTACGTGTGGACAAACGAATAAAGCATTTTTAGATTTGAAGTGGATATGCTTTGTCTACTTAGGAGGACACAATCAAAACAATTTATCACATCGTTGTGTAGATTTCAAGATTGTAAATTAGCCGTACTAAACACATAGCCACACGCCCACACACACATATAAATCGGGTTTTGATCTCTTTATAGCTCCAAAAAGTTTACGAACATAAAAAATTATCAACAATAAAAAATTATTCACGGTCGAAATGAATTTATTTTGACAAAAAAAATATATATTATATCAAGGTGGTTGACATGTAGTATACATAATTATGAGATTAGATTTAAGCAATTACATGTTTTACGAATTTACATGTATGTAATCAAAAAATTATTATATATATCAAATGGCAACACATCTGTTGTTGTTGTTGCTATAGTGGTCAATTATCTCCTTTTCTTAATTTCTTTTTTCTTTTGGGTTCTTTTGTTTAGACACTTTTGTCTTTTTCTTCGTTTTTGTATTGTTCTGTTTTTTTAATTTTAATTTCACTATACCTTTCATAACATGTCTCTTTAACCCGTGTATTTTTCTTTTGAACTTTCAGTCTGATCTTATACTTTATGTTGTTAACGTGACGAAACAAACTGATACTATATGACAGCATCGAAACTGCTATTCGTTTTATGCTTTTCTCAATGTTCCTGCCAGTGTTATGATGGGCCAAACCTATTTTCCTATTGAATAACACGAGTACAGGCATCAACAAAGCCGTTTTCGATTCCTACTATTCATAATCGGTACAAATTTAGTAAAAAAACAGCGTTGTAGTCACAAATGTATTCGTTTTCATCTCTTTCGGGTGATGTACTGAATGTCCGTATCATACTGGTACCATAATAAACCGAACCGAACCGATACCAGTAAAAAAAATGCCGCGAAGTGTGGGGAAAGCTACTAGTTACACAAAAAATGATAAAACTACACATAATAATATTGAATATAAAAAAAAAAAAAAAAAAAAAAAACTAGAAATACTTACATCATTAGTCACTATAGTTTCTATGAAATTTCAATGTCAGGTACTAAGAGAGTAAGGTGGTGTTTGTTTTTGAAGAGGTAAAATGTCTGCGGTCTGCAGACCATATCTGCAGACATCTGCAGGAGAAGAGGTGGACCAAAGGTCTGCAATCTGCAAGGAAAAGACTGTTTGTTTTTTTCTTTAACTTCTGCAGATTATTGTACTTCATCGAATCCTCTACTTCAACATCTTCTTCATCAGCAACAACATGAACAACTACAACAAAAAGAATATTAAAAATTGAAATATAACACAAATCAACAAAGGAAAAAGAGTAAAAAAAATCCTGAAATCACAACCAAATTGGAACAAGAAAAAAAATAAAAAATAAGAAATGAAATTTAACACAACGAACTGAGCAATGGTTCTTTTTTGTTTGATACCCACCAAAATTCTTTAATGGAACAACAAACGTATAAGAATTAAATTCTTTAATGGTGCGACCACAAAATCCATCAATCAGAAATTACTACTGTGCACATCATTGAAATTGTATAGTTTAGAAATATGTACAAGAATTAAAAAAAAAACCCTAAAATCATACCTGTACCTCAGATCGGTGGGGAATGGAGGGAGGAGGGAAGGTGGCCGAAGGGCGGAGGAAGGGAGGAGGGAGGAGGTGGCGGCCAGAGGTGTTGGAGGAGGAGGGCTGTTGTGGTGTCGGCGGCGCTGGGAGGGAGGAGGGAGGAGGTGGCAGCCGAATCTGTTGGAGGATGAGGGTGGTTGTGCTGGAGAGGAACAGATCTGTTGTGGTGGAGGTGGGTTTTAAGGTTGAGAGGAAAGGGAGATGAGGGGAAGAAGAGGAAGAGGTTTTGAGAAGTGATATGTTGAAGTCTGCAAGGGGAAGAGGTGAGGCAGATGTTTTGAGTTGAAATCACTTCTAAAAAACAAACAATCTTTCCGACTCAAATGTCTGCCTGCGTCTGCGCGGCGCAGACATAAATGGCCAGAAGCACTTCTAGCAGAAAAACAAACACCACCTAAGAGTTTAAAGTAACAAATTGAGTTACTAACTTTCTAATTTCTTACAATCTTTAGTATTATTGATTAATGAATAATACTAATAAAAGAGTTTTTTGCTGAATTAGTAGAAATGTCTAACATTTTTGTGTCTTTGGTGGATGTGACAAACTTTTTTTAGAAAATGGGAGACCCGCAATCTAAGATTGCGGGTGTATGGCTGACTGGGACAGACTTGCTGACTGGGACAACATGGCACACTTTTGTTTGAGGAGGTGTTTGGTGGGACGCTGAGTTGGCACATCCGCAATCTAAGATTGCGGGTGTCTTAAATTTGTTTTTTCAACCCATTTAACCAATCCTCCTTCACCACCCCTTCCGGTCATCTTCTCCGAATCTCCGGCGAAACAGAGGGTTTACGACTGGGTTTACAACTTATGAGATGCTGTGTACAACTTCCGGTCATCTTATCCGGCGAAACAGAGGGGTTTACGATTGGGTTTACGGCTGATGAGATGCTGTGTATAACTTCCGGTCATCTTCTCCGCCGAAACAGAGGGGTTTACGACTGGAACAGCCCTGTTGGACCTGTGTGAAAAGCTAACACAGACACCCGCAATCTGAGATTGCGGGTCTTGTACAGTCAGCAGCAACCATGAGCAGCAAGTCCACGTCTCCCAGCCTTCGATACACACTAAGCATTAGAATCCTCCACATCAGCACACCCGCAATCTCAGATTGCGGGTCTTCCATTTTTGAAAAACCAATTTTGACATCTACCAAAGGCACAAATCTTTGCAAAAAATCTACCATTTTGACAAAAAACTCCTAATAAAAACTAATGGTTGTGACCTCACATGTCTCAAGTGTGAGGGTATTTTGTTAATTCACAATTTTCATTTTAAGAAATGTAAATAACAAAAACTTGATAACCCATTTTCTTCTCCACTAATTCAATACCCAAGCTACCTAGAATCCTTAACAAGCGAACTTGAACACCACACATCATAATCTCCTTTACAAGATACAATTACCACCAACCTTCGTCACACACAGGGTTAACTCACTACCTTCGCACCATATATTAAATGCGTATTATTTTTTATAAAACATGTATGATTTAGCTTGAATTGGATAGTTATGATGTAGCGACAATTGTTTTGAGAAAGCAACATATCTGATGTTAAAAGTTGAGATTATGATTGTTTCGGATCGAGGGAAGTGAAAATGGTTGTCGGAGATGTTGCGCTTAAGGTCAGAGGTAGGCGGAAGGGGGGGGGGGGGGGGGGGGGAGGAGAGGAGGCCATGTGAGAGGCATGTGGGAGGCTTACAGGTTGCACGTGAGGTCGGAGTGAGGATGGAGAGTTATAGGTTGTGGGCCAGGTCAGGTCGTTGGGGAGGGAGGAGGAGGGGCTGGTCGGAGAGAGGGAGGTGGTTGATTGGGGAGGAAGGACGGGGGAGGTGGTCGGAGACAAGTCGGCGACGCAAGTAGGAGGTGGTCCGAGGCTGGAGGGATGTGGGTGGTTGAATACGTTGTGGTTTTTTTATTTAAGCGTTTTAAAATGAAAATTGTATAAGGATGAAAATACCCTAACGCCTGGGCATGTGAAGGTTATGACTGCTAGTTTTTAATAGTGTTAGAAATTAGAAAGTTAATACTTCAACCTGTTACTTTAAACTCTTAGTACCTGACATTAATAAAACTTCATGGAAACCACCGAGACTAACGGTGTAATTATTTCACAAACAATTGACACGTAGAAAATCTAAAGGCAAACGATTTCTTTTGTCCAAATCCAAATTTGAATGCTCTTCTTACCATACACATACACACATTTATATAGAAGTAAGTATACGTATATGTTAGTGTACGTGGGAAATCATGAGAATTGTGAGAGAACAATACATTTTTTTTACTACTTGACTAGGTGTGAGATTCGATACAAATAGAAATTAACCTGTTAAATATGTGAAGTGGGTAATTTAGAACAAATCCACGTGGTGTCAGTATAGTAAGTATATTAACTCTCCTTACTTGAAGTGGTGGGGAAAGAGGGGGATGAAGGGGCATGTGATACTTGTGGGACTCATGTGGGGGAGGGGGGGGGGGGAGTGACATGTGACATTTACTTTTTCCTTTTTTTTTGTTTTTATTTTCTTTTTTAATACATAAAAAACACAAAAAAGATGCTCAAAATCACGCCCCTTTCCCGCCCAAATGAAAGCCCCACGCCCCTTTCACGCCCTTCACTCCGGACAGTCTTACACAAAAAAGATGCTCAAAATCACGTATAAGTAGCTTAATTATTTGTATAATATTTATTGATTGTAGTGTAATTATACTTATGTTAGTAGAATAGTTCTTTTATAATTAGCGTAATTATTGTATATAACTAGAGTAATTACTTTGTATAACTAAAGTAAATATCATTGTTTTATCTATAATGTAATTACTTATACATAAGTATTTGTATGACTACTTTAATTACTTTGTATTGCTAAAGTAATTATCATTGTTTTCTCTGTAGTATAATTATTTTTATAACTAGGGTAATTATTTTTTATAGCTACGTAATTATTTGTATAACAAGGGTATACGGTCAAGTTATTCTATACAGTATACAAAAAAATGAGAAAGGTGAGAATGATACAAAAAAAAAACATAATGGATCACAATATATAACACAATGAGTTACAAAACATAATACCATGACAATAAATATAACACAATGCCAAAAGAAAAAGACACAATGAATCATAAAATGACACAATGGTGAAAATAATGAAAAGACACAATAAACACAAAAGAAACAATAATATAACACAAATTTTGTAAATTATAAGCAAAATGTCCACATAATAAAAAATCTAAAAATTAAAATCGTAGGGTTCGGTGAGACAGTTCAATGCCGTTTGAAAGAATTTAATCAAATCTCATTAACACTCCTTTTACGAATTGCTATTTTTTATTTCTATCATAACCCAAAAGTATTATAACATTTCTTTACTTTGATAAGTACGCTTCGTACGGAATTTGGTTTGGTTTGTTATTTGATCCAAACACTATGGTGCTGTTTGTTTTTTCTGCAGGAAAAGGTCCGCAGTCTGCAGACCACATCTGCAGACATCTGCAGGAGAAGAGGTGGACCAAAGGTCTGCAGTCTGCAAGAAGAAGACTGTTTGTTTGTTAATGTCTGCATGCTGCTGAAAAAAACTGAAATGTAAATAAACTGATTTTTTACAGCAGTTTGGTGGTAGACGGTGGTGGTGGTGGGTGGTGAAGACTGTTTGTTTGTTAATGTCTGCATGCTGTTGAAATAAACTGAAATGTAAATAAACTGATTTTTTACAGCAGTCTGGTGGTGGACGGTGGTGGTGGTGGGTGGTGGTGGACGGTGGTGGTGGTGGACCGTGGTGGTGGACGGTGGTAGGTGGTGGTGGACCGTGGTTGGTGGTGGTGGTGGGTGGTGGTGGTGGACGATGGTGGTGGTGGACGATGGTGGTGGTGGTGGGTGGTGGTAGTGGACCGTGGTGGTGGTAGACGGTGGTGGTGGTGGACCGTGGTGGTGGTGGGTGGTGGTGGACGGTGGTGGTGGTGGTGGGTGGTGGTGGACGGTGGTGGCGGTGGACCATGGTGGTGGTGAACGGTGGTGGTAGTGGGTGGTGGTGGACCGTGGTGGTGGGTGGCGGCGGTGGGTGGTGGTGGTGGTAGTGGACCATGGTGATGGTGGACGGTGGTGGTGGTGGGTGGCGGTGGTGGTGATGGGTGGTGGTGATCCGTGGTGGTGGTGGAAGGTGGTAGGTGGTGGTGGTGGGTGGTGGTGGTGGTGGGTGGCGGTGATGGTGATGGGTGGTGGTGGAAGGTGGTAGGTGGTGGTGGACAGTGGTGGTAGTGGTGGGTGGTGGTGGTGGTGGTGGTGGGTGAGGAGTAGAGAAGTGGAGAAGACATTTGAAGACCTTAGAAGACTATGGAACAAGTCTGCATCAAGAAGAGGTCAGGAAGACCTTTTTGAGTGAAAGGTCTTCCAAAAAACAAACAATCTGCAGACCCCAAACGTCTGCGTGGTGCAGACAAAAGAGGTCAGAAGTGCTTCTGAGAAAAAACAAACAGCACCTATATGTGTATCTATGCTAGCACAAAACTTATATTAAACAAAATAAACAAAATTGAACGAAGGCATGTTTCTTGTACCATAACAACACCATGTAAATTGAATAATAGCAATTCTTTCCGTAACCAAAAAGTTATTTATACATGGGCCCATAAAAACACATCGTAACATGGCATAACAATGCAATTATCTATATATCTATATATATATATATATATATATATATATATATATATTGTAAAGGGATTAATCCTACATGTCATACTCTTATGCAATCTCTCCTTTGAGATATGCCACGTAAAATGTGATGTGGCAACTCTAAACCAATTAAAAAAAAGAAATAAATATGATTTAACCTAATCCATTAAATACCTAATCTACTAAATCTAAATATTAAACATTTATTATTGGGTCTGTCTATTAGCACCCCCTCAGCTTCTATTTAAACCCCCCTCCCAGGCGCCTCGCTTAGGCCTAAGCGAGGCGCTTGGGTCACATTAATTACTAATCAGTACGAGGTTGCATGGGAGTTTGAAAAAAGGGGGGCCAAGCGCCTCGCTTAGGCCTAAGCGAGGCGCTTGGCCACAGGGGGATGAATCTGGACATTTTGATGTTGGGAAGGTTTTGGTTTGGATTTTTTTTTGTTTTTTGTTTTTTTTTGTTTGTTTTGAAGTTTTTTTTTTTTTTTTTTTTTTTTTTTTTTTTTTTTTTTACTTTTTTATCTATTTAGGGTCTTTATCTATTGTAATTTTTTTAAATTTAAAAATTCTAAAAACACCGAAATAACCCGTGTTTTTTTTTAAATCGTTTTTATTGATTTAGGGTATTTATCTATTGTAATTTTTTAAAATTTAAAAATAACGTAATGACCCTAATCAAACTATAATTAATCAAGTAATCCCAACTTTAACTATTAATAAAGTGTTCGATTGTCACTGTGACTGGATAAATTATTCACGGAGAAGACCTCGTCGAAGAAAGATTGAACGAATTCGCGACTTTTGATACGAATATGGTGGTTGATGGTCAACGTGGCGTCGTTTTGGTTCATAACATGTGATTTGTATTTGGTTTGGGATTGAAAGGGTTGAGTGATCTTTTAACGTTTATAATCGAATGTTTACTGTTTGGATCTCATTGGTTTTACTGGCTTGCAATTTATAATTTGGTTTTAGTTCGTTTATTATTTATGGGTTTAGTATTTATTAGACAATTAAACATTCAAAACACACAACATATATAAACAAACGATCAAAATGCATAATAATAAAAGGTAAAAAGAGTAATAAGTTTTGTCCATACACATCATAAAAAAAATACAAATAAAAGAAGTCTACTGTGGCGGTGGTGGTGGGGCCCCCTCTGCTGGTCCACGGTGTGGTGGTGGGCGTAACTCTACCTGCCAATGCCTCGCCATCGCCTGCATCGAGTCGACCGTCCACTCCTGAATGTCCCGGAGCTCACCGATGCGGCGATCCATGTCCTCTGCCACGAAACGCGCAGCAGGAGTGAGGTCATCATATATATGACGGGGGTACTGCTGCTGTGGTCGCGGCGGAGGAGGTGGGGGGCGTCATCGTCGTCAGCACCGTCGTCCACACCCGCCATCTCTACCAGGAGAGGCTCTCCCGGACGCACCTCAACGTAGGGCGGTATATCAGCGAGGGTAGGAAGGGGGCCCGGCACAAAAGGCTTCTTGGTTTCGTATGCTCGAAACCGATGCACACCCTTCGAGACCTCGAAGAGGATCCCCATGCTCCGGACATTGGCGTCAGCGAGCTCTGCCGATGGGATCGCGGGGCAGCAAGCGAGGGTCAGTTTCTGGCGAGAAACCCAGCTGACGCGCAATGTGAGTGACGAACGCCCCGCCATAGAGATGTGCGCGAGTCTTGTTGCACGGCTGCCGCATAATCAAACAGTACAAAAAGAAAAGGTCACTCTGGTTGACCTTCTCCTGACTGTTCCCCCGTCCTGCGATAGAGGTGGCGATCGCATGCTGAAAGTAAATGTGCAGGGGGTCCCTAATCGACGTCGCCTTCGCAGTATTTGCGCCAAAGTGCGACTTGGAGATGAACCTCCAAAACCTGACCAGGGTCGGCCTATCCACCGTAATGAGACCGTCCCGGTACAACGCAGACTCGGTCTCCGGGGCTGTGTACAACCCCGAAGCAACAGCAAACTCCTGCAAAAAATAATTGTAAATATTAACAACTTTGGTAACATAATAATAAAATGACAGATAATTGAAATAACATACCTCATAGGTCATCTCATGCCAACTCCTCGCCAACCGAAATCGGATGGGGCGAAAAGTCTGAGCCGGGGTTCGGGTTGTCGGACGGATCCAGAACCACGAACGACGACATAAACTCTATCGTCAAAGCCCGGTAAGAAGGCTGCTCGGCTATGTCAAAGAGACGACGCCAAGGAGTGTCAGACCCCACATAGTCGTGAGCCCTACCCACCTCGCCGACCCTCTCCAGAAGCGACCAACTAATGTACATCTGAGGGTCGACAGCCATATGACGCATCTTCATGCAGCAGCGCCGCGCATCGTTAAGCCCCTCCTCAAACTCCAGGTAGGGGTGGCCCAGTAAGGGGTCCGGTGGTGGACCCCGTCGCTTCCTCTTCGACGAAGGCCCCGGTGCAGACGACCCAACGTCATCATCACCACCAAAAACATCCTCAACAAAATCTGGCTCCATATCCATATCTATGTAAACAATAATTTTCAATCACTAATGATAATAACAGTAATAATAATAATAATAATAATAATAATAATAATAATAATAATAATAATAATAATAATAATAATAAAAAATAGGGTCGTTCTAATTAAACCCCCAAACTTCGTATATTTATTTACGCTTTATATCATGCCAAAATAAAGTTTGAATAGCGTTTATTTGAAAAACATAGTTTCTTTTATACAAAATAATATATTTTGAACATCCGATATGTTTCTTATATTTTATAAAAATTTGGGCAGAGTCTGATGAACCGGTCGTTACGGGTCATGCAAAACCTAATTAACCTAGGTAGATAGGGTAAGTAGGGTAT